>CM019063.1:133914231-134235282 GCA_009667805.1 Leptobrachium leishanense | reverse complement strand
ACCTTCACCTCTATATAAATCCATGTTGAATTCAGTGGCCCAATGGTAATTAACCTTTGAAAACATCAGTTACTTATTCAAAACAGTAAAAATCAACACCTTGGCACAGTTGGCACTGTTTATGTGGCAAACTTGCCATTGGGCCAGGCTGAAGACAATTGTGTTCGATAGAGGGCATCCACCTATATATAAAACCATGTTGAATTCAGTGGCCCAATGGCAATTAACCCTTTGAAAACATCAGTTACTTATTCAAAACAGTAAAAATCAACACCCATGGCACAGTTGGCACTGTTTATGTGGCAAACTTGCCATTGGGCCAGGCTGAAGACAATTGTGTTTGATAGAGGGCATCCACCTATATATAAATCCATGTTGGATTCAGTGGCCCAATGGCAATTAACCCTTTAAAAACATCAGTTACTTATTCAAAATAGTAAAAATCAACACCTTGGCACAGTTGGCACTGTTTTCGTGGAAAACCTGCCTTTGGGCCAGGCTGAAGACAATGGTGTTTGATAGATTTATATAGAGGTGGATGCCCTCTATGTTGAATTCAGTGGCCCAATGGCAATTAACCCTTTGAAATCATCAGTTACTTATTCAAAATAGTAAAAATCAACACCCATGGCACAATTGGCACTGTTTATGTGGCAAACTTGCATTGGGCCAGGCTGAAGACAATTGTGTTTGATAGAGGCATCCATCCACCTCTATATAAATCCATGTTGAATTCAGTGGCCCAATGGCAATTAACCCTTTGAAAAATCAGTTACTTATCAAAATAGAGTAAAAATCAACACTCTGGCACAGTTGGCACTGTTTATGTGGCAAACTGCCATGGGCCAGGCTGAAGACAATTGTGTTTGATAGAGGGCATCCTCCTCTATATAAATCCATGTTGAATTCAGTGGCCCAATGGCAATTAACCCTTTGAAAACATCAGTTACTTATTCAAAATAGTAAAAATCAACACCTGGCGCACAGTTGGCACTGTTTTCGTGGCAAACTTGCCATTGGCCAGGCTGAAGACAATTGTGTTCGATAGAGGGCATCCACCTATATATATAAAACCTTGTTGAATTTCAGTGTGGCCCAATGGCAATTAACCTTTGAAAACATCAGTTACTTATTCAAAACAGTAAAAATCAACACCTTGGCACAGTTGGCACTGTTTTCGTGGCAAACTTGCCATTGGCCAGGCTGAAGACAATTGTGTTTGATAGAGGGCATCCACCTCTATATAAATCCATGTTGAATTCAGTGGCCCAATGTAATTAACCCTTTGAAATCATCAGTTACTTATTCAAAATAGTAAAAATCAACACCCATGGCACAGTTGCACTGTTTTATGTGGCAAACTTGCCATTGGGCCAGGCTGAAGACAATTGTGTTTGATAGAGGGCATCCTCCTCTATATAAATCCATGTTGAATTCAGTGGCCCAATGGCAATTAACCCTTTGAAAACATCTTTTATTCCAAATAGTAAAAATCAACACCTTGGCACAGTTGGCACTGTTTTCGTGGCAAACTTGCCATTGGGCCAGGCTGAAGACAATTGTGTTCGATAGAGGGCATCCACCTATATATAAAACCATGTTGAATTCAGTGGCCCAATGGCAATTAACCCTTTAAAAACATCAGTTACTTATTCAAAATAGTAAAAATCAACACATTGGCACAGTTGGCACTGTTTATGTGGCAAACTTGCCATTGGGCCAGGCTGAAGACAATTGTGTTTGATAGAGGGCATCCACCTCTATATAAATCCATGTTGAATTCAGTGGCCCAATGGCAATTAACCCTTTAAAAACATCAGTTACTTATTCAAAATAGTAAAAATCAACACCTTGGCACAGTTGGCACTGTTTTCGTGGAAAACCTGCCTTTGGGCCAGGCTGAAGACAATGGTGTTTGATAGAGGGCATCCACCTCTATATAAATCCATGTTGAATTCAGTGGCCCAATGGCAATTAACCCTTTGAAATCATCAGTTACTTATTCAAAATAGTAAAAATCAACACCCATGGCACAGTTGGCACTGTTTATGTGGCAAACTTGCCATTGGGCCAGGCTGAAGACAATGGTGTTTGATAGAGGGCATCCACCTCTATATAAATCCATGTTGAATTCAGTGGCCCAATGGTAATTAACCCTTTGAAATCATCAGTTACTTATTCAAAATAGTAAAAATCAACACCTTGGCACAGTTGGCACTGTTTATGTGGCAAACTTGCCATTGGGCCAGGCTGAAGACAATTGTGTTTGATAGAGGGCATCCACCTCTATATAAATCCATGTTGAATTCAGTGGCCCAATGGCAATTAACCCTTTGAAAACATCTTTTATTCCAAATAGTAAAAATCAACACCCTTGGCACAGTTGGCACTGTTTTCGTGGCAAACTTGCCATTGGGCCAGGCTGAAGACAATTGTGTTCGATAGAGGGCATCCACCTATATATAACCATGTTGAATTCAGTGGCCCAATGGCAATCCCTTTGAAAACATCAGTTACTTATTCAAAACAGTAAAAATCAACACCTTGGCACAGTTGGCACTGTTTTCGTGGCAAACTTGCCATTGGGCCAGGCTGAAGACAATTGTGTTCGATAGAGGGCATCCACCTATATATAAAACCATGTTGAATTCAGTGGCCCAATGGCAATTAACCCTTTAAAAACATCAGTTACTTATTCAAAATAGTAAAAATCAACACATTGGCACAGTTGGCACTGTTTATGTGGCAAACTTGCCATTGGGCCAGGCTGAAGACAATTGTGTTTGAAAGAGGGCATCCACCTCTATATAAATCCATGTTGAATTCAGTGGCCCAATGGCAATTAACCCTTTAAAAACATCAGTTACTTATTCAAAATAGTAAAAATCAACACCTTGGCACAGTTGGCACTGTTTTCGTGGCAAACTTGCCATTGGGCCAGGCTGAAGACAATTGTGTTTGATAGAGGGCATCCTCCTCTATATAAATCCATGTTGAATTCAGTGGCCCAATGGCAATTAACCCTTTGAAATCATCAGTTACTTATTCAAAATAGTAAAAATCAACACCCTTGGCACAGTTGGCACTGTTTTCGTGGAAAACCTGCCTTTGGGCCAGGCTGAAGACAATGGTGTTTGATAGAGGGCATCCTCCTATATATAAATCCATGTTGAATTCAGTGGCCCAATGGCAATTAACCCTTTAAAAACATCAGTTACTTATTCAAAATAGTAAAAATCAACACCCTTGGCACAGTTGGCACTGATTTTTCTGCCCAAATTGCAGTTGGGCCAGGCTAAATTTGACATTGTTTGGTAGAGGGCATCCACCTCTATATGAATCCGTGTTAAAATCATTGGCACAATGGCAATTTACCATCTAAAATCAGGTTTTTATTGAAACTTTACATACTTGGAATTCAACCGAATCAGAAACCAACTTCCACGAATAAGTAACTGGCCGAATAAGAAACTAACTTCAGCCTCGTGATTCCCTCCAGCTTTATAGTAGGTTCCTTCTTTTCTTACAGGGTTATTCAGAGAGCATGAAAAGCAGGAGAATGACTGGAGAATGAAAAATTCTAGGTCAAAATAACCGATTTGGAAAGTGAGATGAAAGGGAGAATTTTTCTGGTTTGGCTATTTTGACCTAGAATTTTTCATTCTCCAGTCAGTCTCCTGCTTTTCACGCTCTCTGAATAACCCTGTTAGTTTTAACGATATTTGGTGTTTGTCAAAGATCTGTTAACAGTAATCGTATTTGATTTATGAATAGCCAATAAGCTCTGCACAACCTGTGCAAAGCTGCTCATAACCCCAGAACGATGTCCAGCATGCACCAAAAGCCGCCTGGGAGATTTGAAGCAGTGACAGTCCCCAAAGGTAACAGAGGGAGGGCACGCAGCTCTCCATTTAAGGCTGGGATCAGACGAGCGCAGTTATCACGTCCGTGTTGCCGCACATTTGTACATCCGTGGCAGCATAGCATTCTGACCAATCGAGCCCCACACACGAAGTAAGTCGGCACAGAAGTGCGGATGCATGGTGGACGCGGCAAACGGACGCAGGTTAGGCAAGAACGTAATACTGCTAGAACGGACGTGCGGAGTGCGCCACACTGCAACGTCCGTGTAGCTTTGTATGTGAGTGATGAAACAAGGTCAGACGGACTGCATTTATACGTCCAGCATTTTTGACGGACAGAATGTTTTTTCATTGTAATTTATTTTCCCTGCTACATCAGTCAAAAAATACGTCAGTGAAAAAAACGGACTGTGTGGCCACTACCTTGTTGTCAGTCAGTAAGTACGTCCGTACTGCACGGACGCACAGTCCGTACAAAATGTGCTCATCTGACCCTAGCCTAAGGCCCCCGGCACACGAGTGTATTTATGGCTCAAATGCGCCTGCACTTCCCTGCGTCCGTGGGGTTTTGATGGGGAAGGTCCTCCACCGGACGTGAAAAAGCCCTCCCCGTCAAAAAGCTAAACGGACGCTGAAAGGATACAAAGCGCGATTCTCCATAGGAGGATCGCGCTTTGTACGCTGAGCGCAGAGAGTGGAAGGAACGTCCACTTTTATGGACGTTCCTTCCTCTGCTCGTGTGCCGCCAGCCTAAGCCGTCATGGTGCCGAATTCCCTTTAACCTCTTTCTTGAGTGAGTGAAAGAGCTTGAAGCCCAACCCAAAACAAGCACATACCGTAAACAAACCCTAAACATCAATGGATTCTAAAAAACACGAGTTCAATCACACTGAAGCCTCTCCGATACTCTTGTAAAGGTTAACTCTGCACACCCTGACCACTTTAGCTTTTTAAACAGCAGCCAAGATTTTGAGTTTCCTGCTGCCGGACACACTCTGGCAGAACCCCAGCCTCCTGAGACAAGCAGCTGACGGATCGGTTCTGCACAGGCACTATAGAACTTGCCAACAGAAAGTACACAATGTGAGTGATGCAGTTTGCGCACCGCAAACTAGGCTATACACTTTGTGTAGGTGCGCAAACAGCATGACAAAGCAGCAGGAGCCCTTTGAAGCGCCTGAGATGGAGCTTTATTTTTTTCATTTCAAAGTTTAACCATTGCATCGTCTGTTTTCACGATCACAAGTTGACAACTTTACTATAGTAAACTGTATTCAGTATGGATCTCGGGGCTGGCATTGCTGACGAGCGCTGCTTTGCTGTATGTTAATCCGTGCCAGCCTGTCGCCCCTTGGCAGGCCAGGGTGTATTTTTAGCCTGCAGAGCTGGCATGGAGCTGCCTCAGTCTAGTTATGGAGGGCTCCCAGCATTGCAGCGCCTGCAGGTACCAGAGGTAGACAGGATGTGGTTTGGCTCTGAGTGACAGATCATGCACTATTGAAGTGAATAGCTCCCTCCCCCCCCCTCAATGTTTTATAGTTTGGGGTTCACCAAGCGGTTGCTGGAAGCTGCAGGGTGTGAAGCCCAGCCCACTGGCGTGCAATGAAAGTATTATCACACCCCCCCCCCCCCAAGGCTGGGGAACCTGTGCCATCCCAGGGTGCCCTGCGCGGCACGAGCGAGCCTGCACCTGCAGTATGCGCCATGAAAGGGGCGGGGCTTCACGTCACAGCTAGCCCGGGCTTGCCAAGCTACCTGGGTGGGTGTCAGCACTTGCCCCAGCTCCTCTATGTGCAGGGAGCCATAGCTGACGTGCAGCGGGTGCGCCGGCTTCTCGTCCACCTCACTGAGAGCCAAGGGGCCGTTCCACTGGGAAATATCCACCGGCATGTTACCGATCCGACCGTTAAATGCACACTGGCAGCCAGACAGACACACAGGGATGGGAAAGGTCGCACATACGGGCTTTAAAGCCCCCTTCTCATCCAATAGAAGAGGCGTAGGCGTGAACCGTTACTCGTCTGCCATTGGCAGAGACAGATCACCAGTGTGTGTGTCTGCGGCTATTGGCCGCTGGCTCCTCCCCCAGCCCGAGGACATTTAGGCAGTAGGCACGTGTTCATATGCTGCAGCACGCAGAGCGCGCTGGGTGGAACCATTATCTTATGTGCACGGGGGTCTTCCGGCGAGTGGAGTCCACTCGGAGAGTGCCCCCTGCGGTGTGCAGAGGTCTTGGGACAATTTCAATACCTCTGCTGCTCCCAGTAGCATCATGTCATTAGAAATCGTGTGTGTGTGTATACAGGAGAGGCTGTGACCTGTTGCACAAAACTGATCTTTGATAAAAAAAAAAAGACAGACCCAGGATGCAAAAAAAATGAGACATTGCAAACGTTCTGGGCTGCACATAAGGAATGTAGCACATAGGCTCTGTGAAGCAGTTCTCTGAAATGCTGGGATGTGTAAATTACTTTTGAAATAATAAACGTTATTATTTATTTATATATAATGTAGATTGGATATCCCGTGTTAGTTCAAATGCCAAAATCCCCAGAGTATAGCAGTATATTTGTGTTTTTTTTAATATCTTGCATTGTATTACTTTGTATTTCTGTAACAATTCAATGTTCTTGAACCCAGGACAGACTTGAAAACTAGAGAAATCTCAATGTATCCTTCCTGGTAACATACTTTATAAATAAATAAATATAGTAATACCTTTTATTATTGGAGGAATGTTCCTTTTAAAAGCACAAGCTTTCGAGAGTATAACTCTTCAGGTTTGGAAGCTATAGGGGCAAATTCATAGAATTGAATGATAAAGAGCAGAAGGGGTTAAGGGGTGCTGTAAATACTAATAGTGAAATAGTATCGTCAACAAGGGTAAACCGAGGACAGATCCTATGCCCATAAAACAACAGAGATGATCTGTCCTGTTTATACCTTTCTTGACCAGTTGCAGACTGACCCATCGGGTCAGTGGGGGCCCGGTTTTGGCATTGCCGGCCGCCGCGTGCATCCTACGAGCGGCCGCTGGCTTGAACCTCTGCCGCTCACGTGGGTTCCACCAGCCAACTGCGAGATCGCGGAGATCACGTGAACTCTGCGTTCTCGCGGCTGGCTGGTGGAACCCACGTGAGCGGCAGAGTTTCAAGCCGGCGGCCGTTCGTAGGAAGCACGTGGCGGCTGGCAATATTTTGCAGAAGGCCTGGCAGAAGTGAGCTGGGGGCAATATATATTTCCATGTGTGAGCTGCTGGGGGGCAATATATATGTGTGAGCTGTGGGGCAAAATATATGCATGTGTGAGCTGCTGGGGCCAATATATATGCATGTGTGAGCTGCTGGGGCCAATATATATGCATGTGTGAGCTGCTGGGGCCAATATATATGCATGTGTGAGCTGCTGGGGCCAATATATATCCATGTGTGAGCTGCTGGGGCCAATATATATCCATGTGTGAGCTGCTGGGGCCAATATATATCCATGTGTGAGCTGCTGGGGCCAATATATATCCATGTGTGAGCTGCTGGGGCCAATATATATCCATGTGTGAGCTGCTGGGGCCAATATATATCCATGTGTGAGCTGCTGGGGCCAATATATATCCATGTGTGAGCTGCTGGGGGCCAATATATATCCATGTGTGAGCTGCTGGGGGCAATACAGTTGTGTTCAAAATTATTCAACCCCCGATGCTGTAAAGGGTTTTAGGGAATGTAGTGTACATTTGTAATTGTATTAAGAATGAAATCCTACAAGGACTTTTTAAAGAACCATATGCAACTAAAATGACATCAATTGGTTTTGTAATACAGTAGTAAATGTTTCTTTTGTGAATTCTTCATTGACACAATTATTCAACCCCTTAAAGACTACCACTCTGAAGAACAGAGGTTCATTCAAGTGTTTTCAATCAGGTATTGAAAACACCTGTGGATGTCACGGAGCAGCAATAAAGCATAATAAGTACCAATTAGGCAGCTTTAAAATGACTGTGATACTCAGCTCCTTCTAGACATTTACTGGTGTGGTTACAAACATGGTGAAGTCAAGAGAATGGTCCAGGAAGACCAGAGAAGAGGTGATTACTCTTCACAGGAAGGGCAATGGCTATAAGAAGATTGCAAAGATGTTAAACCTACCAAGAGAGACCATAGGAAGCATCATTCGCAAATTCAAGGCAAAGGGCACTGTTGAAACGCTACCTGGTCGTGGCAGAAAGAAGATGCTGGAGGCGTGTCCTGCCCTGAGACCAAGATGGCCGCTTAAGCTTTGAGCTCCCGAGTCCCCTCCGACGGCAATCTGCTTTTCGCCCAAATCTCAGGCCATGGTTCGTGGCAAAAACCGCCTGTCTACCCCTAAACCCTCAGCACACTCACAGCTCCGTGCTTCTGGTCCGCTGGACGCATTTGTCACCCCGAACGCGAATCCCTCCCCGCCGCGTGACAAGATGGCGGACGGGCCTCCGAATCCACCCCAGACAGCGGACTCTTCCGAGGCCATCTGCCGCTTGGAAAAGCTAATTTCCGCGCTCCCCACTAAGGCTGACATGGCGGATCTGGTGGCAGACTTAAAGGAAGGCTTTGCGGAGACATCCGGGAGGTCAGGACTGATGTGGGGGCCTTAGCGTCCAGGGTGAGTCGCCTGGAGGACGGGATGAATCACCCTCCAGCTCAGCAGCCTCCACCAGCGGCGTTTGGAGAACTGCAGCGCCGAGTCGACGACCTCGATAACAGAGGACGCCGCCATAACATACGCATCCGAGGTCTACTGGAAGTGGAAGGCTCGGAGGATCTACGTGGCGTCCTTACTGAGGTATTTTCCATGGTGCTGGGCCAGACACCGGATGCCCCGATTCGGATGGACCGTGTACATAGGGCCCTGCGCCCGAAACCACCCCCAACAGCACCCCCCCGAGACGTTGTCTGCTGTATGACAGACTTTCTGTTAAAAGAAAAAATCATGGCCGCTGCACGTGCGTCCCGCTCCTAGACCTTTCATGGAAGCACACTTGAATTCTTTCAGGACCTATCCCCCTTTACGTTGGCTGCTAGACGCTGTCTGCAGCCTGTTACTCAGGCACTTCGCCAGGCTGCTATACCTTACCGCTGGGCCTTTCCCTTTGCACTATCGGCCCTGAGGAACGGAGTGCGGCATATCATCTGTCACCCCTCCGATGTCCCCTCTTTTGCAGAAGCGATGGATCTCCGGTGATTAGTGTCCGGAACTGGGAGTCTGAAGATCATCATGTAGCTCCGTCGGCCCCTCCTGGAGCCCGCAGACAGAGGTCACGTGGTCGGCAGCGACGATCTCGGGACCGGGCCCCTGCGCACCTGGATCCTGGAGTGGAGGCCTGAGTTCTTATTCTTATTGCCTACCAACGCATGCTGCACTCTAGAATCCTCACTTTGAACCCTTTATGCCCTGGTGTCGAGGACATCTCCTTCCCCCGTGCCTTAAAGGGGACCCCCCCCCTGTTCGCAGACATGATTGGACTGACGGTGCCCCCCGTTGGGAGTTGCGACCTTGAAGGTAACCGTTCTGCACAACTGACCCCATACGGGCCACGCAGACGACGATCTTGTGGTCGCTAAAGTCGGCCCTGCAACGGAGATGGACACCGACCCAGCCCGGAGGACGGAGATTGCGGCGCTCCCCCCCCCCTCCCGAGGTTCTGGTAATGTTTTTGTGACCCTACTGTGAGTGACTTCGCCACTTTCAAAGAGATACTTGCATGTGCTCGGCCCCACTACTATACTGGTGGCTACTATATGAACCTTCGGGGTCCCTAATGCTCTTGGAGCGGTGTTTTTTTTTTTTTTTTTTTCCTCTTCTCTCCGCTCCCAATTCTTCCTCAGGCCCATCCCATGGATTGACAGAACGCGCCGGTTCGGGACGATGGCCGGTCCTTTCCTCTCGGCGCCGCCACTACCCACACAAGACACGTGCTTTCTCAGCGCACTAGCCCTCACTTCCGGGACAGGGAGGGGAGGGATTGGGTGGAGGGTGGAGAGGGAGGGCAGCACGGTATAGAGCCAGATCAGATGAAGGTGATGGGTATTTGGATTTCGACTCTTATGACGGCGTGGCCCCTGCTGCTGCTACGGTGTCCCCACCTCGCCCTTCAGCGTCAAGACTTGGCACTGGCTTCCTGCGCCCTCGGAGATCTGGGTGGACCTTAGGTGGTCGCAGAGGGAATGTGTCTTGATTTGCCTTAGGCCTGTATGGTCCGTTCGAGATACTGTCATGACTTCTCGCGGAGGGAATTGTGTGTACTTTATTGGGAGGGTGGCCGCCTCTAGATCGCGTTGGTTTCCCCCCCCCCATCCCCTTTTTTTTTTTGTTTTTTTTTGTTTTGTATATACATCACTCATTCCTAGGGGAACTCCCGGGACCTCGGGTTCTGCAGGGGGATTTATAGTTATAATTATATTGTGTTTAAGATGGGCCTCTCCTTTGGAGAATCCCCTGTTCTTTGTTTTATTTTTTTTTATTTTCCTACTAATTACTGTTATTGCCGTTTGTACTGCACTTCTCATATTCAGAAGTCGGAGGGGACTTCTTGGCGCTCGTTATTTGGTTTTGACTTTCACCCTTGTTATTCAAACACTGTTGCCTTTTTTTTTTTTTGGCTGTGCACTCAGGCGACATTTTTCTTGGCCACTCAGGTGGCGGATCCTGGATCCTCGCGCCTACAAGGACCAGACGTCTTTCTTTCTACGGGAAGGTAGTCAACCTCTCTAGGGAGCAGACTAGCCTCTCCCGGAGACGTACAATTCCTTATTTTCTTTCTTCTGTTTTCTGTTCTTTACTTCTCCTTTCTCCCTTTCTTCTCTCCTCCCATCCCTCCCTCCGTCCTTTTCCCCTTGTTTGTTTGTCTGACCACTGGAGACATGTCTTCGTCGCCAGGCTTTTCCCCAAAGCCCCTCCGCTTTCTTACATATAATGTGAAAGGCCTGAATATCCCAGAGAAACGCCGCCGTCTCTTCTGGGAGGCCCGGGCGCTGAGGGCGTCGGTGGTCTTCCTCCAGGAGACACACTTTCGTCGGGACGCTGCCCCGTCTTTGAGTGATCCGGCTTTCCCGATGGGTTATTACAGCAACTACTCAGGGGGCAAGAGTCGTGGAGTGGCGATTCTTTTCTCTAGGGACACCCCTGTGGTCATCGATGACGTGCTCTCTGATGACGGAGGCCGTTTCTGGTTTGTAAACTGCACAATAGTGGATGTTAAATACACCTTCGCGTCGGTCTACCTCCCAAATACTAACCAACACCATTGCCTAGCAGCGATCCTTCGTCGCCTTACTTCTTTTGCGGTAGGAACCCTGGTATTGGCGGGTGATTTTAATGTCCCACTGGACCCACGTCTAGATACTTCTGAGGACCACTCTTCTATTCCGCCCTGTATCCCCCGCCACATCCGCCACACCCTTGACGCCCTGCAGTTGGTGGATGTATGGAGGGCCTTCCATGCAGGGGAACGCGACTACACCTTCTATTCCTCAGTCCACGCCACGTACTCGCGTCTCGACTATCTGTTTGTTCAACAGCGCTCGGTGCTCTGTGTCGAGGACTCCGTCATACATGCCCAAACGTGGTCTGACCACTGCCCTCTCCTAACAACTTTCTCCTCTCCCTTGTCGCGCCCCTCGGAACGACAATGGCGACTAAACACATCTCTGTTGCTGGATCCGGCTTTCTCTACAGAAGTCGACACTGGCTTACGCAATTACTTCTCTGATAACGCGGACTCGGGCGTCTCCCTCCCTACGATATGGGAGGCACATAAGTCTGTTGTGCGAGGTGTCTTTCTCAGTAGAGCCACGGCACTTAAACGAGAGAGATCGGGCGCGTTAGCAGTTCTTTTTGCAGAAATAAGGGACCTTGAACTTGCCCACCAACCGTCAGCACTCCCTGCTGACTACGACCTTCTGCTTGCTAAACGTAGGGCGCTGAACGACATCCTTGACACAGACATCCGCTTCGCGGCCCAGAAGGCTAGATGCTCCTTCGCTCTCAAGGAAAACAAGCCGGGCAAATTGTTAGCTAAGATCCTACGCGGGAGACGGGAAGCAACTTATATAGCTAAACTTAAACTCGCCTCTGGGGAAACTGTTACACGACCCGACCAGATCTTGTGTGAATTTCGCCGTTTCTATGAAAAATTATATAGTATGGACACTGCATCCGACAACAACATGCCCTCTTCGGAGAGCATTAATAGATATCTGGAGAGCAAACTGAACCGCACTCTCCCTCAGGAGTCTTCTGACTCTCTAGATGCCCCAATTTCAGCTGCAGAAATACGACGGGTAGTGAATGGACTGAAGGGAGGTAAATGCCCAGGCCCGGACGGCTTACCGGCCGAGTATTATAAGTCCTACTCAGGCGTTTTGACACCTCACATGGAGTCCCTTTTTGCTTCCCTGAGAGATGGAGATAAACTTCATCCTCATACTTTATCAGCCACTATCTCGGTCCTCAAGAAACCTGGAAAAGACGACACAGACGTGCGTAACTACCGCCCCATTTCCCTACTGAATACGGATCTCAAAATACTTTCGAAAATATTGGCCACCCGCCTCGCGCCTCTATTGCCTGCACTTATTCATGCTGATCAAGTGGGTTTTATCCCTGGGTGGGAGGCGCGAGACGCAACGACTCGAGTCTTAAGCGCTATCGGGCTGGCTAAACGTACGCAGACTGGACTACTCTTGCTTTCCACTGACGCAGAGAAGGCCTTCGACCGGGTGAGTTGGCGCTTTCTGTTTTCGATCCTGGCGCGCCTGGGAGTGGGCGGCTCTTTTCTTTCTTGGTTGGAGGCTCTGTATACTAATCCTACGGCTCGGGTAAAAGCGAATGGGGCCCTCTCTGAGATATTTAATGTTCAAAATGGGACGCGCCAGGGCTGCCCGCTGTCCCCCCTTCTATTTGCCCTCTCACTCGAACCCCTGCTGGAATCGATTCGCCTCAATCCCTCTATCACGGGCATTCAGGGACACGCCTCGGAGCACAGGGTTTCAGCGTATGCTGATGACCTCCTGTTCCTTCTCACTAACCCAACTACTTCTCTTCCCGCGGTCGTACAGACGCTTGAAGAATACGGCACTCTAGCTGGATACTGCATCAACCGAGCCAAATCGGAATTTCTTGGCATCTCCCTGGACCACTCCTCCATCTCCTATCTCAGACGTTCCTACTCGTTCCGCTATTGTCCGGACCGAATGAGATATTTAGGCGTCTGGCTAGCTTCCTCGACCAGATTACTTCATGACCTCAATTTCCTTGCCATCCTTCTTTCCTTTCGCGCGGATATGGCGGCTTGGACTGGGGGGCTGCTGTCGTGGTTTGGTAGAATTGCAGTTCTTAAAATGAACCTGATGCCCCGACTGCTCTACCTCTTCAACGCCCTACCAATCACGATCCCACTGTCGTTCTTTACAGCCCTCAGATCTGAATTGTTGAAATTTGTCTGGCCTAGAGGTCGCCCGCGGGTGGGATTTGCGGTGCTCTGTCGTCCCAAAGCAAGGGGAGGCTTGGCCCTGCCTGATCCTAGAAAGTATTACCTCGCCTGTCATTTGGCGCGAGTGGTTGAGTGGTCTGGAATTGGCCGGGAGAGGAGGTGGTTGGACCTGGAACGAGCACTTTCTGACCGTCCCCTGTGGACTTTACCCTGGCTGCCCCCTTCCCGACAGACGGCCCAGAGAGCAGACCCTGACCCGATGTCGGCAACGTTGCACATCTGGCACACACGAAAAATTTCTCTTGGACTTTCCTCTTCCCGTTCCCCATTACTCCCGCTGTCGCATAACCCGGAGCTGTTAAGCGGCATACTGCCCTCTCTGCGGGCTCGGATGACGGACTCGGACAGGCTTCAGGCGATAGTTCCAAGTTGCCATCCGGAGGGAGATCTATCTCCTCGCTCAAACCAACTGGGTCCTCTTTCATATTTGGAGCAATTTAACTTTTACCAGTTGAAGTCGTACCTGAGGAGCCTCAACTGTAGCTTCAGTTTAAGTCGACCTTTACTGCCCTTTGAACGCCTTTGCCATACGGGTCACTCCTTGACTAGAGGGATTTCCACCCTCTATGGGATGATCATGTCTACGGACACAGAGGCCCCCTCTTTCGAAGCTAGATGGGAGAGGGAACTTGGGTTCTCGATCTCCCCGGACCAGTGGTCAAAAACGTATACCCTGGTTCATAAGGGTAGTAGTGCCACCCGCATCCAAGAAACGTCCTTCAAATTGCTTTCTTTTTGGTACAAGACTCCTAGCCTTCTTCATAGTATATATCCATCGACCCCATCTGAGTGCTGGAGATGCGCCCAAGACGCTGGGACACTCTCCCACATATGGTGGTCTTGCCCCCGGCTCAAGGGCTTCTGGTGTGAGATCCGAGAGGCGATCTACCAGGTCACTGACGTTAAGCTACCACATACGCCAGAGTGTTTCCTGCTCTTCCACATTGACTTGCCTCTTAAGACACTCAAACGATCGGTGCTCCTCTACATGCTCCTGGCGGCCCGCGCACTCATTCCCGCCCTCTGGCGAACTGACAGAGCCCCCTCCACGAGTGAATGGGTTGGTCGAGTTGAATCTTTTAGATCTATTGATCACCTAGATGCTGGGTCCCGCGATGAGATGGATGGCTTCGGTCTGAAGTGGTTTCATTGGGAGCGATATGCCGCGTCTTGGCGGTCGGGGCACGGGAGAGATCGGACGGCGTAATCTTCTCACTCTGCACTCATTATATGATATAATATCAACATTCCTGGCTCTTAGACGGTCTCTGGCTGTATTGTATATGTCTTCCATTTGTCTGACCCGCCCCCTTCTCTTCCCTCTCTGTCTTCCTTTCTTTTATCCTCCTTCCTTTCTACCATTCTCTCTGCCCTCACTTTATCTCTGGCCTTTACCTCTCTCTTTGATATTTTCCTCACTCTTCGGAGGGGGTTTCTTGCCACAGTATTGGACGAGGCGCACTCCTCCCTCTCACGATTGTATCATCCTAAATTCTTTGCTATGGTACCCTCCGAGGTCCTGATGGTACACTGTCCATTGTGCGATTTGAGAGTTGGTTAGGAATGTTGGGACTATTTATTCTGCCCCAAGTAAAGTGACGGCGCACTGGAATGTTTTCCTTTCTTATGTCTATGTAATTTTATATACCCACTGTTCTTGTATTTCTCTGTTTATGGTCATTGACCACTGATGTATTCATTGTTTTTCCTTTGTCTTTAATAAAGAAAAATTTTGAATTGAAAAAAAAAAGAAAGAAGATGCTGACTTCGACTGCTGTGCGCTACCTGAAGCGTAGAGTGGAGAAAAGTCCCCGTGTGACTGCTGAGGAACTGAGAAAAGATTTGTCAGATGTGGGTACTGAAGTTTCAGCTCAGACAATACGGCGCACACTGCGTAATGAAGGCCTCCATGCCAGAACTCCCAGGCGCCCCCCTTGCTGTCTCCAAAGAATAAGAAGAGTCGACTGCAGTATGCCAAACGTCATGTGGACAAACCACAGAAGTTTTGGGATAGTGTTCTGTGGACTGATGAAACAAAATTAGAACTGTTTGGGCCCATGGATCAACACTATGTTTGGAGGAGGAAGAACAAGGCCTATGAAGAAAAGAACACCTTGCCTACTGTGAAGCATGGCGGGGGGTCAATCATGCTTTGGGGCTGTTTTGCTTCTGCAGGTACAGGGAGGCTTCAGCGTGTGCAAGGTACCATGAATTCTCTTCAGTACCCTGAGATATTGGATGACAATGTGATGCAGTCCGTCACAAACCTGAGGCTTGGGAGACGTTGGACCTTTCAACAGGACAATGATCCCAAGCATACCTCCAAGTCCACTAGAGCATGGTTGCAGATTAAAGGC
This sequence comes from Leptobrachium leishanense, assembly GCA_009667805.1. NCBI lineage: Eukaryota > Metazoa > Chordata > Amphibia > Anura > Megophryidae > Leptobrachium > Leptobrachium leishanense. Next base: position 134,219,536 of record CM019063.1, on the reverse strand, counting down.
TGGAACATTTTGGAGTGGCCATCGCAGTCACCTGACTTAAATCCGATTGAGAACCTCTGGTGGGACTTAAAGAAAGCAGTTGCAGTGCGCAAGCCTAAGAATGTGACTGAACTGGAGGCTTTTGCCCATGACGAATGGGCGAAGATACCCGTAGATCGCTGCAAGACACTTGTGTCAAGCTATGCTTCACGTTTAAAAGCTGTTATAACTGTAAAAGGATGTTGTACTAAGTACTAAGATTGAATGTCACTTGGGGGTTGAATAAAACTGATAATGATGTGAGCACAGAAAAGACATTTGTGGTTATTTCATTATAAATGTTATGTTATATTTGTCTGACCTACACGTGCCTCTTTGATTTAATTGTAAGCAAGATGACTGAATGATCAAAATCAATGTCAAACTGGCCAAAACACTCAATTTCAGTGGGGGTTGAATAATTTTGAACACAACTGTAAATCTGATGGTACAGCGTTTCCTAACCAAGTACCCAGGGCTGCCAGAGCTTCTCATCCAGGCCAGAAAAGTCTGCAGCCACTTCAGACGGTCATTCCCAGCAAGCGTTCGCCTGGCAGAAATTCAAGGAGAATTCCACCTTCCCACAAACTGTCTGATCTGTGACATGCCCACCAGGTGGAACTCGACATTAGCAATGCTGCAGCGTCTGCACAAGCAGCAGAGGGCCATCAACGAGTACCTGTGTGAGTATGGCACAAGGACAGGTTCAGGTCAACTTGATCATCAGCCACTGCGGGGGGGGGGGGGAAACCAAGGATGCATGCACTGTACTGTCACCATTTGAGGAGGCAACGAGGATGGTGAGCAGGGACAGTGCATGCATCAGTGACACAATTCCTTTCGTGTTCCTGCTGGAGCACACTCTGCGGGGAATTATAGATGTGGCTCTAGAGGCAGAGCAGCGGGAGGAAGGAGGCCTCCTTCCCTAGCTCTCAAGGCCCCAGTCTTTCCGCAGACAGCATTCCAGCGGGCCCTACTCAGATCAGACAGGAGGAGGATGAGGAGGACGACTATTTAAGTAGTGGGGGCATTGAAGGTGGGGATTCCTCAAAGGAGGGTTTTGTGTGCCCAGAAACAGAAGGGCTTGTGCGTGGCTGGGAGGAGGAAGTGCACGATACGGTCATCCTCATTGACCAGGAAGACTCGGCAGCTAATGCCACCTCCAACCTACGCTGCATGGGGTCCCTAATGATGCAAAGCCTGCTAAAGGACCCCAGGATTCGTGCTATCAAGGAGAGGGATCATTACTAGTTGGCAACCCTTCTTGATCCACGATACAAGGGGAAAGTTGCAGAGCTCATCCTGCCCGCACAGAGGGAGCACAGGATGAAAAAACTTGAGGACGCTCTAAAGCGACACTTGTGTAACACCTTTCCAGGCACTGGTAGATTACCAAGTGCTGACACACGTGCTTCTGAGGCTGCGGGTGATCAGCGGAATAGCGGTGAAGGCCAGGGCCGCTTGACTGATGCTTTTTTAAATTTTTTTAGTCCACGACGCCCAAGGACGTCAAATGTAGGCACCCATTGCCAGCGTCTTCACCATATGGTGCAGGACTACCTAGGGGCAAGGGCAGACCTGGATACCTTTCCAGCAGATGATCCACTGGCTTACTGGGTGTTGAGATTGGATCACTGGCCAGAACTTAGCCAATATGCTATGCAGCTACTAGGTTGCCCTTCATCTAGCGTGCTTTCCGAAAGGACGTTCAGTGCCGCTGGAGGTTTTGTCACAGACAAAAGAGTGCGTCTGTAGGGGGGCGTGTCCAGACCTCGAGGAGAGCAGACGTCTTCCTGTGGAGCTCCGGGTTGAGACTCTGATATTTAATTGTATACAACCATTACCTTACTCTAAACCCGACGTGCTCTCCTCCGGTAGATCACTGAAGACCCTGGGACACGACTGTATTCATCTGCGGCTGAAACGAGGGAGTGGAGTAAAGATTGGGCCCCTTCTTGCCTCAACGTGCTGCAGGCGGCGGCCATTTTGTGGCCTAGATTGGTGCTCCTGCGAACCGGCGCTTACACGGGTGCTGCCTCCGCATACCTACCTGGATGGGTAAGAAGACCGGCAGGACGGGGGCGGCAGGCACACTCACCCCGGACATCCGCACATCGCTGGGCGCCAGCCGCGAGGTAGAAATGCGGCGCCGGGGATCTGGAACGCCGCCGGGGTCCCCTGGTGGAGGGTCCCTGCCTGCACCGGGAGAGGACTTGGGAGAGCTGCCCCCTGAGCGGCCGCTTACTGCAGCGGATTTACATGCAGTCATGGAGGATTTTCGATCCTTGTGGCGACAGGACCTGTGCGAGGTGCGTGCAGCGTTGGAGCCTCTGCAGACCCAGCTCGGTGCCATCCAGGTGCGGGTACAGGAGACGGAGAAGACGCAGGCTGAAGCTACATCTCGATTAGATGACCTTCATTTACAAGTGGCCCGTTTAAGCTCTACGGTGTTGTCGCTGGAAGATCGTCACCGCCGGCGGAACCTCCGGGTACGAGGGATACCTGAAGAGGTACGGACCGAGGACCTGCTGCCCTATCTGCCGGGGGTGTTCCTGTGGAGTCTCTGATCCTGTCGGTCCTGCGACTTCGTAAAGCTGCTGCCGCGCCGGAGACGGCTCCTCGCGATGTCCTTGTTACAACACGCTCTGTGGATGTTCACTCCCGGATCCTTGCAGCCGCCGGCCCATTGTTCCGAGTTACCTACGCCTCCAGCTGTCTTATTTTCTTCTGTGACCTTTCCTTTCTGGCGTTGGTGGCTCGGAGGCGCTTCCGTGAGGTCACCTCCCAATTGCGAGACCGGGGAGTCCGCTATAGATGGGGGGCTTCTGGTTCCCTCATAGTGCTGCTTGACGGTAAACCACACCCTGCGGCGACCTTAGAGGAGGCGAGAGTCTTGCTCGCAGCAGTGGGAGTTGAGCCTTCACCACTGACCCCGATGGCCCCGCTGATGGACCCGGGCTGAGGCCCTCAGTATAGTCGGCTGCCCCAGTTCTTACTTGGACGTAGTTGCCCCTCCACATCTTTCCCCCATTTCTGATGCTATATCCCTTGGAAGACTATACAGTCTTGTTTTGTCTCCCTTACGGTACAATGCTGCATGATGAACAGAGACTCTTTTACTCTCCCCCCCTCTCCCAGTTTGTAATTGATGTGCAGGACTTGGCTGCTTATGGGGCTCCAGCGGCGGCTCTGGGCCTTTTTTCCCGACCCTCCCCCCCCCCTTTTTTTTTTTTTTTTTTTGTGGCAGGAATAAGGGTGGCAACAGGTGAGCTGACTGAGTGGGCACCATGGCTCTACCTGCTCTTTTGGCCCTGGGTCGCCCGGCCATGCGGCCTCTTCCATGGCCCCTTGTCCTTTTGATAAGAAGCAGGGGTGAGCCGGGAAAGTCGCGTCCTCGTATTGGCAATCCTCCACTTTTTCTCCCCACTTGGTTCATTTATTTATTTTTGTACGCACCACTGCCCTGAGCTGCCTTCGTGGCCCCTCCGTGTGGACCTTGTTGACGTTATCATCCTGTTTATACCCTCCTTTTTGTTCCCCCTCCCTATTTTATTACTCTCTTTTCTTTCCTGTTTTCTATGCGCTGATTCTCTTAGGACTACGTTTGATTGTTTACCCTTGTTTATTTCTCTTACATGCTCATATATTGGCCCTGCGAGGCTATCTTTACAGGTTGACATGTGACCTTTTCTATTTTTCCAAAATAAAATCTTGAATACAAAAAAAAAAAAAAAAAGAGTGCGTCTGTCCACCGACTCTGTAGACCGGCTGACATTTATAAAAATGAATCAGTCCTGGATCAGCAGCCATCAATCCCCTGATGCTGAAGTAATGGAATAGATAGGGGATGTCCTCGTCTGCATTCACAAAACCTCCAGCACTGAACTCTTCCACAATACCACAAAAGGGTTACGGTGTGAAGGCACTTGCTGCCATGAAAGGCACAATATTTGGCTGCACTGACGCCTGTGCCAGATTTATATCCTTTTATTTTTTTTGAACCGCAGGGTCCAACCCTGCACTCTTCCACAATACCACAGAGGGGTTACTGTATGATGATACTTGCTGCCCTGGCAGTCTGGCACCAAATGCAGAATATCTGGGTGCACTGACGCCCATTTCCAGATTCATATCTTTTTAATATAGGACCGCATGGTCTACCCCTGCATTCTTCCACAATACCACAGAGGGGTTACTGTATGATAGTACTTGCATGCCTGGCACTAAAGGCACAATATCTGGGTGCACTGCCACTGACGCCTGTATCAGATTCATATCCTCAGAGGGGTTACGGTGTGACGGCACTGTTGCCGACGCTAAAAGCCCAATTTTAAAGCCCTTATTGTTACTTTCCTCCAAAGCCTGCATAAGTTTCACAATAATTTAGCCAAAAAAAACACTAAACTCTCTCTGTGCGTCCTAAAATGTCTTTTCATACAGGCTGCCGCCCCAAGCAGTTGTTTATGGATAGATTAAAGGAAAAGCATTTACCGTCATATGAAACATAATTTTTGTTGTTTTTAAGTGTTTCTATACATCCTAGAAATCCGCCACTTCACGGGCAGGTTATGGGAACCTCCTAGGCACTATATTTGAAGGAATTTTTGGTTTTTATTTTTAACCCTTATTTCATGGAAAACTCACTGTCCCTTTAAAAAGTTTTTTTTAAAACTTTTTGTCCTTGTTTCCTGTCCCCCAGGGCACTACCCGGACCCCCATACACCTTTTATGGCAAATATGTAGCATATATGCCCTCTTGGTGGGCACTCTAAAAAACCGATTTTTCAGCCCCATTGACTTGCATGGGGTAAGAGTTCGGGTTCGGTCCGGAACAAATGGGAAGTTCGGGTTCGAACCGAACTCGGGGAGTGTTCGGCTCATCCCTAATATCCATGTGTGAGCTGCTGGGGCAGTATATATCCATGTGTGAGCTGCTGGGGACAATCGATTACTCCTCTTATTCAACAAATATAGGAGAAAGCATGGAGACAGAAAAACTTTCTTGTGCAGATCCAATCAATACTTGAAGTAATGCAAATAGAGTGTCAACTCACATTTGATGGAGCTTTTAGCAAAGCTCTAGGTGATGATGCCTGTGGATTTGTTAATGGGTCAAATCCACAAAAACCCTCGACAAATTCCAGGACATAGGGACCAAATTGTAAAAAAACCTGCAACCAGGAACCTTCATTCAGACAGGAGCCGATTATCATTGCGCTACCAGATACGTATACGCTTGTTGTCACATTGGTTTGGGGGAAACATCTATAGATCTGGTTTGGCACTGGGATACTGGTGGTGGTACAAATTTGGGCGCTGACCATTTTTCTGTGTGTATATATAAAGAGATTGTATCATTTGAATGTAGAAGCCAGCTGAGGAAGCCAGAGGGTTATTGACCTTTAAGGTGAAACGCATTCTGGTGTATTTTTATGTTTTAATAAATTTTTATTATGCACAATTTGCTGTCCGGGATTATATTGAAGAAAGGCTTTCTTTGAAGTTGTGCCTTTAAAATGAACGTCTGGGCACCACACACCTAGGACCAGGATATGGTCCTCTACCATGTGAGTAGATCCATTTTTTGAGGCCATTCATGATTGGGTTTACAGTATACACTATGTTGCATGTACTTTACGTTTAAGGCTGGGGTCAGACTAACGCATTTTTAACCTGTGTTTAGGCACACTTTATCACGGCCGCAGTAGCGGCAAATGACGGGCAATGACGGCCAATATATGAAGTACGGCCGCACGAGAGTCCGGCTGCGCAATGCAAGCGGCAAACGAACTCATTTTTTCGAGAACGTAGAACCGCTACTACTGACGTACAGAGTGCGCTGCGTCGGCATAGCGGCGTGTGTGCTTGATTAGGAGACATCAGATGCTGCTAATGTCCGGCCAACATAACGTCCAGACGCAAGAAGTGTTTCATTGACTATCCGTAAAAAAAAAAAAAAAAAAAAAATCACACACGAAAATGCGCATCGTATGACCGTTTTCGCGCATTCCGTGAAAAAGTACGTCAATGCGTTCGGACGCACTTTTTGACGTTCGCTGCAAATAATGCGTTGTTTGACCCTAGCCTTGGGTGAAAGATCTTCATCATACATCATTGGGGCGATTGAGCGGCCGATACAACAGCTTAGGCTAGGGTCAGACTAACGCATTTTTCACGTTGTCCGTTAAAAAGTGCGTTCGAACGAATGGACGTATTTTTTCACGGAATACGCGAGAGCGGTCATACGACGCGCATTTTCGTCCTTGATTTTGTACGGATCATCAATAAAACCCTTTTGCGTCTGGACGTTATGTTGGCCGGACGTGTGCAGCGTGTGACGTCTCCCAATCACGCAAACACGCCGCTATGCGGCCGCAGCGCACTCTGTACGTCAGTAGTAGCGGTTTGACGTTCTCAAAAAAATGCGTTCGTTGCCCACTTGCGTTGCACGGACGAACGTTAGTGCGGCCGTTCGTCGTATGTTCCCCGGCATTGGACGTCATTTGCTGCTAGCACGGCCGTGATTTCGTGCGGCTAAACGCACGTGAAAAATGCGTTCGTCTGACCCTAGCCTCAGATGCCCAGTATCCAGAGCCAGACGGGCTCTTCATCACGTGAGTGGTAATTGCCATTAAGAAATTATCAATTCTTAAATGCACAGGTCACGTTATGTTCTTCTCTTTCCTTTTCTGAGGGTGTTGGAGGAAAGGAAGTGGAGAAATTTGAGGAATTTATGAGACTTTATCCTTGAACGGGACATTGATATCGCTACACGTTTGTTTTTTGTATGTTTTGTGTTGGAGATAAGGCCTACACTTTGTGTTTAGCGTTAATCCCATTTTATATATACCAGCACTGCATAGACCGTATGTTTTAGTAAATTGAGATATAGGCGTACATATGCACATGTAGCGCTCACTCCCGGAGGAGCCGCTGAAAATGAACCACGGGTCAGTCTCCCCGCACTAGGGAATAAATATACTCCAGCACCGTTGTGGATTTTATAAATTATATAGTTTACTAAAGTAAAGGCATATAATGAGACACTGTGTTCGTAGATATATTTACAGTATTTCGTATCGCGGTAAACGCGCAGCGGAAAAAGAAATACGAGGCTTCATATTTCGGAAAAATGCGCGACCGAACAGAAAAATACAATGCTTCGTAATTTCGAGAAACGCGTAGCGGAAAAAGAATACAATATTTCGTAATTCGAGAAACGCGCAGCGGAAAACAAAATAGTATGCGAATCTTTACCCCTTTTTGGGATATTAGGGAGGGAGTCCCGCACAGGTTAAGTCCCGGACTGTAAGTGTATGTGTGTGTTATGGTACCCGGGTACTATTCAACTGGCCAGTGAATCTCTTAAACGATGTCTTCGACTAGTCAAGTTGGGGCCCTGTGGGTTTTCAGAAATAAACAGCAGCGTGCTTTCTTGACTTTATAAACCGGCCTTGGAGGCCTCTCACCCATCCGCTCGATCACCAAGGTTCCTCTAACCCAGGACGTCCCTCCGCTCGGTGCCTTGCTGGGATACTGGCTACTGGATCCGTTGTCTGGCTCTCCTGGCTCCGACAGTGGCTGGTCCAGTTACCGCCTGCTCTCCCATCCAATGGACCTGCGGTACTCCTCACTCGGGGGTCCTCCGCTTCCTTGACAACTCGCTTGGGTAATACCTGCGGATCACTGGGTCTCCTTCTTGAGAGGCTGGATAACCCAATCTCGAATCCCGGTAGGCCCCACCTGCGCTCCGGCCTAGTCTCTGCTCCGCTCTGCAATACTGTGTCCTGTCTCATGCACTCCCTGGCGCGCTCTGCCAGCTATCTCCACGAGGCTCAGGATGTAAAGCGTCTGTGTCCCACCCACTTCCTGTGTCTGTTCGCAAAGCATGCCGGGAAACGTAGTCCCAATGTTCAGTGTCTCTTATCGCACTTGTCTCCCTCCGGTGGCCAAAAATAGGTACTGCCACAGTAAGAGTTTAAACACAGCGCTACACACACATACTGAAATGTGCTTACTTTAAAGCTCATAGTGCTCCCAGCTGTCGGTCTGTATTATTCCAGCCAGGGATTGTTGCACTGGGGCTATCAGACCAAGATGCAGTGTGCTCTGCATGCTGACATCATTCAATCTCTAAACAGCAGTTCTAGGAGATACCAGAGGAGGACTGGTGTTGCAGTGCGTATGCAGTACCAACCCATTGTTTTGCACAGATGCTACAGAACTTGCGTAGGAAAGTCTGTGAGTTCTGGGTGATACGCAATTTGTGTAGCATACTCTGTGCAATCTATGTACACTATGCAAACAGTGTAAGAGGCCACAGGGGCGCTTGTATTTCAGAAGGAGCAGCCTAGGGAGAAAAAAGTTTTTACACCTAAATTAAAAAAAATGAGCAGATGCTGTCAGTTTGTGCTCAATTATTTAAGAGGATAAAAAAAGGGGGGGCTTTAGTAAAGTGGCCCTTTTAAGAGGCTTTGCAAATTTACCAGCTTTTGAAAAACAGGTTGTTTTTTTATTCAATACCAGCTGAAAGTAGGAACACCACCAGTGGAATAATTTGTTTTTCTCCAGTTCAATACATTTGTGCTTACTGTAGTAACAGGCGAGCTGCAATAGTGGTTTTGAGGCTCAACTGAAAGCGCAAGCGAGCCATTAACATAAGTGTTGTGGTTATACTTAAATATATCTTTGGCGGCAGTGAAATCCCCATAGAGAAGTAATGGTTAATTTATTCAAAGAACACTGGCCTGCACATAGGTGTCAGTGAAATGCACTGATTTTTGATGGTTTAATGAGACAGGTTTAATCAGGCGAATCCCAAAGGTTGCAATGTTAAAAAAAAAAAACAAAAAAAAAAAAGAACAATTTTTCCTTAAATATTTATTCAACAATTTATTTTCCGCATAAAGTCTCATTTGTCGAAATTTAATTCCGATATTTTTTTTTTATTCTGTAACAGACCTTTTTATTCCCAAGACCATATAGATTTTCATCCATTGTTTCTTTTTTTTTAAAAAACGCACTTTAAAAGTTGGGGTTTACTGCGGTTCAGGGGGGTTATCGCCAGTGGTTTGAGGATGTGTTCGGAGGGTAGAGTCACTGCACTTTGGGGATTCTGCGGTGAATGCTGAATTCACAGTAGGGTTGCAAATTTAACTTGCTGAAGTCTGGCAAACGAGAACACCAAAACGTCACTGACCTTACAGTGCTCTCTGAATAACCCCCTTTACTGCAGAAGATGTGTGGGGAACATCATGGGGATTCCCACGGGGGCTTGCCTTCCCTATACTTACTTACCTCTCCCTCTGAAGTCAGACCCCACCTTTTATACCCCCTCCCGGTGCACTGATGAATTAACCCCTAGCTGCTGAGGGGTTTCCCTATGGAGGAGAGGGGGGGGGGGAGTCCTTTGTCGAGCATAGCCTTTCCAATGATACCAAATACTGTTAAAAGTAAAAAAAGAAACACGTTACATTTAAAGCAGCACTATTGTTCACGTTAATTATAATGTGAACAATGATGCTGCACTAATGATTTTTTTTATTCCAGTTTTAGAAAAAAATCACGTAACGGGTTCCCAGTTCTAATTTTTTTTTTTTTTCAACAAACGTACCCCATGGAATATATAACCACAAAGGCTCGGATGAGAAAAAGTGGAAAAATATTAAAAGTTTACATGCTGCAGAGCAGTGGTCCCCAACCCTGGTCCTCAGGGCCCACTAACAGGCCAGATTTTGTAGATCACCATGGGGAAAAGCAGACTGAATCCTGCAATCACTGAGCAGCAAATCATAACACCTGTGCTGTGCTTCAGATATCTGGCAAACCTGGCCTGTTAGTGGGCCCTGAGGACCATGGTTGGGGACCACTGCTGTAGAGTATTGAAATTTTAATGGAAGTTCACATTTTTTGTTATAACATTCTGGCAGGGCATGATTTATACATATGATATATTCTGAATCTGCCAAAAAAGAGGATTTACAGGGTTATTCAGAGAGAGGTGAAAAGCAGGAGAATGGAAAATTCTAGGTCAAAATAGCCGATTTGGAAAGTGAGATAAATGGAAGAATTTTTCTGGTTTGGCTATTTTGACCTAGAATTTTCACTTCTCCAGCCATTCTTCTGCTTTGGCTCAGCAGTGAAAGGGTTTTAACTCTTGTTTCCCTTTTGTGTATTTTTCCCATGATGCAACATTTACTAAAAGCTTTGCTCTGTGGCTCTTTATTACATTACTACAGTATTTAACCCCTTAAGGACGCAGGGGTGGCGCCCTTAAGGGGTTGATTTCGCCGGCGAGGCACTAATTTTGAGCCCTCCCCGCAGCCGGCGTGCAGTGCGTGTCATTGGCTGCAGGGGAAGGCTTGATTTCAGGCCGTTCCTCTGCAGCCAATAACGCGCACCACGAATCAGCGCACGCAGGCTTCGGGGAGGGGCCGAGGCAGTCCCATTGATGACAGCGGGGCGTACAGGTACGACCGCGCGTCTTCAAAGCCCGCCCGCCGCCAGGACGACTTGGAACGTCCTGCGGCGTTAACGGGTTAACAGTGGAGGGAAAGTTTATATAAGATCTGTTAGCCTGGAGAATAATGACAGGGAGCTTAAAACACTTCAGATCTACTCCTGGGGATGTCCTTTGAATACATCTCACACAATGATTTGAGTCAGTGATCGACGAATAGTCTCCTTTAGGCTAATGTCAGACGAACGCGGTCTGAGCGCACTCTGTGTGCGTGCTGTAGCGCTCACTCCCGGAGGAGCCGCTGAAATTTGAACCTCGGGTCAGTCTCCCCGCACTAGGGAATAAATATACTCCAGCACCGTCGTGGATTTTATAAATTATATAGTTTACTGGAATAAATGGCATATAATGAATAACACGGTATACGTATATATAATTACAGTACTTCGCAATGCGGGAAACGCGCAGCGGAAAAGAAATACAATGCTTCGTAATTCGAGAAACGCGCAGCGGAAAAGAAATACAATGCTTCGTAATTCGAGAAACGCGCAGCGGAAAAGAAATACAATGCTTTGTAATTCGAGAAACGCGCAGCGGAAAAAAGAGAAAAATATATCTTTAACCCCCTTTGTGGTTGGGGAGTGAGTCCCGTCCAGGTTATGTCCCAAAAATATAGGTGTGTGTCTGTGATGGTACCCGGGTACAATATTCAACTGGCCAGTGAATTATTTATGAGGTATCTTCGACTAGTCAAGTTGGGGCCCTGTGGGTTTTTTAAACAAACAGCAGCGTGCTTTCTATTTTCACAACGGCCTGGAAGGCCTCTCACCCATCCGCCAGATACTTGGTGCTCCGCTCGACCCAGGACGTCTCTCCGCTCGATTTTGACTGGGATTCTATGGGTTACCGGATCCGCTGTCTTGCTTTCCTTTAGCTGCCGCAAGATGTCCAGCTCACCGCCTGCACTCCCTGTCAGATCGATCTGCGGTGCTCCTAACTCGGGGTCTTCCAGCTCACTCGATATCAGCGTGGGTATTCTGGTGAATCACTGGGTCTTCCTCTTGTAAGGCTGAATAACCCGGTCTTTATCTCTGTCACGCCCCAGCTGCGCTCCGGCCTGGTCACTGTCACGCTCTGCAGCGCTGTGTCTTGCTTCTCTCACTCCCTGGCGCGCTCTGCCAGCTCTCTCCACCAGGCTCAGGATGTCAGCGTCTGTGTCCCACCCACTTCCTGTGTCCGCTCCCAAAGCATGCCGGGAAATGTAGTCCCAATGTTCAGTGTCTCACATCGCACTTGTCTCCCTCCGGTGGCCAAAAACAAGTACTACAACGGCAGGGGATTTAAAACCAGCGCTACAGTGCATAACGGACAGACGTACTGACGGAAGATACTGTAGACACCACATGGTCTGTGTTTTTTTGACAGACGTAGAAAAAAAAGGGAACTAATAAAATTAAAATGAAAAATTATAAAAATTTGAAAAGGATATGAAAAGGCATTTTGTGCGTCATGATGCTGGATGTCGCAAATGCACTGCGTCTGACATCTCACACAGAACGCTACGTGGATGTGGCGCACTCTGCATGTCCGTGTTTTACGTTCTTGCCTAACTTGCGTCCATCCGTTTGCCATGTGCGTTGTGTGTGCGCAGTTCGGTGCGCACGTACTTCGTGTGTGGGTCTCGATTGATCATGATTCTATGCTACGACGGACGTTAAACTGTGCGGCAACACAGACGTGATCACTGCGTTCGTCGGACATTAGCCTTATATGGCCAAATCCACACAGTGAGGTGCAGGTGATGTAAAGATATGGGGGGGTGGGTGGCGGTTTACAACACGAAATTGAGGCACAGTGACATAGACTGAAATATTTAATAACCAAACATACATGAGAAAAAAGTACACGCAAGAAATCCGCAACATAAAAAACAAAATAAGTATATTTTTTGGTGGTAGTGGCCCTTTAAAGGGACACTGCCAGTGTTTCCCAAACCCGTCCTCCAGACCCTCTAAGAGGCCAGATTTTACAGAGGAGTTTGGGTAAATGCAGACTGAATCCTGCAATCACTGAGCAGCAAATTATATCACCTGTGCTCTGCTTTAGATATCTGGAAAACCAGACCTGTCAGCAGGGCCTGTGGACAGGTTTGGGAAACACTGCTCCAGTCTGCTGTCAGCAGTATCTGCCCACTTATTTAAAGGCAAAAATAACTATTTTTAATAGTCTTCCCCTTTAACCACTTCAATGCGGAGGACGCGCTGAGCGCGTCCTCCGCATTACCGCTGGTATGCGGAGGACGCGCTGAGCGCGTCCTCCCATTGGGGTCAGCGTTCAGCCGAGTTCCGGCCGATCGCTGGCCCCTCCGGTGCGGGCTGACATCCTGGATGTCAGCCGCGCATCCGGAACCGCAGCCGCTGGTATTAGTTGTCATCGCGGCAGCGCGATGACACCTAATTCAGGCGCCCCCCCCCCGCATGTGCGGAGGAGGCGCCTGAAAGGGAGGGGGGGAGGTCCTTCGGACCTCTCTCCCTCCCGATCGGCGGCTCTGCGGGGGTTAACCCAGGCATCATTTGGAAGGGCACAGCCTGCCCTTCCAAATGGTGCCTGGCATTAACCCCTGGGGAGCTGGATCGCGAATCGGCGCTGAAAAGCGCCGGTTCGCGATCCTTTCCCGGAGCTGGCCGACATCTTGGATGTCGGCCAAGCCTCCGGGAACTCCCCCTGAGGACTGGCGTCATCGTGCGTAGCACGATGACGCCAGTCCTGGACTTAACCCCTAACTGCCACCAACGGTGGAGATAGGGAGTTCCAATGAACTCCCTATCTCCCGATCCGTGGCAGCTAGGGGTTAAATTTTGGTATGGTTGGATCGGCCAGAGCATGGCCGTTCCAACGATACCAAACACTACTGTGAAAAATGTTGTAAAAGAAAAAAAATAAAAAATAAAAATATTTTAAAAAAAATCTAAAAAAAAAAATAAACAAGTTTTTTTGTTTGTTTTTGGTTTGTTAATGCAGCAATATTGTTCCCATTTCAATTATAATGTGAACAATGATGCTGCACTAACGATTTTTGTATGCGGTGCGTTTGTTAAAAATAGTGTAATTTTCCCCAAAAAAAAATGTAACGAGACCCCATCTCTAATTTTTTTAACAAGCGCACCCCATACAAAATATAACCGCAATTGCTCGCATGTTAAAATGTGAAAAAAAACACTTTACACGTTGTAAATTATTGAAAATACATATTTTATTGCATTTTTTGTTATAATATACAGACATGACATAACGTATACATATAATAATGACATATTATGAATCTACCGAGTCTGACGGAAAGAACGATATATAATATGTCTGGGTCATATACTAAAATAAGCCTTCAAAACACGATGAGCAAAACCGGTAAAAATGACCTCAGCACAGGGGCGGGAAAAGCCTCAGCAGCGAAAGGGTTAAGGTGAAAAAAAAAAAAAGGTGTGGGACATTTTAATTAAGAGTGTTCCTTGAATAGTTCACGCGATAATGCCAACAGCTTGTTTGGAATAGGGCCCACAATCAGTTGTCTCCACTTAAATAAATATTGAGTCATTAGAGGATATCTGCTGACGTAAAACAAAAACGTCCATTATCAAGAAGTTATGCAATTATATGATCGGTTACATAAAGGACTAATAAGCTATAGACTGAACACAGCTTCACATCCAGTGCTCTGGGGCAGAAGAAAAAAGCAATACAAAACATAATTACGGTATATGTAAAAAAATTTAAGATCAGCTTCCTTTAAAGCAATGTTTTCCAACCCTGGTCCTCAGGGCCCACTAACAGGACAGGTTTTAAGGATCACTTTGCAGGATTCAGTCTGCATTTTCCCAATCACTGAGTGAGCACATGTGCTGTGCTTCAGATATCTGGCAAACCTGGCCTGCTAGTGGGCCCTGAGGACCAGGGTTGGAAACCAATGCTTTAAAGCACAGTGAGCCTGATGGATGATATTTGCATTTATCTCTGGGGCCCTATAGGAGCCTGTAGTTAAGGCTCCTGTAATGCTCCATGTGGACGTCCAGCGCTCAGCATACTCCTAGCTGTTTGTAGAGTTTAGGAACAATCTCATCCCATTCAGCTTGGTAGCAGATACCAGCAACGGGAGGCCCAAGCTTGTATTTTTGGCGGAAATCTGCTACTTTAAATTGTGCCCGATGATCAGCAGAGGTTGTTCCCAAGATGCGCTCGTCACATTTAAGTGGTTCAGACTGCTCATACACAAGCCAAGTGTATCTGTGAAGACCTGCGTGATATAGAGAGGCAGGGAAGAGGTTAGGATTGATCTGCTCACGCATATAGCAATATTCAGATCAGCAACCAGTGGTGTAACTACTAACTGCAGTGGTCATACCTGGGACTGTCACTCTTGTGGTACCCTGGAAGAGCGAGCCCGGGAGTCTAATAGCTGCTGTGTCTGCATTGGAGATTAATGTGCTGCCTTCATAAATGGGCAGCACAGTACTAAGCTGGTGGTGCATAGTAATGAATCAGGAATTCCCTGAGAAGCCGAGGGGGGCCCAACAGGATTCTAAAAGGAAGTCTAGGACCCCTCGACTGGCCATGGAATGCCTGATTTGCAGCTTTGCACCAGTGTGAATTATGAGTTAAAGACGGTTGGTACAGAGTAGTCAGAACTTTAAATTTGATCCAGAAAAGAGGACTGAGATGATGGATAACAAGAAGACATGGCAGAGAAGGAGACTAGCAGGTCTATTCAGAGAGAGGTGAAAAGCAGGAGAAGAGAACAATCTAGACCAAATAGCCGATTTGGAAAGTGAGATAAATGGGAGAATTGTTCTGTTTTTTTTCTATTTTGAACTAGAATTTTCACTTCTGCCAGTTCTCCTGAGCTTCACCTTTCTTTGAACAGACCTGTAGATGTTTACATAGACCCACTGAGATGAAGAAATGTAGAGGGAAAACAGAAGGCAGGATAACGGAGTACAGACATTGAATACCTCACAGTGCATGCCTGACAAACTGGCAGGGTCTTCTGACTTAAAAGGTGACCATCTGTAGGACCCTGCCACTGGAGAGGGAAATGGGGGGACTGACAATAGGTTCATGAACGAATTGTTCATTTGAACCGATTCATCCATTCAAACCGAATAGTTTGAAATGCTGCATTTCGGTTCACAGTACACTACACAGCAGGCAGCAGAGGTAATCTGACCCTTCAGTTGCTGTGCAGTGTAACGTCAGCTGGCTCAGCTCTGCAAACGATTCATTGATTCAAAGTGTTGGTTACAACTCTTCAGTACAAAGAATCAGAATTGGATTCATCAGTACAGAGATTCAGACATGCACAATCTGACTCACAGCAGTTCTTGAATATAAAAGTACTATTGCAGCAGTGATAAGGCTTTATATTTTATATAATAAAAGTAGTATTACAAATATAATAATATATATTAATACTACACCTATAATAACGGGTAGATTAATGGGTTATTCACAGTGGGAGGGGGGTAGATCCCCTCAGTGTCATGCCTCAGCCTGAGAAGCCTGCTTATTGCCATGTTTGCTGTTGCTCTGTCTGCATCCACTCAGGGGTTAATCCCTGTGCCAGCTCCTGAGTGGATGTGCATTTAACCTGGACACACCCTGTTTTCCCTGTGTATGTGAGGTCCTGCGAGCCCCCTCATCCTGTCTGTCATTGTTACCCCTTGTTCTGTGATATTCCTGTGGATCCTGCTGCTGGACTTTACACTGCATAGCCCACTATCCAGTGGACTGGAGATCTGCCTGAGTTCCAGCCTGTTACCTTACCTGAGAAGCACTATTACCCGGTCCTTGGTGCTCTTTCTGTATATCTGTAGTCTCTTGACTACGTGGCCCACTATCCTCTGTGGCTTGGACTTTCTTGGCTGCCAGCCATCCATCCGGTGCCTGCTGCTAGGACCTTCTATCAAGGTATTGCTATGCAAGTGGAGTTCCCAGCTGCTGACTGCACAGCCTACCATCCTCTGCTTATTTTGCACCTTGCCTGTGTATATTGATATTCCTATATTCAAGGACTGTGTAATTCTGCTGTGCATACAATATACCTTTTTATTACCTGCATTTCAAGTCTCCAGTGTCTGCTTGCCTGCTCACCCCCAGCGCTTGGGATATAAACCTAAACATAAGGCCTTGCCATGGAGCCATCCTGGCTCGAGCCTGACACTCAGGCAATTTTAGGGGAAAGGGATAATTATTTAATTTACAGAAAACCGTAAACCTAAAAGCTTGCTTAAACATTTTATTTTAATGAGCCTGAGCCAGTGTAATTGTGTATTTTATTACAGTAGTAGCTGCTGTCCTTTGCCTGCCCCCACTCGCATCACCAGATTAGAGTAACCGGCAGGCAGAGGCAGCAGCTATGCAGAGTCTGAGTCATAGTACTCTAATTCATGAACCGGTTCTTTGTATCGAACTGTCTGAATCGATTCATCTTAAAGAACCGAACTTCTTCACTAACTGACAAGTGTATTGAATGGAGATTGGTCGGAGAGGTGGGGCCAGGGCTAAGGGTGCCTGAGGCCCAATGAGGTCTAGTTATGCTCTTGTTACTTATAGTATCACTAGAGAAATGATATGCCAGACTCTACAAGGAAAAAGATACAGCATCTGTAGAAAAATATCAAGCCTAAACCTATGAAGCGGGTTTGAATACCAATAGTTCATGCAAGAACCCAAGTATACTGTAAAGCAGGAGTCCGTAACCTTGGCCCTCTAGAGGTTTTGGAACTACATAACCCATGATGCTCGGACACTCGTTTAGTGGAGCCTCTGGGAAATGTAGTTCTAAAACATCTGGATGGCCACAGTACCTGAGCCCTGCTGTAGAGTCTACAGACTAAAATTTGACATTCCCTTCCCAATTCTCCACTTGCCAGTAAACCCAACAGGACTCTTAACTGTTCAGTAATGGCTGTGTGCACTATTTTTGCATGGAGCCTATATCACACAAGGAGCTGTAATCCTGACGGTTGTAATACCTGTTTTTTCACCGGGTGCAGAACCGACGTATTCTGTGAGACAGTCTCCACTTTTGAGGTCATTGCCTTTCATATTGACCAACAGGAAGTGATGCCACTCCCTAATAAAAGAGATCACATTTATAAAGTGCAATTTATCCAGGGAAGACTGCATGTACAGATACGGGGACGTACCATTTCTTAAATTCAAAACAGTGTGTTTTTTTCCCCATATGCAGATGAGCTCAGCAACTCTGCATTATCAGATTAATGGTAGGTTTGCCATGCATAATAACTTTAACGAAGTGCTAGCCATTTGGCTAACATAATTAGCACTCAAACTTGCATCTCTACAAAATCAGCAATTTTTTTCTTTTTACCTATGAAAGCGCCCATCTAGTATAGGGGCCCAATCCAGGCATAGAAGGACTGATCATCTAGAGCAGTTGTGGGCAACTACGGCCTCCAGATGTTTTGAAACTACATTTCCCATGATGCTCGGCTGCTCGTTAGGTTTGCAGAGCGTCCAGGGAAATATAGTTCAAAAACATCTGAATGGCCAGGGTTGCTGACCCCTGATTTATAGGAATATTTAATATTACAATGTGTCATTTTTCTGCCCTGTCTTGGGATACTTGTAATTAATAGAAATCCTGCTGTAATAGGATTTGTAATGTAAGGAGATATGACAAAAAGAGGAAGGCTAACAAAAGCCACTTAACTGGGTGGAAATGGGCACATCCATGAGGTTTCACTGGCATTAGATAGCCTATGGCTAAAGCAGGAAGGGGAGGAGTTAAACCCCTCCTGGCCCTCTGTATTTCCCCTTCCCATTTTAACCTTTTTAGTTGCCTATAAAAACTTCACAAATCCTGCACTGGCCTCTGCAGAGGCGTGTTCAGTTCCTCAGCAGCTGCTGAATTGCTTCAGGGCAGCATTTCAGTTTGCTGCAGCCGGTTCACTGAACGCTTTGGTTGTGAATATGGAAGTGAAAGGGCAGAGGATTGCTTAATGAAAGGTGTCGTTTCTGCAATATCCACTGTTGTCCATTTTATTACCACTTTAGTGTTAATGTTTATCATGTTCCAATAAATATTTGGTGTTTTGGTCCACCAAAACTTCAAACTGAACATTTCCTTATGGGATAATTTGCTCCGTGGAGGCGGCCATCTTTCCTACGTCACACTCTGCTAACCCCGCAGCAAATCTCGACTTGGTTGCAAGTGCTAAGTTAGCAGTGCTGAGCGCTGAGCTGCAGCATAGCGTTCAGTGCCAAGTTGCTAACTTAGCACTTGCAGCGGCTGAGGAACTGAACGCACCTCCGGATATGACAAGCTCAGCATTTCAGGTGAGCACGAGGGAGGGGCAGGTTGCTCCAGCCATTCCAGGGGCTCATTGCAAGAAGGCTTTGATACCACTTGATAAGGCTAGTGCCTAAATGGTCTCCAATTCCTGAAACCTGAGGGCTTGCAGTGCTGATGGTCTGGACAGGGCTAAGCTCCTGTGTTTGGATTCCTGGTGTAGCCCTACCAGCCCCACGTCGGGGGGGAGAAGGAGCTCACAGGAGTGAGGCTGCTCAGAGAAGATTGAGTGGACAAACTGCAGAGCAGGGCTGTCAAACTCTGCCCCCCCCAAGATGTTTCTGAAATGCAATTCCCATGATTCCCTGGCCATCTATTGAAAGAATTGTGGGAATTTTAGGCATAAACATCTGAGAGCAGTGAGTTTGACAGCCCTGGTGTAGAGTGTCCCTTAAACAAGCTTTCCTTCATCCTCCTGTGGATGAGATCACCCTTCTCATCACAATACCAAGTGGTTGATGAGACCGTCATTTACATCACCCATATGGCCACTGTTATGCAGATCGTCCACGTCACATTGGAGGAAGTCAACAGCGGCTATCCAGAAGAAGTCTGGACTAGGACAGGCTACTAAAAACTTTTCTAAACTGATGACATGCTAGGACAGTGACCTACCCTCTAAGGACAGTTTTATAACTGTTATAGCATGTCACTGTGAAAGGGTTAAATCTCCTTTTTAAGGTGTTAGGTGATTTTCTAAATGTGAAATCGCCGAACAGCAGATTTCTGGCGCCAGTAAATTTGTATTGTCTGTCAGTTGATTAACAGTGCACTTCAGTAAAGCCAACCGGTGACAGAATTTATGAGTTGGATTATCAATACAACACTCCCAAAGGCTAATGTCAACTAGAATAAGACCGCTTTTAATTTAAAAATGATGCCTGTCTAGGCCAGTGGTTCCCAACCGCGGTCCTCAAGTACAACCAACAGGCCAGGTTTTAAGGATCACCTTGGGGAAATGCAGACTGAATCCTGCAATCCATGAGCAGCAAATCATATCACCTGTGCCGTGCGTCACATATCTGGAAAACCTGACCTGTTGGGGGTACTGGAGGACCAGGGTTGGGAACCACTGGTCTAGGCTCTTCCTATCATATATTCACCCAAGCTGACGATCATTTCTGCTGGGAACATCAGGGTCAGTCAGCGCGAGAGTATACAGCTTTTCAGGATCCATTCCTTCCCATTCAATTGTTGGGCAGAGCTCAACCTAAAAAAAAAAAAAATGCAATTGCTTCATATTCAGGAAATTGAAAACATCTGTGCGTGTCATTTGAATAAACATAACATGGCTGCAATTAACATCTGGCGACAAATGAGGGGGAAAAGGGGGAAAAAAAATCAGCTTTCCAAAATATGCATGAGAATTTCTGGTGGCAGTTCAATGTGTATACAAAAGCAGTTGTGGTGAAGTTTTGGACTACAGTTGTTTTAATACACAGACATCCCAACTGCACATTAACAGCATTTACATTTTTTTGGTTTGAGCAGTTCTGATTAGAGATTCAATATGAGACACTGGGACCTTGATATACCGTAGATACTCGAGTATAACGCAACAGATAAAGATTTGTTATGGAAATTAGAGAGTACTCAAGACTCGAATATAACGCGAGGAGCAAAATTATACTGTACCGGTAAACAATTAAAATCCTTCCAGGTTCTCTTACACAGTCAGACTCCCCCTCAGGCCAGGGTGCTCTGCTCTAGAATGATTGCAGTTCTTACGAAGTATGAAGCCTCGGGCCACACGTCTTCTTTACTTGCTTTGGCAGGCGGAGCAAGGTTACCAACGCAGTGAATTATTCACCGATAACCAGCATGCCGGGAGGTGTTCTTTTCTGACCCCAGACTCCAGCAGGCAGGCTCATCCATCGCATTGTCTGCCGATAGCCAGCCACCCCCGAACGAGCTCCTGATGTCACTGCAGGGGCACCCAGAATCGCGTAGCGTGTCTGCTGTGACGTCAGGACGGGGCAACAACGGGGTGAGGCTGGCTATTGGCGGTGGATGAGCCTGCCTGCTGGAGCCCTATGGCAAAAAACGACACCTCCCTCGTACTACACAGAGCGAAGGTGTATGCTCGGTTTTAAGCAAATATTGAATGATTGACTTAATCTGAGCGTGCCCTCCGGCCGTGATGGATCCCACCTCTCCCGAATCAGGGTGTTCCTGAAGTGTTTGTGGGCGTCAGGGAGCCCGCATTCACTTCGGAGACTTGGGATCCCTGAGGAAGTTGTTTTTTTTTTTTGTTTTTTTTACGTGATGCAGATATCGCAAATTTAACGTGACCCCCTCCAATTTTAAGGTAAATTTTTGTCACAAATCTAGCTATATACTATATCTATAGTAGTAGTTTTTAGCATGGCAGATGCATTGTTACCTATTAAAAGGGAGACCTTGTAGCAAAAAGGAAGGGTTGCCCATTAATCCCTGCAGACTCTCATCCCAGTTGTCCTTTTTTTTTGCAAAAACACTTTAGGCCCCGTTCACACTGTGCGATTTGAAAAATGTGCCATATTCGTTTGAGCAAGGGACTTGACCCGAGTGTGAGAGGGAGTGGGTCTCTGCAAAAGACCAGACCTGAGTGTGGGAGGGAGTTTGTGTAAAGGAACCAGACCAAAGGGGGTGACAGGCAGGTTGAGGTGGTGGCACAGGACTCCAGCTTAAAGCTAGTATAAAACGCCATCAGTACAATACCCACTGGCAGTATCCCCGGGTTTGTGATCTAGTGCTGGTAGAGTTGTAAACTGAATAAAAATTAACGGACAATACCCTACAACTAAATCATACATTCAGCTCTGAAGCAGAATTTGAGGTTATAACCTATACCACAGTCTGATTTGTGTACAGCACATGGTTTAATCGACAACTGATCAATCAATAATGAGAAGAATAGTTCACAACTATTTTCGTTATTGATTAGTTGTTTCAGCCTTATATACAATAGCTATAAAATCACAGAAAATGCAAATCCCCTTCGCACAAGCTTACTGTGACTCCAGATCTAACTTGTTCCATAAATGTTCCACACCCAAACATCTACACATAACACTACTTCTAACACAAACATAAGTGAACACTGGCCAGACAGGCATTTTAAACCCTCGATGATCAGCTCTACTTCTCATGTACACTATGAAGAGAAGCGAATCACAGCAAGGTGTTATTGACATTTTAATGACGAAACAATAATAAAATGTGTACTTACATAGATACCATGGGCTCCATTCCAATGTTGGTGTTAACTTAACCAGAGGTGTTGGAAATTTACCAGAGCCATTATATTCTATGGGGTTGTTAAGTTTACACCTACCTTGGAATATTGCCCTGGTCTTTTCATCTTGGTTTTTTCAGTGAATAACCCAAGTATTGTGGCCTGTCACCTGTCACAATATCAGTATTTCATTACAAGAGTGGATCAAAGGGGGTCTGTATGCTGTACACCTTCACTGACACAGGAGGTTGGCAATCAACAGGGCTGGACTGAGGATAAAAGAAGCCCTGAATAAACAACATTTTAGAAGAGAACTTGTGGACTAAACGTTTTGCCGCTAACCCGAATGTATGCCACCTACCGAATCTACGGATTTCCGTTCCCTTGCCATGACCACCTTTATCCAATCTAATAAAGACAACTGTCCCTTCATCTACCTTTCTGATGAGGTTTTAGTCCAGTCACAAACAAGTTTTATTATAAGGGTTATTCAAAGAGATCCGAATTGTGGCCGAAAGGTAACCGAACAGTGAAATACAGTGTACAGTTACCATTCCTGGCCATTCGGCTATTCAGAGAGCAGGCAGTTCGCCAAATCTTGGAATTGACTGCATATAGGGTGCCTGTTCATTGCCTGTTCGAGGGAAGTGAAATCCCCATAGAGAAGCAATGCTTCGTCTACTCAGAGAACACAAACCAGAAGTGAATAGTTGCCGAAATGCCCTGCTGTTCGGTGGTTTCATTGGACAGGTTTATTCAGGCGAATCCCATAGGCTTCAATGTTAAAAATATTCCCATTTTAATTCAATATATAATAAATCGTTGATCATAATATTCTGCAGTAAAAAGTCTCTATGTATAGATTTTTTAGGATCTTTTAGGGTTTTTCGGAATTTGTGAAAAAAATTGATTGTTTTTTTCAAATCGTTTTTTCTTTTTTCTGTAACAGCCCTTTTTATTATCATTCATTGGATCTTCTATGTAAATTTCCGACATTTTCGTTCTATAGTTTCTTTGCAAACAGTGTTTCAAACATTCAAGCGTACTGATTTTGTTTTGTTTTTTCACTCCATTCGTCTGTGGTGTTGGCTTTTTCCGGCGGCTGCTCTGCGCTGTGATCAGCGGCTGCTCGGGTTTGTTCGGCGGGGTTAATCCAGATGTTTTTGCGGGTTTCGCCGTGCCTTCTCCGGGTTTGGCGGTGACAGTTCAGGGGGGTTTGCGGCGGCTTTTCCCTGCACTATGACAGCCCTATGATGCTTGCTGAATACACCGCAGGGTTGCCAAAATGGGATCGCCAAATCGCACCGAATTGGAGAGAACGAAAAGTCACTGAACGTGCGGTGACTTTTTGATTCTCTTTGAATAACCCTGATAGTCTTGTCTGTTAATGGACAGGTTTATTATCGCAGTGCTACACATCATTTCATAGAAGACATTTGATTCCTGCAGCACATAATGTTTGAAAACTGCATATTTTAATCACTGCCAGTGCACTCTGAACAGTATTTCAATTCAAATGCTACGCACTAAAGTCTAAAGGGGTTATTCACTTTTGGAGCAATTCGTCTATGCACAAAACTGTCAACTTGCCAAATACAGCCAAAATATATGGTGCGGGTCGGCACCAGTGAAATTGTCCCAGAGAGAGGTAATGGTTAATCTATTAAGGCTAGGGTCAGACTGAGGCAGTGCGAACGCGCGTTCTGGCGCACTTAATCACGGCCGTGCTAGCAGCAGATGCCGGGCAATGACGGCCAATATACAAAGTACGGTCGCACAAAAGTCCGGCTGCGCAACGCAAGTGGAAAATGAACGCATTTTTTCGAGAACGTTAAACCACTAGTACTGACGTACAGAGTGCGCTGCGTCCGCTAGCGGCGTGTGTGCGTGAATTGGAGACATCAGACGCTGCTAATGTCCGGCCAACATAACGTCCAGATGCAAGAAGTGTTTTATTGATGATCCGTACAAAATCACGGATGAAACTGCGCATAGTATGACCGCTATTGCGTATTCCGTGAAAAAATACGTCCATTCTTCGAACGCACATTTTCACGGACAACGTGAAAAATGCGTTAGTCTGACCCTAGCCTGAGAGAATGCCGAAGGGTCGGTGAAATGCCCCGATTTTCAGTTCGACAGATTTAAACAGGCAAATCCTATAGGATGCAATGTCAAAAAAGTATACTTTACTTTTTTTATTAAATATTTATTATCATTTTCAGCAAAATTTATTTTTAGAACACCTCTTTATATTTTTTGAAAAAATTCTTTAACTGACCTTATTATTCTTAAATGATCTTCGACACATTTTAAACATTAGAGTTCTTTTAGGGGGGGGGGGTGCAGTTCAGTGGATTTTGCCAAGACCACATCTCAGGACAGAATCAATATAAACAAACTGCCCTTTTTTTTTTTTTTTTTTTTTTTAATCGATCAAGCCCCTTTTTTATATGATGATATATTTAAAAGTAGCAATGCAGAAGCGATTAGGACAAGATGATAACCTACAGTGAAATCTATTCAGTTGATGCTAATGTTAGTTTGTGGAGGTCTCCCTGCCTCCTGCAGTGCTGGCCCCAAAGCCCTGTATGCCAGCAACGTTTGGGGCAAATTGCCCCCTGCCAATCCACTAACCTGTTTGCTGATGGGGAGATTGTAGGGAGTGCGGAGGAGCATCTCCTGATCACTGAGAACCAGGGGAAGTGAAGACCTCCTCCTGATAACAGAAGCAGCCATGGAGGATCTTCTCTCCTTGATCAATGGACCAACCATGGCACTGCAGAATATGTGGTAACCCCTTCATGGTCACTCTGCCACTCCAAACTAAGAGACCTATTGCCTGTCTAAACAGTACCCATGCAAGCACCTGTCTGCGTTACTTTGTCAGTGAGGAGCCCCGAGTGGCTGTGGGAAGCTGCTGCTCATCCCTGGAGGATGCTCTGGGCTTCCTAGAGGGGCTCTGTACCTGCGTTGGGGTCAGCACTTGTCCCAGGTTCTCCAGACAAGCTTGAGTGTAGCAGACCTTCAGGGGATGTCTTGGCTTGATGTCCACATCGCACAGACCCAGCGGACCGTCCCAATCTACCAGACAAGATGCCATTATAAGGCGCCGAGCCTGCAGCCACTGAGCGTGCTGAGCAGTCAGCTGCTGCCAGGAGCTCCTCTTGTATCGCGGCGCGAGCCGCCCTCTGTGAAGAAGGACCCAATTGGCGGGGCGCAGGGAGAGCTCGCTGCCATGCCATTGGTGAATAGAACAAGCACCTCCCTGTTTTGGCTCAGCATCTGGTTCTAGTGTCTGCATCCAGCTGTGTTTACAGTCACTCACTATGATGACACTGAGCTGCTCTATGGTAGCAGTCACTCAGGAGCACACACAGTCACACACACACACACCATGGATCTGGCACAGGGATATTGGGTGTGATTTTTGTTTTTCGGCCAGTGCACAGGCACCTAAGGAGTTATTCAAGCAGCACTGAATTGGCCTCCAAATTGCACCGAACAGTGAATTTCTTCGTGGCTATTCAGAAAGCTGGCAGTTCACTGGGTGGAATAGAGGTAACATCACTGCTCCATAACCGTGGAGACACAGGTTTGATCCCATCCCAGCAAGATCACCTCTCCAATAAGTGTCCTTGGCAAGACACCTAACGGTACATACTCACCACCCAGGACATACTTGAAAATGAGAGAAATCCCAATGTATCCTTCCTGGAAAAATCCTTTCGAAGAAAAATTTGGTGAATCGCTAGTGAAATACGATGCCTGTTCGATGGCAGTGAAATCCCCATAGAGAACTAAGGTGTTCTCTGAATAGATTAACCATAACAGCAGTGAAAAGTTGTCAATGCCCAGATTTTCAGTGGTTTCATTTGATAGTTTTTAACAGGTGAATCACATGAATTTTATTTACTTTGAGATCTCTCGGTTGAATAAATATTTAATAAAAACTATTCTTTTCATTTGCAGCAAAAGATCTCTTATATTTTTAGGCATTTTTCGGGATTTTTTTTGGCAAAATTTTTGATTCCGAATTTGTTTTTTAATTAAATTTTTTTACCCCTGTTCGGCGGCTGCAGGGCCGGCCTTAGGCTTTTGGGCGCCCTGTGCGAGAAATCTTCACAGCGCTACCATGACCAAACCCCTTCATCCAATACATCCCACTAGTTAGGCTGGGGTCAGACAAACGCAGTGCGAACGTGCGTTTAGCCGCACTTTATTACGGCCGAGGTAGCAGCAAATGTCGTCCAACGCAGGCCCACACACGTACGAAGGTTCGGCCGCGCAACGCAAGTGGCAAACAAACGCATTTTTGTAAGAACGTAGAACCGCTAGTACTGACGTACAGAGTGCTCTGCGTCCGCACAGCGGTGTGTGTGTGTGATTAGGAGACGTCAGACGCTGCTCATGTCCGGCCAATATAACGTCCAGACACCCAAAGTTTCCTGGTTTGGATCCGTAAAAAATCACGGCCGAAATTGCGCATCGTATGACCGCTATCGTGTCTTCCGTGAAAAAAATGTGTTCGGACGCATCAACGCACATTATGACGGTAGACGTGAAAAATACGTTCGTCTGACCCTAGCCTTCAAACTCCCATTCTTAACCCCCAAATATTCAGATTAGCAAGTATGGTGAAGTAAAACTTTTAGGGCTAGATTACATACTGAATGCTGACTGTAGCGTTCAGATATGTAAGCGTTAACGCTGTGGAAAGTGACTTTAACGCATGTCCCCATATTACATTTCTAAAGCTTAAACCCCTTAAAAATCTGGTAGCGCTTCGGTGATTGTGCCAGCTTGTGTGAGTTTACCGTACTTTGCGCTCCCCAGGTTAAATATAGGAAGCGCAATCAGTAATTAGCATTAGGTTAAGTAAAGTATTACAAAGCCCTAGCGCTAATTACCGCAGCAATGGGTTAAACAAAATTTTAGCTACTCCTTTAAGCTGGTGCTAGGTGACTCAGCTTTTGCAGAATTATTTAGCACCCCCTAAAACCACCCAATAAAACCAATACTCCCCTCCCATCCAGCAGTGAGAATTTTGGCTCAATCTGCTGCTTGTGCTGGCAGCGGCAGATTGAGACTGGGGACAGTCCGCAAGATCGAGATCGTGCAGGGTTCGCAGTCAGGCAGCACAACCCTCCATGGAGTCCTATGGACTCCAGGAGCTGATACTCACAGCAGCACAGAAGCTCTACTGCGCGTATCACAGTAAAAGTACCATGGTAGCGCCTGCCCCGGAATCTAACGCTAAGGCTGGGTTCACACCTGTGCATTTTTTGACATATTGCGCAAACGTTAAAAACGCACGGATGCGCATTGCAGCGAGTTCACAGCCATAGACTGCAGAGTGAACTTGCTGCAAATATGCCCCAAAGAAGCTCCCGTACTTCTTTGGGCGTAGGACGTTTTACAGCGCATTCCTGCGCGCTGTAAAACGCCCAGGTGTGAACGGGTCTCATAGGAAATCATGGGATTTCCGTGTGTCGGCGTTTTACAGCGCGCAGGAACGAGCTGTAAAACGCTGAGGTGTGAACCCAGCCTAAAATGGGGAGGCTGCAGGCACAGACAACCTAGGTCGTACGACAGTGGACTTCTTGGGTTGTCCACTGCATCGACTGGACGACCCAGTGACTCAGCCGGATGCCACCGGACTGACAGCCAAAGGCCACTGAAGACCACTGGACTGCAAATACATAACAAAAAAGTGGAATGTTATTCTTGTAGTAGGTATTTAAACCTAAAACTATGCTTTGAAATGTGTTTTAAATAATAAAAAAGTCCCTTTAAAAAATAAAAAGATCTGCTATAGAAAAAAAATAATTAATTCATAGGAATGAAAGTGACTGAATGGGGGGCTGAGTAGCATGTGGATGATAATGTGTGTCATAGAGACTGATGAATGTGTGTGGTTGTGCAAGTGAAGTAGGAGTGAGTGCGCTAATGGGAGGGGTTATTCAATAGGCCCCAAATGGTGAATTTCACCGTCTGGTGCAATTTCATGTCAGTTCGTCTATTAAATAAACTGTCAATTTGCCAAATACTGGTGAAATACAGTGCAGTTCGCCGCAAACATCAGCAGCAGCGAAATTGTCCTATTGTTACCGGAATCCACCTGGTTCACTCGGGAGTAAAGTCGGACTGTGCTGTCCGTGCTGTCGGCGGCGGGTTCGGTATACTGACGAAACCGTGGCCGCGGGATTCCTTATCCAACTATGGTCGGACGTCTCCCTATCCTGGTATCCAGTACATACAGACACACAAAGACACCTTACCTATCACCGCGCTGCTTGCTGTTTCCTCGGACTCGGTGGTGTTCCCGGGCCAGGGGTCCGTTAGAGACGAGTCGAGCTCCACTTAACAGGAAATCCTGCTTGGCACCTGCAGATGTCAGCTCACCTTCAACGGACACCCAGCCTTGGGACCCCTCAGGCCTGCAGTCAATTGCTACTGTCCAGCAGTCACCGCCGATTCGGAAAGGACTCTCATCCCAGACGAAGCCCTCAAAAATGTTACCGGAATCCACCTGGTTCACTCGGGAGAAAAGTCGGACCGGCACGGACAATGACTGCTTGGACACGAGTCTCTTCAGGAAAGGCAAACTTTATTGTGATATCACAACAGATGCTCACACAGGATTGAATCGCTAAGAGTGAGCCCAGATTACATACAGACATCGTGTTTTATACCAGGAATAGATAATATAGGTGCATCCCAATTAGCCAACCCCATGGTGACACTATCCCACCCCACGTGGGTCCGTACCTCCCTTAATCGAATACAAAGACATTCCACACTTTGGTCATAAATTGGCAGACTTCATATTATTCTGGGAAAGGAGGATTTACCACTATCTCTGGTTCCTGCTCATGCCCGCCTCCCTAGGACTTGTTTTTTGTATATCCTAGATAAGGCCTCATCTAGTTTCACACTTCTCTTTGTTCAGCTGCTGGCTTTGCTGACCTTGATGTAACTATTCTCTTATCCTGTCACTTGTGCCAGCAACGGCCCACATCCTCGTTAGTTTTAATCACTTTACTGTTAGTCTAACACATTCCTAAAATTCTATGTAAGCTACATCCTAATTTCAGCTAATATCTACTATTTAGATTCAAGTGAACCAATGTTCTGAGCAAGATGGCCGCCTGGCTCAAGATGGCGACCATCTACTGACCTGAGTCCCTTACATTCCCCCCTTGGCTCAAGTTTCAGATTCTCCTTCTGAGACTTGTAGCCACTACACTCCGCTATTGCCATTCTCAAATACCTCGTACTTCAGGGGACCTATTCTTGCTGGGAACATATCTTGTGGGATCATCAGTGGTATCTTCGGTGTTCGTGTAGCTGTAAGAGCTCTCTTGCATAGTGGCCATAGACACAGCCCTATGCGGTACAGGAGTATCCCTACCACCAAGATCACCACCACCATTAATATCATCGATCCAACCTGTGAGATAAATCCCAGAATGGATCCGAACCAGTCTCCGAATGCTCCGAACCCACGAAGTGGATTCCAGCCTTCAGCAGCGATCTGTCTGTGTTCTGCAACTGTACTACCTTCTCTTGGTGATCCTGGATTACTTGGTAGTAGTCAGGGACCTCGTGTGATGTGTTTCTGATGTATGTGCAACATTCCTAATACATCGTCATCTCGCACAGCCCATTCAATGCGGCACTGACCTGCTCCAGCGCCATATCATGTATCATCTGTAGCTTTTGGATTTCTCGCAGCTCAAGATTCAGCAACTGAATATCCATACTCATCTTATTCAGGATTTCATCCATCAGATTAGCATAACTGTTCATTCTTACCATCAATTCTCTTCCCCATCCAGTCCATGCTGGAAACCACGCCCATATTCGATCTTTCTTCGTGAACAACTCTCTCTCCTGTTTCTCGAACACCAGTGGGTACCTAGAGTGTAGTGCAGTGTCTGTTTCAGTATCATCTCCTCTTACTCCCTGAATTGGAGTCAGTCTGGCCAAATAGCACATCCCTGTTATTGTAGGTGGTACTCATGTGTAACACACTCTTCCACAGCACACTTGATATCCCCCAGTCATTATAAATGGTGACAGATGTATTCTTTCACCAACATTCCTGTAATATTTTAACTGCATTTTTAATTATAATTTTGCTATACTTTAAGTATATAGGACATGAAACCGTATAGAACCTGTTACTTTAATACTTTAACTATTTCAATATCTCAATATTCCTGCATACTGTCTATAAGACAGACACAACAAATGTTACACCACACACACAGCAGATTCTCGTTAATTAACTAACTTAATATTTGTAATCTTGTAATCTGTTTCATATATTTCTATTTACTTGATTGATAAATTTTATATTGGTAGACAATATTGTATATACTAAATACTTTAAATTTACTTCATAAAATACATATTGTATTATGAATACCCATTATTGTTATATTCTGTAATAATATAAAAAACAGAATACCTTCTTTTATTTAATTCTAGCTCTGTGAACAAAACTAGAGTTTCTGGAAAAATACCAACACATTGCGCAATATTGCCTGAAACAACCGGACAACAATACTAGACAATATAACTTTCTCACATATAGCCTAGATTATATAAAACTATTTCAATATAGTCTGTCAAGACAGACCTAACCCAATATATCAACACAAAATATAAACCTACATCTCGCAAATCGACAGACTACATTCATTCTATTGTAGCACACATAAAAATTAGCTATACCTAGCTAATTAATAATTATTTTTCTTTATTTCTTTGGTAAACCTAAGTTTGCTGCACAGACACATAAAGGGTTAATTCCTTTGTTCATCAGAGAGCAGAGAGCTGACTCCCTCCCTCCCCTCTGTGCAGATAGTGTGGGCTAGAAGGGGAGGGGAACGAATACGAAGAAAACTGTTAGTGGAGGAAAATCGCATTACCTCTCAGCCATCACATTCTAAATTAACATCCAATATAACACATTTTACTCTTGATTGAACAGTTTGATAAACTAAAAATAAACAACATATATATACTCAAGTAGTTTCTTCCCATTTGGCAGCTATGGGACATATAGCTCCCTGATCAATTATAAACACAGTCACACACAAACATTCTACCATATAACATTCTCTGACTTCATACTCACGCAGATCATTACATAGTTTCACACACAGGGCTTGTAACTTATCTTTCTTTAATTTACTGGTATATTAAAATTAAAACACCACATATATACATAGACTTATCCCCACACTCATGTTTATATTTATTTGAGGGCATACCTTTCTTTCTTTGCCCTGCTAACATAACGAAATGGCTTTTATCTCTCACACAGTACCTCCAACTATCTATATATGGATACTGGTCTGGGTGGCCATATCTCCCGGTGCCCTGGGAGTACATTTTCTGTATTAATTCTGGATCCATAGATCCCTGTTCTGGCCATTCGGGGACCAACATTGGCCAAACTATTGTACACAACAGTTTTAATTTTTCCTTACTCAATTCCACACCATAGTGATATGTCTCCTACAACGCTTCAAAATTGCGCACCATATATTCCAGGGGTGTTTCACCCTCCTTTGCTTTCTTTGGTTTAGAAGACCCATTACCCATGGTTATTCTTGAAAGCAATAACTTTTTCACAGTGCAGATGTTACTTGCAGCAAAAACACTTTAAATCAACTGTCTGGTACTTCACACAACAGTTCTCTCGTATCGTATTCGCTTCCTCCTTTGGTAGCCAACTGCAGTCG
This sequence comes from Leptobrachium leishanense, assembly GCA_009667805.1. Lineage (NCBI taxonomy): Eukaryota > Metazoa > Chordata > Amphibia > Anura > Megophryidae > Leptobrachium > Leptobrachium leishanense. Next base: position 134,187,716 of record CM019063.1, on the reverse strand, counting down.
CCTGAGCTGGAAACGTACCTCTGGAGTCCATTCTCAGATTTGCTTCCTTGCTAAGCAAGTAGGTGCACACCCACTCACAACACTCTCAGCAATCACAGCACGTACTGTACCAGATACATTCAGCACAAAATAACACATAAACAATTCTACTCTTTCCCTGTAGCCTAGGGCACGCCGACCCTGTCTGGCTCCTTATACCCAGTTATTTGATCTCTACTCTTGTCTGCTTGTAGCTATGTGTACCCTGTTCTATGGCAACACTCACTCCTGCTATTCCGATTTGCCTATGGGCAATACACCCACCCGGCACCACTCCCGCTGCAGCTACTGTTGGCCCCAATGGCCCTCTTCTCTACACAGAATACACACTAGCACTGACTCAGGGCTCTCAGCCCAGTCACAGAATCCCTCCTCCTTTCCTTGTCCACGTGCAGCAGTTCTATTTACAAACACTAGCTATGACAATACTACTCCACGTGGCTACTCTCTCCCTCTGATTCAGAACACCCAGTCAATATCCGATCCCCCGGGTTCAGACACGAGCTAGCCACTCTGGCTCCTGTGCTGTCCGTGCTGTCGGCGGGATCGGTATACTGATGAAACCGTGGCCGCGGGTTTCCTTATCCAACTATGGTCGGACGTCTCCCTATACCGGTATCCAGTACATACAGACACACAAAGACACCTTACCTATCACCGCGCTGCTTGCTGTTTCCTCGGACTCGGTGGTGTTCCCGGGCCAGGGGTCCGTTAGAGACGAGTCGAGCTCCACTTAACAGGAAATCCTGCTTGGCGCCTGCAGATGTCAGCTCACCTTCAACGGACACCCAGCCTTGGGACCCCCCAGGTCTGCAGTCAATTGCTACTGTCCAGCAGTCACCGCCGATTCGGAAGGGACTCTCACCCCGGACGAAGCCCCCAAAAATGTTACCGGAATCCACCTGGTTCACTCGGGAGTAAAGTCGGACCGGCACGGACAATGACTGCTTGGACACGAGTCTCTTCAGGAAAGGTAAACTTTATTGTGATATCACAACAGATGCTCACACAGGATTGAATCGCTAAGAGTGAGCCCAGATTATATACAGACATCGTGTTTTATACCAGGAATAGATAATTAGGTACATCCCAATTAGCCCACCCCATGGTGACACTATCCCACCCCACGTGGGTCCGTACCTCCCTTAATCGAATACAAAGACATTCCACACTTTGGTCATAAATTGGCAGACTTCATATTATTCTGGGAAAGGAGGATTTATCACTATCTCTGGTTCCTGCTCATGCCCGCCTCCCTAGGACTTGTTTTTTGTATATCCTAGATAAGGCCTTGTCTAGTTTCACACTTCTCTTTGTTCAGCTGCTGGCTTTGCTGACCTTGATGTAACTATTCTCTTCTCCTGTCACTTGTGCCAGCAACGGCCCGCATCCTCGTTTAGTTTTAATCACTTAACTGTTAGTCTAACACATTCCTAAAATTCTATGTAAGCTACATCCTAATTTCAGCTAATATCTACTATTTAGATTCAAGTGAACCAATGTTCTGAGCAAGATGGCCGCCTGGCTGAAGATGGCGACCATCTACTGGCCTGAGTCCCTTACACTATGGAGAAGTAATGGGTAATCTATTCACTGATGAGTGTATCACAGAGCTCCACAGCAATAAACCTCATGTGCAGTGTGTATGAGCGTATCACAATCTCATCCCTGTCCCTTTCATCCCTCTGACTCTGATCCCTCTGACCCCCTGACTCTGACAACCTGACTCTGATCCCCCTGACTCTGATCCCCCTCTGTCTCTCCACTCTGTCTCCCCCCTGTGAAGTGCCCCCCCTGAATGCTGCCCCCCTCTGCATGCTGCCCCCTCCTCCTTTGATGTGAGATCAGAGGGAGAGCTGGGGGGGGTGCGCTTGGTAAGTAAAAAAAAAACCACTGTCCAGGGGAAACTTACCTATCCCCTGGCTGCTGCTCAGCTGATCCTGCTCTGTGTCTTCTCGCCTCCTTTCCACATGGCCGTGGAACCAGGAAGACTTGCAGGAGGATGGGGAGGAGCAGCAGTAGGTGTCTTGCTCAGCAGCTGATGAGCGCTAGGGATGAGCTGTTCGGGTTCGGACGGTTCGGAGTTCGACCCGAACTTTAGCGGTTCGAAAGTTCGTGAATTTCGAACTTTTTGGGTGTCTTCGGTTCGAGTTCGAAAAAAGAAATTTTGAAAAAAGTATAGAAAATGCTTAAAAAAATACTAAAAAATCTAGAAATAAAGAGACTCTTTACTGCAGAATATTATAAGCAATGGTTTATTAGATATTGAATTAAAAACTAATGTGTACGTGGAAAGATTATCAACTCTAAATGACCTCTGTTCACAAACGGGCATAACACCAGGTGTTTTTAGTCTGGTAATCAATTTGATACATTGTACACCATACTGAGGGTGGGGTGGTGTCTGCTTCTGATTGAGAATTGAGAATTAATTTCCCTAAAACATCCTAATATGCTGCATTTAACCCTTTCGCTGCTGAGGCTTTTCACACCTCTGTGCTGAGGTCATTTTTACCGCTTTCGCTCATCATGTTTAACCGCGTTTTGTAGCCATATTTTGATATATGACCCAGACATATTATATATCGTTCTTTCCGGCAGACTTGGCATATTCATAATATGTCATTGTTACATGTATACGTTATGTCATGTCTGTATATTATAACAAAAATGCAATAAAATTTGAATTTTCAATAATTTATTATGTGTAAAGTGTTTTTTTTCACATTTTAACGTGCGATCGTTTGTGGTTATATTTTGTATGGGGTGCGCTTGTTAAAAAAATTAGAAATGGGGTCTCGTTACAATTTTTTTTGGGGAAAATTTTGCTTTTTTTAACAAACGCACCGCATACAAAAATCGTTAGTGCAGCATTATTGTTCACATTATAATTGAAATGGGAACAATATTGCTGCATTAACAAAACAAAAACAAAAAAAATTGTTTTATTTTAATTTTTTTAGAATTTTTAAAAAAAAAAACATTTTTCATGCTCATGTTTGGTATCCTTGGAAAGGCCATGCTCTGGCCGATCCAACAATATCAAACATTAACCCCTAGCTGCCACGGATCGGGAGATAGGGGGTTCATTGGAACCCCCTATCTCCACCATTGGTGGCAGCTAGGGGTTAACTCCAGGACTGGCGTCATCGTGCTATGCACGATGACGCCAGTTCTCAGGGGGAGTTCCTGGAGGCTTGGCCGACATCCAAGATGTCAGCCAGCTCCAGGAGAGGATCACGATCCGGCGCTTTTCAGCGGCTATTCGTGATCCGGCTCCCCAGGGGTTAATCACAGCCACCGTTTGGAAGGGCAGGCTGTGCCCTTCCAAATGGTGCCTGGATTAACCCTCTGCCCCCGGCGATCGGGAGGAAGAGAGGTCCGAAGGACCTCCCCCCTCCCTTTCAGGCGCTTCCTCCGTACATGTGGGGGGCGCCTGAATTAGATGTCATCGTGCCGCCGCAATGACATCTAATTGCTCCGCCGGGGTCCCGGAGTGCTGGGCTGACATCCAAGATGTCAGCCCGCACCGGGGGGTGCAGCAATCCGGCGGATTGCTGCCTCCTGTGCATGGACGCTCTCAGCGCGTCCATAGCACAGGAGAACCACTTGGCTGGACGCGCTGAGCGCGTCCATAGCAGCCAAGTGGTTAACTGGTGTTTGAAAAAAATTCAAAATAACATCTAAGGCTAGGGTCAGATGAGCGCATTTTGTACGGACTGTATTTTTTGACTGATGTAACAGGGAAAATAAATTAAAATGAAAAAACATTCTGTCCGTCAAAAATGCTGGACGTATAAATGCAGTCCATCTGACCTCGTTTCATCACTCACATACAAAGCTACACGGACGTTGCGGACGTGGCGCACTCCGCACGTCCGTTCTAGCAGTATTACGTTCTTGCCTAACCTGCGTCCGTTTGCTGCGTCCGCCATGCATCCGCACTTTCGTGCGGACGTACTTCGTGTGTGGGGCTCCATTGGTCAGAATGCTATGCTGCCACGGACGTACAAATGTGCGGCAACACGGACGTGATAACTGCGCTCGTCTGACCCCAGCCTTAAGCAATGTTATTTTTCACCTCGGGATTAAACATTCACAGGGTTATTCAGAGAGTGGTGAAAAGCAGGAGAATAACTGGAGAAGTGAAAATTCTAGGTCAAAATAGCCAAACCAGAAAAATTCTCCCATTTAACTCACTTTCCAAATTGGCTATTTGGTCTAGATTGTTCTCTTCTCCTGCCAGTTCTCCTGGCTTTCACCTCTCTCTCAGGGTTGTTCAGAGAAAGGTGAAAACCAGGAGAATGGCAGGAAAAGAGAACAATCTGGACCAAATAGCCGATTTGGAAAGTGAGATAAGGCTAGGGTCAGACTAACGCATTTTTCACAGCGACCGAAAGTGCGTCCGAACGCATTGCCGTATTTTTTTCACGGAATGCGCGAAAACAGTCATACGATGTGCATTTTTGTGCGTGATTTTTTACGAATCCAAACCAGGAAACTTTGGGTGTCTGGACGTTATGTTGGCCGGACATGAGCAGGGTCTGACGTCTCCAAATCACGCACGCCGCTACTGGACGCAGCGCACTCTGTACGTCCGTACTAGCGGTTCTGCGTTCTCGAAAAATGCGTTCATTTTCCACTTGCGTTGCGCAGCCGGACTTTCGTGCGACCGTACTTCGTATATTGGCTGTCATTGCCCGTCATTTGCTGCTAGTGCGGCCGTGATTAAGTGCGCCTAAACGCACGTTAAAAATTCACTAGTCTGACCCTAGCCTAAATGGGAGAATTTTTCTGGTTTGGCTATTTTGACCTAGAATTTTCCATTCTCCAGTCATTCTCCTGCTCTACACCGCTCTCTGAATAACCCTGACAGGGTTATTCAGAGAAAGGTGAAACTCAGGAGAATGACTGAAGAGAAAATTCTAGGTCAAAATAGCCAAACCAGAAAAATTCTCCCATTTTTCTCACTTTCCAAATCGGCTATTTGGTCTAGAATTTTCCATTCTCCAGTCATTCTCCTGCTTTTCACCGCCAAAAAATCAGTAAACTTTTTCTGCGTGTCCGAAAATGTCTCCTCTTTCCATACAGACTGCCGCCCCAAGCAGTTGTTTATGGATAGATTAATGGAAAAGCATTTACCGTCATTTGAAATGTCATTTTTTGGTTTTTACATATTTCTATACATCCTAGAAATCCGCCATTTCACGGGCAGGTTATGGGGACCTCCTAGGCACGATATTTCAAGGAATTTTTCATTTTTATTTTTAACCCTTATTTCATGGAAAACTCACTGTCCCTTTAAGGCTAGGGTCAGACGAGCGCAGTGCGAACGCGCGTGCAGGCGCACTTAATCACGGCCGTAGTAGCAGCAAGTGCCAGGCAATGACGGCCAATATACGAAGTACGGTCGCACAAAAGTCCGGCTGCGCAAAGCAAGTGGCAAACGAACGCATTTTGTCGAGAACGTAAAACCGCTAGTACGGACGTACAGAGTGCGCTGCGTCCGCTAGCGGCGTGTGTGCGTGAATTGGAGACATCAGACGCTGCTAATGTCTGGCCAACATAACGTCCAGATGCACAAAGTGTTTTATTGATGATCCGTACAAAATCACGGACGAAAATGCGCATCGTATGACCGCTATCGCGTACTCCGTGAAAAAATGCGTCCATTCATTCGAACGCACTTTTTCACAGACAACGCGAAAATGCGTTCGTCTGACCCTAGCCTTAAAACGTTTTTTTTAACTTTTTGTCCTTGTTTCCTGTCCCCCAGGGCACTACCCAGACCCCCATACACTTTTTATGGCAAATATTTAGCATATATGCCCTCTTGGTGGGCACTCTAAAAACCGAATTTTCAGCCCTATTGACTATGGGGTTCGGGTTCGGATCCGAACATTTGGAAAATTCGGCTTCGAACCAAACTTGGGGAGTGTTCGGCTCATCCCTAATGAGCGCCACCTACTGGCTGCTCCCTCCAGAATAATCCTCCTGCAGGGACAAAAGCAAAACTGAGCTGTGTGTCGGCCTGTTGCCATGGCGCCCTGTGCCGCCTCACAGCTCGCACACCCCAAAGGCCGGCCCTTGGCGTCTGGTCAGCTTTTTTCTGATGCGGTCGGAAGTCTGTTCAGCTGATCGATTCGACTGGTTATCAAATCAATATAATCGGATATAATCTCTCTTTTTTGCCCTCGACCACAATTTAAATGTGTGTATAAATTTTCCGCAGTTTGGGGGAAGGATGTGTGGTGTCATCAAATTCCATGGGCATTATTACAATGTTGGTGCTAACTTAACCAGAGCTGTTGTAAACTTCCCAGAGCCATTATAGCCTATGGAGGTTTTAAGTTTACAACAGCTCTGGTTAAGTTAGCACCAACATTGTAATATGGCCCCTTGTGTTTTCCAAAGTACAGGAATTTCATAATCCGGTTAAACTGGTACTCTGGCATGACCGTGCCAAACAATGGAGTGACAAGCAATTTATTAGTTGTCCAATACCACTTCTACATCGGTTTACCCACCACTCCCTGAAGTATTATTAGGGCCAGGAATTTCCAGATCTCATCTTTGGTCACTGGTTCCCACTTTCGGCTTCTTGAAAACTTCCGCTGCAGAGTAACCAATTGTTGCTCCTGGTACTGGTTTGTCTCTAACAATTTTTTCAATGACCTCATCGGTCAGGAATAATTGCAGGTATGCCAAGGGGTTGTCGTGTTCAATGTCCACTTTCATACCAGGTGCTCCAGTAAATGGGAATCTTGGGGGCGCTGCATGATCCGCACCAGTCAATAGAGCACCAAGTTTCCACATCGCTCAGCGCAGTATCAGATTCGTCGCTGTTGTAATTTTCAGTGTCTGAGGACGAATTTACCCACGAATCACTGTCACTCAATTCTGCCAGTAATTCCAACTCGCTGTCGTAGCTTTCAGGCTGGCCTGCAACCAGTTTGGAGGTACAAGCATGCTTTTTGGGTGCCATGGGCGTACAAAAGTGCAGTCAGGGCACAGGACAACTCACTAGGGATACCTGGGGTGAGTGACACAAAGTAATCCTGACAGAATGCATTGCACCTGTCAAGATTTTATACTTTTTTTTAATATTTTTCCCCCCCCACATTTGCCACCAGGTCCTCGCAGGGAACGGAACCCAGAAGCAAGACGCATGCTGCCGTGATCGGAGGTGACTGCTGAGGTCAGCGAGGGAGCGCAGGACCTGGTATGTATTTATTTATTTATTTATTTATTTATTTATTTATTTATAAAGGATTTTACCAGGAAGGATACATTGAGATTTCTCTCGTTTTCAAGTATGTCCTGGGTTCAAGCCAGTATAAAGCCAGAGTGTGGCTTGGGGATACTGTTCGCGGCAGCAAAATTTAACCCCGATCCACACTCGGAAATACCGCCAGGGAGGTTAATATCAAAAGTTAAAACATACAGGGTTATTCAAAGAGAATCAAAAAGTCACCTCACATTCGGTGACTTTTCATTCTCTTCAATTTGGTGCGATTTGGCGATCCCGTTTCGGCAACCCTGCGGTGTATTCAGCAAGCACCACAGGGCCGCCGTAGTGCAGGGAATAGCTGCCGCCAGCATTTTGCGAACTGCCTGCTCTCTGAATAGCCGAATGGCCAGGAAAGGTAACCGTACGCTGAATTTCACTGTTCTGTTACCTTTCGGCCCCAATTTGGATCTCTTTGAATAACCCTGACAGTAACAGTTACCGACGTTTCGGCTCTCTTGGGAGCCATTTTCAAGGTTACATAGCAGGTAGAAAACACAGTATATAAGGAAAATGAAGATATCACTCACCAACAAAGTTGCTTACAGCTGTGATGCACTCCAGGTGGAAGCACTCAATTACTGACAGCTCAGATGAATTTTAAAAGAAGCTGTTTAAAACAAGCATGGAAAGAAGTCCTGTGCAATGCAATGATCTTGGAGTTACACTTGACTCGGCTCTTTCCTTCATCCCCCACATCAAGTCTCTTTTCTCCTCCTGCCGACACCAACTGCGTAATATTTCCAGAATTCGGCCATTTCTTACCGCTGTCACCACAAAACAACTCATACACGCCCTGGTAATCTCCCGACTCGACTATTGCAATAACCTCTTATCTGGCCTCCCTCTGTCCCGCCTCTCCCCCCTACAATCCATCCTGAACGCCTCCGCCAGGCTAATTCACCTCACCCGCCGCTCTGTCTCTGCCGCTCCCCTCTGCGAGTCCCTTCACTGGCTCCCCATCCACTGCAGAATTAAGTTCAAAATCCTTATCCTTACCTACAAAACCCTCACTAACTCAGCTCCCCACTACCTGTCCTCACTAATCACCAAATACACCCCAGCCCGCTCCCTAAGGTCAAACAGTGACCTGCGCCTAGCTTCTCTCCGCATCACCTCTTCCCATGATAGACTGCAGGATTTCTCACGCGCAGCCCCCACTCTCTGGAACGCTCTCCCTCGTACTGTCAGACTTTCCCCTAACTTCTCTTCCTTCAAACGCTCCCTTAAAACATTCCTATTTAGGGAAGCCTACCACCCAACTCACTGACACAACCATCAATCACTCTCACCTTACAGTCCTCTCCTCCTGTTTCCAACCCCAACCCTCCTAGATTGTGAGTTCCTACGGGAATAGGGCCCTCATCTCCTCCTGTACTGTTTGTCAAATGTTGTTCAATGTATTGTAACCCTGTCTATACTGTGCCTATTGTACAGCGCTGCGGAATATGCTGGCGCTTTATAAATAATGAATAATAATAATAATAATAATCACAGTCTGATTAAGTAACATTTTGTCGATCCAGGGCGAAACGCGTTTTGGCTTTTTTGTTTTCTTTTTACCAACTTTATTTGTAATAAATATATATTTTTCATCCATCGCTGATGTGCCAATCTATGTGATCATGGTCTTTTGGGAGGTTGTACCCACATGAAAACAACCCCTGGGTGGACACACCGAGGACCCGGATAGGTCCAGTTCTGCATGAGTGTTTCCATCTTTTTGCATTTAATAGATAGTGCGTCCTGTAGCCATATGTTTATTTCTATTTTTTGAAGATTTACTTCACCATTGAGAAGTCGGAAGGACTGTTGGGTGGCCGGAAACAACCCTGAGGCATACATTCCTGAGCTGGATAGGATCTTAAAAATGTGAGTGAGAGTACTTGGTCAATATTTTCATACTCACCGTAACCAAAGCCACCTACGTTCTTTTTATTTTTTATTCATTTTTCTTTTGAGGATTAATTTGGACGACACCAATACTTCCCATTGGGGTGGAAACTGTAGAACTAAATACGATCAAGTGCGCTTGACTTGGGACATCTACATTTTTGAACTCTTCTTTACTGTAGTTACAGCTTATGTTAGTGGTAGAGTCCCTTAAAGCTTTCCAAAAGCATAGTGAGAAGAGGTGGTGAGAATGGGGTTTGAAAGCATCCTATAAGTGTCACATACAGTAAAAAAAGAATATAGTGAATCTGAGACAGTGGCGGAAGTACCAGGGTCGCAGTGGTCGCACTTGCGACCGGGCCCTGGCATTCCGCCACTGGAGGGGCACCCAGGCAGCCGCAAACGGTGGTTCCCGGCGAGCGGCCAAGCTGTATGCTGGCGGTCACTCGTAGGGAGAAGAACGGCCGCAGAGGTGAGAGCTGGGGGCAAATATATCGATGTGAGTTGAGCTGGGGTCAACTATATCGATGTGTGCTGGGGTCAATTATATCGATGTGAGCTGAGGTCAATTATATCGATGTGAGCTGGGGTCAACTATATCCATGTGAGCTGGGGGGCAAATATATCCATGTGAGCTGGGGGCAAATATATCCATGTGAGCTGGGGGGCAAATATATCCATGTGAGCTGGGGCAAATATATCCATGTGAGCTGGGGACAAAATACCCATGTGAGCTGGGGACAAAATACCCATGTGAGCTGGGGACAAAATACCCATGTGAGCTGGGGGCAATATATATACCCATGTGAGCTGGGGGCAATATATATACCCATGTGAGCTGGGGCAATATATATATCCATGTGAGCTGGGGACAATATATCCATGTGAGCTGGGGGCAATATATATACCCATGTGAGCTGGGGGCAATATATATATCCATGTGTGCTGGGGACAATATATCCATGTGAGCTGGGGCAATATATATATCCATGTGAGCTGGGGCAATATATATATCCATGTGAGCTGGGGACAATATATATATCCATGTGAGCTGGGGGCAATATATATCCACGTGAGCTGGGGGCAATTGCATCCATGTGAGCTGGGGGCAAATATATCCATGTGAGCTGGGGGAAAACATACCCATGTGAGCTGGGGGAAAATATACCCATGTGAGCTGGGGGAAAATATACCCATGTGAGCTGGGGGACAATATACCCATGTGAGCTGGGGGCAATATATATACACATGTGAGCTGGGGGCAATATATATATCCATGTGAGCTGGGGACAATATATCCATGTGAGCTGGGGCAATATATATATCCATGTGAGCTGGGGGGCAATATATATATCCATGTGAGCTGGGGGGCAATATATATATCCATGTGTGCTGGGGACAATATATCCATGTGAGCTGGGGCAATATATATATCCATGTGAGCTGGGGCAATATATATATCCATGTGAGCTGGGGACAATATATATATACATGTGAGCTGGGGGCAATATATATCCACGTGAGCTGGGGGCAATTGCATCCATGTGAGCTGGGGGCAAATATATCCATGTGAGCTGGGGGAAAACATACCCATGTGAGCTGGGGGAAAATATACCCATGTGAGCTGGGGGAAAATATACCATGTGAGCTGGGGACAATATACCCATGTGAGCTGGGGGCAATATATATCCACATGTGAGCTGGGGCAATATATATCCATGTGAGCTGGGGACAATATATCCATGTGAGCTGGGGCAATATATATATCCATGTGAGCTGGGGGGCAATATATATATCCATGTGAGCTGGGGGGCAATATATATATCCATGTGAGCTGGGGACAATATATATATACATGTGAGCTGGGGGCAATATATATACATGTGAGCTGGGGCAATATATATCCACATGTGAGCTGGGGCAATATATATCCACATGTGAGCTGGGGCTATATATATCCATGTGAGCTGGGGACAATATATCCATGTGAGCTGGGGGCAATATATCCATGTGAGCTGGGGGCAATATATCCATGTGAGCTGGGGGAAATATATCCATGTGAGCTGGGGGCAATATATCCATGTGAGCTGGGTGAAAATCTATCCATGTGAGCTGGGGCAATATATATATCCATGTGAGCTGGGGGCAATATATATATCCATGTGAGCTGGGAGCAATATATATATATATCCATGTGAGCTGGGGCAATATATATATATATTCATGTGAGCTGGGGGCAAATATATCCATGTGAGCTGGGGGCAAATATATCCATGTGAGCTGGGGGAAAATATATCCATGTGAGCTGGTGGAAAATATACCCATGTGAGCTGGGGGCAATATATATACACATGTGAGCTGGGGCAATATATATATCCATGTGAGCTGGGGCAATATATATATCCATGTGAACTGGGGGCAATATATATATCCATGTGAGCTGGGGGCAATATATATACCCATGTGAGCTGGGGGCAATATATATACCCATGTGAGGTGGGGGCAAATATATCCATGTGAGCTGGGGGCAATATGTATATCCATGTGAGCTGGGGGCAATATGTATATCCATGTGAGCTGGGTGAAAATATATCCACGTGAGCTGGGGGCAATTTATATCCACGTGAGCTGGGCCAATACTATCTTTTTTATATTGCAGGGAAGAAAAAGTAAAAATAAGGATCTTTTTTTCTGGGGGGAGGGGGGACCTTCATGGATTCTTGCACCAGGGCCTTCAGGTTTCTAGTTACGCCACTGATCTGAGACATTTAATGATAAAGGTGCAGATGCACAGCACAAGCACTATGCAAGCTGTAATTAAACGAAAATAGAAAATATAAGGCCACTAGTGCATTTGTCAACAATTTACATTTTCCTCTTCTTTTTTTGGCCAGTCCAGGTCTTCTTTTTTTCTCCATACAGTTTTTGGAATGTTTTTAAGTGTGCAGTGTCATATTGTCTTGAAAATCGTGTTTTTGTTCAAAGCCTTTATCAATCAATGCTTTGTTCCACATAGCTGAAATGTTTGCTTCAAACAATGCATTAATAGTCTGTCGTATGTATCTCAAAAATGGGTTACTGCAGGGGCATACTGTGCCCACTTGGGACAAAAAGGCCAGCGTGTTGCCTTTAAAATGCCGGCGACCGTAACAAAAATGGGCAGTGATGAGACGTCACTGTATAATTCTGTTATGGTCACCATCATAACAGGCAACACACACGCGCATCAACTGCTCTTTGCCGCCCCTCCTGAAGTGCTGCTGGTGTGGTCGCTTCATAATGGTAAATTAATTACATCCACTTCTATTTTATGGTGTATTTTAGCCTATTAGACCAATATAAATGTTTTCTATATTTTTACAGAGCCACACGATTACCCTCATCGCCCATGAAGAAGGAACATCTTCGTGGTTCCCCTCCTGGAACTAAGTAAATGTGGTCTCTGTTAGCTCATCAAGCGATGAGATATTGCATTGATCTTTATGACCAATGTCATATCCATCGCCTGATCAGAGGACGCGAACCTGTGGACTATGGGTTATAGTCATCATTACACATATTGTTCTGTAACATTTTTTTTAAATTTAAATTTCCATATGATACGAGTGAATACTTTTTTTGTACTATAAATGCTCTAAAGCTATTAGGCCAGGGCCATGCAGAAAGAATGTCCGTAAGGCAGCCGGCACACGAGCATACTGTACTGCGTCCATTACGGACGCACTTTTTCACCGGAGATATTGTGAGTACTGCATAAAGTGCGTTCGTAACGTCTGACGTCTCCACACCCTAGGAAAATACATGGCAGCGTTGTTTCTGCGTCCGTTTAGCTTTTTAACGTCGATGTTATTTTTGCGTCCGTGGCTTTATGCTTTGCCCGTCCGTGAACAAGTGCGCAGGGGCTTTGTGTGGTGTGTTTAATTGACTCCTTTATAAAGCTACGACAGACCGCAAACAGTACGGTCAGACGGACGCAAAATGTTTGCTAGTGTGCCGCTAGCCTTAGAACGGACATTCATTCCGTGCCGACACCCATGTGGCCACCTTGCTGTGCGCACATTTGTACCTAGTGGCAGGGCCTGCGCTAGTGTAAGGTGGCACAGGCGGCCAAGTGACCCCCCCCTCTACACACAGCAAAAGTGTGAGAGATATACCCTGCTGTGAAGAAGACACTTGTTGTCAGGTCCCGCCGGACCCACTGACTCACCCACTGCCGGTCACCGGACCTCCGCCCTGCACCGCGGTTCCAGACCCCCGGCGGCTTCCTTGCTGGTAGTGAGGGCTGTCCCTGCAACACCATGGCCCCAGCATCGGCGCTCCATACCAGGGACCCCCTCGATCGGCTGCGCACCCCCGCGGCGCCACCGAGTCCTTCCCCAGCGCTTGCTCTCCGGCACCAGTCTCCTCGCGTCTCGGCGTCCCACGTGGCTTTCCAAGATGGCGTCCCCAACCAATCAAAACCCAGTATCCCCAGGCAACCAGGTACACCTCTCTCCTGATTGGCCCAATTCCCACAGGCGCCCTATTTAAACACCAACCTCTCCAAGACTCATTGCTTGGTTGTCCTGTTCCTCCCCTTTAAACCTCCCTTACCTGAGCACACCTGTCTAAAGATATCTCTACCTGTTTTCACCGTGTACCGAACCGCGGCTTGTATCAACGACGACGCTCTGCCTGCTTTCACTGTGTACCGAACCCCGGCTTGCATCAACGACGACGCTCTGCCTGCTTTCACTGTGTACCGAACCCCGGCTTGTATCAACGACGACGCTCTGCCTGCTTTCACTGTGTACCGAACCCCGGCTTGTATCAACGACGACGCTCTGCCTGCTTTCACCGTGTACCGAACCCCGGCTTGTATCAACGACGACGCTTTGCCTGCTTTCACCGTGTACCGAACCCCAGCTTGTATCAACGACAACTCTCTGCCTGCTTTCACCGTGTACCGAACCTCCGCTTGTATCAACGACGACTCTCCACCTGCTTTCACCGTGTACCGAACCTCAGCCTGCATCAACGACGTCTCTCTTCAACCAAACCCAGCCAGGTACTAAAACCTTTACGTTATTTACCATACACCTTATCACATCCAGACTCAACCCCAAAAACGGCTTGTCCCGCATCCTGAGCTCCATAAACACGAACCTGACAGATACAACCAAGCCTATTACCGAATGGACCTCGCGGATATAGCCGAAGCCCTCAACACAATGTCCCGCCAGATCGGGAATCTAAACCAGACCGTCCAAGGCCTACAAACCGGACAGGCTCAACTCCAGAACCAGGTCTCGGACCTTATGGCCGCTACCTCGCCCCTCCCCATCCCAAGCCTACCAACTCATCTACCCTTGGTTGATGCTATGGCTCCTGAACCTCTTGTGCCTTTGCCAGACCGATTTTCCGGTGACCGGAACAAATATCGGGTGTTTCTTACGGATTGTCAACTCCTGTTTTCCCTAAAACCCCGAACCTACCACTCCGAAGACATCAGAATCAAAACAGTGATATCGCTGTTACAAGGCGAACCCCGACTGTGGGCTCACCATCTCATTACCAGCAACGATCCCGCTCTTGTATCCTGGGAAGCCTTTATCACAGCACTGGACGACTTGTATGAGGACCCATATCGGTTTGAGTCAGCCCAAACCTCCATACGAGACCTGAAACAGGGGAAACGCCCGGTGGAGGACTATGTTGCTGAATTCAAGACTCTGTCCATAGAGACGGGTTGGAACGAAACCGCACTGGTCAGTCAGTTCAAGGTCGGATTATCCAGCGAGATAAAGGATGACCTATCCCACGTCCGAGCCCCTCTCTCCCTCGAACCCCTCATACAGCTGGTTACCAACATAGACCGACGCCTACGAGAACGGAAAAGAGAACGAGTCACCCAAGTCTCCACTCCGTCTACAAGGCGACCTTTCTTTTCCACACCCACTCCCGTCACCTCCCCTCCTGCTACCTCGGCACCTTTCGGAGAAGCCATGCAAATTGGACTAGTAAAGGGGCACCTACCGCCTGAAGAACTTGCAAGACGACGGAACCACCATCTGTGTCTCTATTGTGGCAAACCCAACCACATTGCCCGTGAATGCCCCGATAAGGTCAAACTCCATCAAGGTAACGACCATAAAATACCCGATGATCCGCGCCTAGGAGATCTGCACCCTGTCGAGTCTCAACATTTGTCTGTATTCATTCTATTACAGTGGGATGAACGCTCAGTGACCCTTCCTGCTATGATCGACTCCGGCGCGAGTGGCTGCTTTATGGACACTACTCTGGCTACTCTTCTTTGTATCCCTCACCAAAATAAAGCTAAACCCTTGAGCATTCAAAGTGTCGATGGATCTCCCTTGATATCCGGTCCGGTCACTACCGAAACCATATCTCTTACGATATATATAGGTGACCGACACAAAGAAACCTTACGATTCGATCTGGTCACATCACCCCTATTTCCCATCATCCTAGGGTTACCCTGGTTGGTAAAACACGACCCCACAATCTCCTGGACCACTAGTCGTCTTACCTTCTCCTCTCCCCACTGCAGGGCTCATTGTCTCGCACACACCACAGGTACCATCCTATCCATTCTTGACCAGAACCTGAGAACCGCCCAAGTGACCCTACCACAAGCGTACGCGAACTATGCAGACGTCTTCTGCAAGAAAGGAGTAGAAAAGCTCCCCCCTCCTCGTATATACGACTGCCCCATTGACCTCCTTCCTGGAGCTGCCATACCCTATGGCTGCATTTACCCGTTGTCGGGACCCGAACTACGGGTACTAAAAGGATATATTCAGGAAAATCTAGAAAAGAACTTTATCCGACCCTCCTCTTCCCCCGCGGGAGCGGGCATATTTTTTGTTGAAAAGAAGGATGGGGGTCTTCGCCCGTGCGTGGACTATCGAGAACTAAATAAAATCACCGTAAAGAACAAGTATCCCCTACCACTTATACCCGAACTCCTTGACCAGCTAAAAACGGCCACCGTTTTCACGAAACTCGACCTTAGGGGAGCGTACAATTTACTGCGCGTGCGCGAAGGGGATGAGTGGAAGACGGCCTTCCGCACAAGATATGGCCATTTCGAATATCTTGTTATGCCATATGGGCTATGCAACGCCCCAGCTGCTTTCCAACACTTCATAAACGATATCCTACGCGATATACTGGATGTATACGTAGTCGCCTACCTGGACGATATTCTTATCTACTCCGAGTCCTTGTCACAACACTACCAACATGTTAATACCGTCCTTGCCCGCCTACGGTCCCACAACCTGTACGCTAAGCTCGAAAAATGTATTTTCAACACTCCGCGAATCGAATTTCTAGGGTTCATAATCACCCCGGGTCATATAGAAATGGACCCTCGGAAAATCGAAGCCATCACCAAATGGCCTCGCCCTCGTACAAAAAAAGAAGTACAAAGCTTTATTGGATTTGCAAATTTTTATCGCAAATTCATTCGTAACTTCTCCAGGTTTGCCCAGCCTCTCACCCAATTGACCAGGAAGAACACCCCCTTCCTATGGACCGAAGGAACCCAAAAGGCGTTCGACAACCTACGTACCCGCTTCACCACCGCACCCATCCTGCTGCTACCTGATCCCTCTAAACCCTATTCTCTGGAAGTGGATGCCTCAGGGATCGCCACCGGAGCCGTCCTCTCTCAGCGAGACGAAAACAATGATCGTCTACACCCTGTACACCCTGTAGCTTTCTTCTCCCGCAAACTATCACCAGCCGAAGTCAACTACAGCGTAGGCGATAGGGAACTCCTGGCCATAAAAAACGCCCTCGAAGAATGGAGACACCTCCTGGAAGGCACCCTTCACCCCACAACCATCTTCACAGATCATAAAAATCTAGAATACTTAAGATCGGCACGTCGGCTCTGTCCGAGGCTAGCCCGCTGGGCCCTGTTTTTTTCTCGTTTTTCATTTCACATAACTTATCGCCCAGGAAGCAAAAACGGAAAGGCCGACGCCCTTTCCCGCCTGTCAGACGAAACCCCAACATCCACAGACGAAGAAGACACCGTTCTACATCAGGGACATTTCCTTGCCACTCAGACCCACCTTCTTAAAAACCTCCAAGACCGTGACACCTCCTCGCCCCACAACTCCGGACGCTTGTTCATACCTCCGGCCAAACGATTGGAAATCCTACACCTCAATCACGACGCCCCCACAGCAGGACACGGAGGTATCAGAAAGACACTAGACCTCATCCTTCGACATTTTTGGTGGCCCTCCGTCTCCCTAGACGTTCAGAAATACGTCAAGACATGCGACACCTGTAACCGTTGTAAAGTCCCTAGAACGAAAGTAACAGGACTCCTCCAACCTTTACCAGTCCCGCTTCGCCCATGGTCTAGTGTTTCCGTTGACTTCATCGTCGACCTACCCCCGTCCCGAAAACATACCACTATCATGGTGGTAGTAGACCGACTGTCCAAAATGGCCCACTTTATCCCTACTCAAGGATCACCCTCCGCCAAGGACACCGCCAACCTTTTTTTTCATCATGTTTTCAGGCTCCATGGCACCCCAGAAACCATCATCTCAGATCGTGGCCCCCAATTTACCTCAAGGTTCTGGAAAGCCTTTTGTACACTACTACACATATCCGTCTGTCTGTCCACTGCCTTTCACCCCCACTCCAATGGGCAGACCGAAAGAACGAACCAAACCTTGGAACAATACTTACGTTGCTATACTTCGTACCTACAAGACGATTGGTCCGACCTCCTCACCACAGCGGAATTTGCATACAATTCCCAAATACACACCTCTATCAAACAATCCCCTTTTTACACTAACTATGGGTTTCACCCCTCAGTCCTTCCAGACACTCCCCCCCAGAGTCCCTTACCTCTGGTCAACGACCATATTCAGAAGCTACAACAAGGGTTCATCCTCGCGAAGAACACCCTATTAGAATCCCAAAACACCTACAAAAAATATGCCGACCTACATCGCAAAGCAGCCCCTGCTTATCAACCATCACAGAAAGTATGGCTATCTACAAAAAATCTCAAACTGTCGTGTCCAACAAAGAAATTAGGTCCTAAATACATAGGTCCCTATCCCATCGTCTCCATCATCTCCCCTGTCGCTGTCCGCCTCCAACTCCCTCCCTCGTTTAAAATACATCCGGTTTTCCATGTTTCCCTTCTAAAGCCCTGGACAGAGGACCACTTTCCCCAGCGCTCACCCCCTCCTCCAGACCCAATCACCATGGAGGGTCTTGAGGAATTCGAAGTCCAACGTATTCTCGATTCCCGTTCTCGCTACAAAAAATTAGAATATCTCATCCAGTGGAAGGGATATGGACCCGAGGAAAATTCATGGGAACCCGCGACTCAAGTCCATGCCCCTTCTCGGGTACGGGCCTTCCACTTCCTACACCCTTCCAAGCCTGGCCCGTTACGCCCCCAGAGGGGTCGTCCTAAGAAGGGGGTACTGTCAGGTCCCGCCGGACCCACTGACTCACCCACTGCCGGTCACCGGACCTCCGCCCTGCACCGCGGTTCCAGACCCCCGGCGGCTTCCTTGCTGGTAGTGAGGGCTGTCCCTGCAACACCATGGCCCCAGCATCGGCGCTCCATACCAGGGACCCCCTCGATCGGCTGCGCACCCCCGCGGCGCCACCGAGTCCTTCCCCAGCGCTTGCTCTCCGGCACCAGTCTCCTCGCGTCTCGGCGTCCCACGTGGCTTTCCAAGATGGCGTCCCCAACCAATCAAAACCCAGTATCCCCAGGCAACCAGGTACACCTCTCTCCTGATTGGCCCAATTCCCACAGGCGCCCTATTTAAACACCAACCTCTCCAAGACTCATTGCTTGGTTGTCCTGTTCCTCCCCTTTAAACCTCCCTTACCTGAGCACACCTGTCTAAAGATATCTCTACCTGTTTTCACCGTGTACCGAACCGCGGCTTGTATCAACGACGACGCTCTGCCTGCTTTCACTGTGTACCGAACCCCGGCTTGTATCAACGACGACGCTCTGCCTGCTTTCACTGTGTACCGAACCCCGGCTTGTATCAACGACGACGCTCTGCCTGCTTTCACTGTGTACCGAACCCCGGCTTGTATCAACGACGACGCTCTGCCTGCTTTCACCGTGTACCGAACCCCGGCTTGTATCAACGACGACGCTTTGCCTGCTTTCACCGTGTACCGAACCCCAGCTTGTATCAACGACAACTCTCTGCCTGCTTTCACCGTGTACCGAACCTCCGCTTGTATCAACGACGACTCTCCACCTGCTTTCACCGTGTACCGAACCTCAGCCTGCATCAACGACGTCTCTCTTCAACCAAACCCAGCCAGGTACTAAAACCTTTACGTTATTTACCATACACCTTATCACATCCAGACTCAACCCCAAAAACGGCTTGTCCCGCATCCTGAGCTCCATAAACACGAACCTGACACTTGTTTTTAACTCTTGCTGGACCAGGTATCTGTGCACCACATTACAATATGCTTCAGCTGTGCTTTAATGCCATCCTTCCTGACAGTAAAGCACAGCTGAAGCACATTGTAATGTGGTGCTCAGATACCTGGTCCAGCAAGAGTTAAAAACAGAGGCTTCTCCTTCACAGCAGGGGAGATCTCTCACACTTATATCACTGTTACAGGGAATCGTTTCCCAGTGGGGGCAGTAACAGCGATATAGAAGGGGTAGTAGATACAGGGAATAGTCTCCCTGTGGGGCAGTAACAGTGATATAGAAAGGGTAGTAGATACATGGAATATCCTCCCAGTGGGGGCAGTAACAGTGATATAGAAGGAGTAGTAGGTACCGCTCTCACTGGGAGGCTATTCCATGTAACAGTGATATAGAAAGGGTAGTAGATACATGGAATAACCTCCCAGTGGGGCAGTAACAGCGACATAGAAGAGGCAGTAGATACAGGGAATAGTCTCCCAGTGGGGCCAGTAACAGTGATATAGAAAGGGTAGTAGATACAGGGAATAGTCTCCCAGTGGGGGCAGTAACAGTGATCATGCACAATTATAAGTCTTTTCTCTATGCTGATAGGCATGGCACAAATAAGAAGGGAGGGGGGCACCAAAATGCACCTTCGCCTGAGTAAACAAAAATGCTTGCACCGGCCCTGCCTAGTGGATGCTGTAATGTGTGGTAATGACCTGCATGCCTGACTGGTGTTGTAATGGATAGGTATGATGCCCGTGATGAATTGGTAGATGTAACCTTTAAAATAATTCCTTTATGTTTGAGGAGCAGGCATAAGGATTGATTTGGTGCTTGTCGATTTACCTTGGATTATTAATAGAACCATTTTGCAAGTATCGGACGTATTTGCAGATGCAAGAAAAGGTCAGGTGGCTAAAGATGTTTGTCAGTTCATCACAGTTCACTGTTAAGTAAATACATCCCTAAAATAGTGTTTCAGTGTGCGTCGGGGCTGGTTATGCTTATAACCATTTGCTACAAGTATCTTTGTAATAGCATACAGATGACAGCATTGGGCCCCACAGTGTTTTGTGCACAGCTTTTCCCCTTGAAATAATTTTTGTGTGTGAAGCCTTTACTCATGTAAAGTGTTTTGGACATAACAATGACTCAACATTTCCAGCCTGCCCCTGATTAGTGATTTCGTTCAGGATTTTCCTATCTTCCTGCACTGAACTCACATCCTCATGTAACAAGTGATCAGGAAACAATTTCCTTATTCAAACACCCTTTTCATAAATTTTGTACAGCAACAGAGATTTATTGTTTGTTATTCAGGAATCAGGATGTGTATTTATATTTACTTATTATTGCTGTTATATATATTAACCCCTACACTTCCAAGCACTTTTTGCAGAGCACCTTTATGTGAAACATGGAATGTATAGTTGAGCTATAAATGTAGAATAAAAAAGCTGATTTGCAGATCCTGCAAACTATAAAATATTGTGTATTATCTTTTTTGGTTATTTGTTAATTTTTTAAAGGAACGGTCTATGTCAAAAAGACAAGCCCCCCCCTTCACCCATTCATCAGATGCTGCTGACGACAACGGACCTTTTTTCTTTTAATTTTTAACCACTTACTGCTGGCGGGTTGTGCCCGGCAGGAGGGTGTTCATGCTCAGTGTCTTTGCGCATGCGTGGCACAATGCACATTCAAAAATTCAATCCCTTCTCGATCAGATGTTCATTTCCAAGTGAGTGGGGTGGAACAGGTCCTTGCAAGAGCTTGCGCTTCCATGAGAGCAGGTTTGGTGATATCATCTAAAAAACCCCACATAAAACAGCTTTTATTCAGTAACAATAAAATTATAGGGTATTAAAAAATAATCTGAGTTTCCACCGAAAAATAATTTTTACTGGACTTCGGGTATAAAGTAATGAGTACTTGTCACGGGATGGCCCAGCACCCTCAGCCAGGGGCGGTGCAGTGACAGTGGTGACATGGACACTTGGGTGTGGTGGCACGCACCCCGTTTTACCAGTATTTTTATTTAGATGTGATTATTGTGTGGTGTAATAAAGTGTTCCCCGTTGGTTTATTGTGCAATGTATTTTCCCTTTGTTTGCCTTGCTCGCCGCCATTTTCCGATTCTTGTGGCGCAGTCAGAATTCTCGATTCGGAAAATGGCCGATTCGAACCATCCGGTTCGAATCGTAAAATGGCCGATTCGGACCATCCGGTCCGAATTGGCGACTCCCTGAAGGCCAAGGGCCAATGGGTCCTGGGAGGGCGGGCAAGGAGTCCCATTGTATTCTAATTCATGCGAAGTTGATAAATGCTTGAACCGTGCATAATAAAGGCAGATTTTGCAGTGCATCCAGCTTTGACTGATGTGACTTTGTCTCCGCCGCATTTTCGTATCTGAGAATCCCTCGTGGTCTCAGGGTGCGGCGTTCCCGATCCGAACCGAACCGAGCGCTCTGTGCCTGCATCGTGGATCAGGGCAGAGGCGCAGCGGAAGGTGCTTCGGTTCCCAGAACGAGAGATCCGAACCGAAGGGAGCGGCTGAATACCGCGCCTCGGTATTGCGGTAAGACCCGAACTCTCCACTGGTCCCGCCAGTTCCGAAACTCCCTTCAACCCCGATCCGAAGCTCCCTCCAGACCCGATCCGACCCTCCATCCCTTCCCGAACCGAAAAGTCCGCCGCCCAAGATCCGAAGAGACACCCGCCCCCCGGATCGGAAACGTTTCCCCATAAGATCCGAAACGTTTCCCCATAAGATCCGAATCTTCCTCCGCGGCTACCAGAGCCGATTTCCACAGACGTCCCACACCCGCAAGGTCAGTGAACCAGTTGCTCGGGACGCTGAGTGCTGTATGGCTCAGTGGTCGGACTGGTTCTAGGCAGGAGTCCCCTCCACCGCCCGCTAACCCTTTCCTAGGGTCACGCCAGGCCGCACGAGACGCCGGGTGCGTGTCACTCGGTAGTCGGGCCAGCGGTAAGCGACGGGGTCACGCAGATTGAGCACACCCGCAGGCGGAACAACATCTCCATTCCGTCATAGTACTCATATGGTGCTCAGGAAATATCTGGTGACAGTCAATCCGATCGTGAGGAACAAAAGCTCACTTTGGCAATTTCTGAATTCTACACACTGCAGTGGAGCACTTTTTTATTTCTTTGCCAAAATCCCCGTAAATTTGAAACCCTCAACAAAAACATGGCAAGTCCAGCAACCTTGTCCACAAAACTTACAAATGCTTTTTTGTACTAAGCAATATAAATCTCAAACACAGATGTGTTTAAATTAGTTTTGCCAGAATAAAGGAGCTCAGAGCTACAATAATTTCACATTGATTATTGCAAAAACCTTTGAAACACCAACGGTATTTCAAAAGCATAACTATGGACTGAATGAGTGGATGTCAAGTATTTTTAGAGATTTTTATAATGCTGTGTGTGTGTACATATCACACACACACTCTTAACACTAGGGTCTATTCAATGTTGCACTGTAAAGACCTGTGTAGCGTAGGCTACTTGAACTGTGTGTGTACTATTGTGTTTCTCAGACATGCAGCCTGTCACAGCTGCGGAGTACTTCCCCCCCCCCTCCCTTTTTCCCTTTCTCTTCACTGGCAAAGGAAGTTGTTTAAGACAGGAAGATGCAAGGGATTCTGGAACATGTAGTCTCAATTACAGAGGGCCTATGCAATTTCTCAGGAAGAGAACTACACTTCCCAGCAGGGAAGGGGCGTTTTCCAAGAATGGAAGTGCACGTGCAGAGCAGAGGAGAAGGGAGAGAAGGGGAGACTGCTGAGGTGAACGGTCCTATGTGGTGATCGTGCGTCCAGAGGCTGCCTCGTGCGTTCAGCGAAGGAGAGATCCGGTTGCCCTCACGTGTGGCCAGTACCAGCGTAACGTGCATCCGGCTGTCCTTGTGCATCCAGTGAAGAAGGGGTCCGTCTGCCTTTGTGTGTGTTCCAGTGACAGAGGGAGCGACCGAGTACATACTGCAGAGAAGAAATCTGGCTGTCCTTGAGTGATTCCAGCGCTAAGAGATAGCGATCGAGCTACCGTCCAAACGAAGAGAGGTATTCGGCCATCCTGCGTGAGTTGATATTGCTAACTTTATTGTCTGGCCTAGTTCTACTGCCCGCGCAGTTGCAGCTAAAAGGAGGATCGCTGCAGTTACAAATCTTGCTGTTCTGTGACACTTTGCGAAGATTTCTTTCTCACTTTGTGGAATACAAATATGGTTTCATGTTAAAGGTACCCAACGATAGAATCAAGGGCCCCACCGCTAGCAATCTTGAACGCTTGTATAATTTCCACTGGCCAGTGGTTAGGCAGAATGTATAAGGTTTAGACAGGTTACTGATATTGGTTACTGTGACGGATCCCGCTACTCGGGGTGAGTAGATCTGCCGTCGGCGCCGAGTACACCTGGAGGTCGGTAGTGTGGTAGCGAGGTGCCGCTGGTGCTCGTAGGATACCCCGAGTTTGCAGCGCTGTAGAGAGGTCCTTGAAGCATCCCAGTTCCCAAAGCCCTGTTATCCCCAATTACTGGCCGAGGCAGGAGTAAAGGTTCAAACAAGTGATTTATTTTTCATGGAGAACACAGGCTTATTTATGGGGAAAAAAGACATTGTTCTCCCCTGGTCCGCCCTCAGCCCTTCCGGGGTGATTTCTGCCACTGCCGAAATGCCATGGCCCAATTTCCCTTTGTTCACCTTGGGCCCCCCTGGTGGGTGCAGCCCTTATCTTGAGGCTCGGTGCCAGCTCCTCTGGTGAACTTTCCATGGCTCTGAATGAGCGGGGAACAGGGGAACAACAGGGAAAATCATATTGAGGTACTTATAAAAATAAGGGCTAACAAACTTTTAATAACATACAAATAAATAAACACTTGAACTGTTGTACTGCGCTACAGCGTAGTGGCGGCTGTCCCGTCACATATCTCCCCCCAAGTTACCAGTTGGCAGACCCGGTGAGACCCTCTGCGGGTCCACTTGGGGATGTCCACGGACCCCACCTTAGATCTCAAGTTCAGTCTGTCGGGATAGCCCATCCGCATTGGCATTTTGTTTACCAGGACGGTATTGGATAGTAAAGTTGTAGGGCCAGGCTCCACCGCAGGAGCCGGCCGTTGTCTTCGGCCACCCGGTTCAGCCATACTAGGGGGTTGTGGTCTGTGAGGACCGTGAAGGAGCGCCCATACAAATAGGGTTGGAGTTTCTTCAGTGCCCATACCAGGGCTAGGCACTCCTTCTCGATTGCCGCATAGGCAACCTCCCTGGGTAGAAGTTTCCGACTGATGTAGGCAACCGGGTGGTCATGCCAATCTTCACCGACCTGGCTCAGCACCGCTCCCAGTCCGAACATAGAAACGTCTGTGTGGACGACGAAACGTTTAGTTGAATCAGGAGCGGTCAACACGGGGGCCTCCACCAAGGCTCGCTTGAGCTGCTGGAAGGCTTCCTCACACTCGGGGGACCACAGTACCTGTCGGAAGGTTCTTGCGGGTCAAGTCAGTCAAGGGTTTGGCAATGGCGCTGTAGTTGGGGACGAAGCGGCGGTAGTACCCCGCCGTACCTAGAAATGCTAACACCTGGGTCTTGGTGTGGGCCACTGGGCGACCGCTTCAACCTTGGCGGGTTCCGGGCGCTGCCTTCCGCAGCCCACCCAGTGGCCCAAGTACTGGACCTCGGACATGCCAACGTGGCACTTGTCTGGTTTGACTGTCAGACCTGCGGTGCCAAGGCGGTCCAATACTGCCCGTAAGTGATCCTCCCAGGTGTTACTAAAGATGGCTATGTCATCTAGGTAGGTGCTGGTAAAGTCCTGCATCCCCTCTAGCAGACGATCCACCATGCATTGGAACGTGGCCGGGGCATTCTTCATCCCGAATGGCATGACCCGAAATTGGTACAGGCCAAACGGAGTGATGAATGCCGATTTCAGCACACCTTCCTTGGCAAGGGGAATCTGCCAGTACCCCTTACACAAGAGAGGAAGTGACCCTGGGCAATGTGGTCCAGGAGCTCGTCTACCCGGGGCATGGGGTAGGCGTCGGTAACGGTGTGCTCTTTGAGCCTTCAGTAATCTACACAGAACCTGGTAGTGCCATCCTTCTTGGGTACTAGAACCAACGGGGAGGCCCATGGGCTCTTGGATGGTTCTATTACCCCTAGATCCAGCATCTCGCGGATCTCCTTCTGCATCCCGTCTCTCACTGCATCGGGGATTCGGTACGCCGTCTGCCGCAAGGGGGTTTGACTCTGGGTATCGACCCGATGCAGAGTTACAGAGGTGTAGCCGGGACGGGACGAGAACAGGTCTCGGTGCTCCCGTAGCACCTGCTGTGATGCCCCGCGCCGCGGTCGGACCGCGGCCGCCATGTTGGGACGCCTGGCAGACTCACCTGAGGTCCCTCGTGGCGCGTCGCTCCCTGGTTCCGGCCTGCAGCTCGAGGGAGGAGATCCAAGATGCGTCCCACGCCGTCTCCGCGATCCATCTGAGCGGAGGTCGGGCGCGCATGCGCGATCGTCCATCCTGGAACATGAAAACTCAGGTACTCTGGCGCCCTCTGCTGGTCAAGTTAAGGTACTGCATTCCACCTGCACTGAAGATCCTCGCATACCACCAATTAATCTGCCAAGCACTCAGGTATCTCAATTCCACCTGCGAGTCCCAGTGTGAACGGTGTTCGTATGATTCCCTGAGCCCTATTTAAACCTGCCGCTTTCTCCAGCTCACTAACCAGGTTATACTGTGGTTCCACCACGTTACCCAGTGGTTCCCTTCGTGCTACGCTAAGGACATCCTGACTTCCGTTCCTGCTTCCAAGGTGCCTGTCCTGCTTTCGCCCTGCTTCCAAGGTGCCAGTCCAACTTCCGTTCCTGCTTCCAAGGTGCCTGTCCTGCTTTCGCCCTGCTTCCAAGGTGCCAGTCCTGCTTCCGTTCCTGCTTCCAAGGTGCAGTCCTGCTTCCGTTCCTGCTTCCAAGGTGCCTGTCCTGCTTTCGCCCTGCTTCCAAGGTGCCAGTCCGACTTCCGTTCCTGCTTCCAAGGTGCCAGTCCGACTTCCGTTCCTGCTTCCAAGGTGCCAGTCGACTTCCGTTCCTGCTTCCAAGGTGCCTGTCCTGCTTCCGTTCCTGCTCCAAAGTGCAAGTCCTGCTTCTGTTCCGGTTGCCACGGTACCAGCTTACTTCCATTCCAAACCTGCCATCACAGTGCCCGTTCCATTCCCAGGCTTATCTCCACGACATCAGTACCGGACCCTGTCCTCAAATCCCTACGACTTTCCGTTCTGGACTTTTATTTCTGCCAAAGAAACCTTGCATTACGTTTATTCTGGACTTTCATTTCTGCCAAAAGAAACCTTGCATTACGTTTATTCTGGACTTTTATTTCTGCCAAAGAAACCTTGCATTACGTGTATTCTGGACTTTATTTCCACCAAAGAAACTTGCATTACGTTTGTTCTGGACTTATATTTTGTTTCCTTCAGTAAAGCTCTATTAGTTATATTCCTTCTGGTCTCCTCTTTCGGCTTGCTATTGGGGTCCATACACCCAACACCACACAGGGGTTCAAGCCTCTGTCCTTACACCTGCTGAGCCTGTTCCCTGTGGCGGGGACTGAGTCCCTCGCCCAGCCGGACATCAGCTATCCCCTGGGTGCTCAGATCCCCAGGCAGTACCGGCAGGGGGAGATGCTCCAGATCCCCCACGTCCGGTGCGCAGATGGCGGCTACTGCCTCTTCTCTTTCATGAAATGGTTTCAGCATGTTCACATGAAAGGTTCTTTGGATCCTTTCATCCGAACATCTGGCTGCGATGAAGGTGGTATCGCAGATCTTCTCTATAATTTTGTAGGGTCCCTCCCAGGCTGCCTGCAACTTATTTTGTTTGACCGGCCGGAGCGCTAACACTTTCTGCCCTAGCTGGAAGGTGCGGTCCCTAGCCGACCGGTCATACCACCTCTTCTGCTTGGTTTGGGCCGCTTTGAGATTGTCCCGTACCAGGGCGGTCAATTCCTGCAGCCGCTCCCTAAACTCAAGCACATAATCTATGGCCGAGGTCCCCTCCTCGGCCAGAGCACCTTCCCAGTGCTCCCGGAGCAAGTCCAAGGGGCCTCGGACTCTCCGGCCGTACAACAGCTCAAAGGGAGAGAAGCCAGTGGCTTCCTGGGGTACCTCCCTGTACGCGAACAACAGATGAGGCAAGTGGCGTTCCCAGTCCTTATGGGACATGGTAAAGGTGCGAAGGAGTTGCTTGAGGGTCCCGTTAAACCGCTCGCAGAGCCTGTTGGTTTGCGGGTGGTAAGGGGAACTGTACAGGGGTTTAATCTCGCACAGTCTCCAGAGCTGCTGGGTCACCTCGGCCGTAAATTGCGTGCCCTGGTCAGACAAGATTTCCTGGGGAAATCCTACCCTGGAGAATATCTGTAGCAGAGCTCCAGCGACGGTCTCTGCGTGGATATCTCGGAGGGCCACGGCCTCGGGGTACCTGGTGGCGTAGTCTACTACGGTCAAGATATACTTCTTGCCCATAGTACTAGGCACCGCCAGGGGTCCTATCAGATCCACTGCCACCCATCTAAAGGGTTCTCCCACTATGGGTAGGGGTCTCAGGGTTGCTTTCCGGGTGTCCCCCTCTTCCCTACCCGCTGGCATACCTCACAGGTCCGGCAATAGTCCCTAACGTCCCCGGATAACCCGGGCCAGAAGAAGCTCTGAGTCAGGCGGTGCAGCGTCCGCCTGTGCCCCAGATGGCCTGCAAGGGGAATATCATGCCCAATCTTCAACAGATCGCGCCGATATTTCCCCGGCACTACCAGTTGCCTATGGGGTACCTGGTCCACTCCCCTCTTCGCTCCCCCGGAGGTCCTATACAACTTCCCCTGGTCCCAGGCAAATCTCACTTCCCCTACCCCTCCCGGCTCCCGCCCAGCCTGTTGTCGGTAAGGGGCAAGGGTGACGTCTTCCCTGGTGGCTTGGGCAAAGTCTGTCGGGAATCCCAGGTCAGGGAGGGGGTATTGTCGGGGCCAAGGGTTGGGCTGGTCTCACTTACCGCGGTCCCCTCGGAGTCTGTGTGCGGAGCCTTCCTTGCTTGATGGCGGGTGGTGACGGGGCATACCCCGCCAGGGTGGATGTCCTCAAAAGTAGAGGTCAGCAGACCAAGGTCGTTGCCGAGTAGTACTTCAGTTGGTAGGTCTTTCATGATCCCTACTTCCACGTCCCGGGCATCCGTGCCCCAATCGAGATGGACGCGGGCCGTAGGGATCCGGTAAACATGGCCGCCGGCGACTCGGACGGCCACCGAGTAGCCTGTGGAGGCAGCCGGGGTAATAAGGTGGGGCTGTGCCAGGGTAAGGGTTGCGCCAGTGTCCCGCAGGCCGTTGGCACTTCGTCCATTCACCCGGACCTTTTGGCGATGGTGCTGCCGGTTATCTTGGGCAGCTGCTTGAATCGGGTCTGCTTCAGGTAGGATGCCCCAGTCTTCGTCCGGAATCGCTGTGGGTTCTGGCTCCGGCTCATGTTGGCAACAATATGCCGTAGCTCTGCCCGGAGGGTGTGCTGGGCGATGCGGGGCAGGACGGTTGGCAGTCAGTGGACAGCGGTCCCGGATATGTCCGATTTGGTTGCACCCATAGCACCGGGGACCGGTCCGAGGAAACGGGGTGTGGATTGTTGGTGGCCGGGGTGCTCTCTCGGTGGGTGCGGTACGAGGCTGGGGTGCAGGATGGAACCGGAGAGGTGGGGACCGGATTTCAGGAGGAGGTACTCGCCTGGCGTCCTGGTATTCATCAGCGAGGTGCGTAGCTTCGGGCAGGGTGAGGGGACGTCGGTCTCGCACCCAATCCCGGACCTCTGGAGGTGAATAGTTTTAGAACTGCTCCAGCAAGAGCAGTTGGATGATCTGGTCCGGGTGGGTGGCTTCGCATCCCTGGATCCAGCTGCGGACAGCCTGTTGCATGCGGTGCCCCCATTCCGCGTAGGAGTCATGGGTCCCTTTCTATAGAGCTCGGAACCGGACTCGATACGCCTCGGGGGTGAGCACATAGCGGGCCAGCAGGTGTTCCTTGACCTGCTCGTACACCATGCAGTCCTCATCCGCCACAGCCCGGTAGGCTTCAGCCGCTCTGCCCGTCAACTTACTCGCCAGTAGAGGTACCCAATCTCGGGCCGCCACCTCTTGCAGGGCACATTGTCTTTCAAAATCTTGCAGGAAGCCGTCAATATCTTCGCTTCCCTCTGGGAAGAGTTTGAAGGCGGCAAAGGGAATCTTTTGCTTGAGGGTCCGGTGCTGCCCTGGGGAGTCAGAGACCCACCGGACCGTTGCTGCATTTCTGCTTGGCGGAGTCTGTCCGTATCTGCCAAGACCCTGCCGATGATGTCGGCAGAGGGGTCTGTTTCGTACAGGGCCAGCCACCATTGTACCTCTCGTCGCCATTCTGAGGTCTCGGAGCCCTCGGAGGGAGCCATACAAGCACGGTCGTCCGCCATCAATTCGCTGATGATGACCGCCTTCGGTTTGCCCCCGGGGATCTTGCCTCTGGCTTTCAGCAATTCTTTAAGGACCGTGCGCTTCAGACCCTCGTAGTGCTGGGCCATACGGGGTTACGGCCGTTACTTGGGGTGTCCGCCTCTCGGACCCAGGGGTGTCTGAGACCGGGGTCAAGCCAGCGGCTGTTTTCCCCCTGCTGGGCTGGTCTCAGAATCTCCCCCCGGATTGCGGCCGCTCCTGATGCTCAGCGTGTTGCGGTGGCTGAGACCGGGGTCAAGCCAGTGGCTGTATTTCCCCCTGCTTGTCTGGTCTCAGCCGATCCCACCAGGCTGCCAGCCAATGTGACGGATCCCGCTACTCGGGGTAAGTAGATCCGCCGTCAGCGCCGAGTACACCTGGAGGTCGGTAGTGTGGTAGCGAGGTGCCGCTGGTGCTCATAGGATACCCAGAGTTTGCAGCGCTGTAGAGCGGTCCTTGAAGCGTCCCAGTTCCCAAAGCCCTGTTATCCCCAATTACTAGCCGAGGCAGGAGTAAAGGTTCAAACGAGTGATTTATTTTTCATGGAGAACACAGGCTTGCCTTATTTATGGGGAAAAAATACATTGTTCTCCCCTGGTCCGCCCTCAGCCCTCCCGGGGTGATTTCTGCCACTGCCTAGCCATGGCCCGATTTCCCTTTGTTCACCTTGGGCCCCCCTGGTGGGTGCAGCCCTTATCTTGAGGCTCGGTGCCAGCTCGTCTGGTGAACTTTCTGTGGCTCTGAATGAGCGGGGAACAGGGGAAGAACAGGGAAAATCATATTGAGGTACTTATTAAAAGTTCGTTAGCCCTTATTTTTATAACACACAAATAAATAAACACTTGAACTGTTGTACTGCGCTACAGCGTAGTGGCGGCCGTCCCGACACAGTTACGTTGATTATAGTTGATAATCGAAACTGCACTGAAGTATGGTAAAGATTGCTGTCTTGTTCATTCATTATTGAGTTGAATTGTAATGCTAAATTAACTCTTTCAATACTGTTATACTGTTGATTACTTTGTCCTACAAAGGATTTGCTCACTAGTCCTAATAAACCCCTTTTTTATTTAAAGTAATCTTGTCCTGGTATTACTTGGCACCGAAGGTGGAGGTGGGTAATCACTGGAGTGAGACAGAAGGCCCGTCAAATTAAGCAGCTCTCGCGGGAGTAGCGCTACACCTCCATGAGTCAGAAAGTCCCATACAAGTGGGTTACTTTCATTACGAGTAAGAATTTGGTTTGTAAGATAGAAACCTGCTGGGATGGAGTACATTGTGTCAGGCTTAAATAAATTATGATCATACTTTGTAACCAAATCGCCATCCTTATTTTTTTATTAGGTGTTCTTAAATGTATAAATATTTATTAACCCCTTGCCCGGAGCCCACCCTGGCGCTGAGACCGGCCTACGGCCCAACTGCATTGCGCGCGCGTTGATCGCGTCATTGACTGTCACTGGACAGCGGTCACGCGGCAGCCAATGACACAATCAGCATGCGCGCAATGTAGGTAGGCCGATCACGTCTATGGGATGGCCGTAGGGTGTGCTAAGGCGTGAGAGGGTTAAGTGCTCTGTTCATGGTACGGTGTGTGTGTTTGTGTTTGTGTGTGTGTGTGTGTGTGAGAGGCTCCCAGCATATGCCATACTCTGCTGCAAAGATCTTAAGTTATGTATTGGAGAATCAGGACCCAGGACTCCATGGTCACAAGAATGAACACTACATAAGGTCACTTAAAGCCGTTGCACGCGAGCGCACTCGGTGAAAGGAACGTCCAGGAGAGTGGACGTTCCTTCCACTCGACGCCCACCTGCCCCCCACCTCAGCGCTGCAAAGCGTGATCCTCCTATGGAGGATCACGCTTTGCAGCCCTGTTGACGCACATCCTAGCGCATCGACGGGGAGGATCTCTAGGCGGACGCGTGCTACGCGCACAAGCATGTGACTGGACCCGTCGCAGCATCCCATGGCTGCGACGGGCGCCGGTAAGTGCGTGCGCACGGGCGCACTAAGTGCACCCGGCCTAAGCTGGATTTTGCTGACTGCGTAAGGAAACTATTTGGTGTTCTTCTACATACAGCCAGAGGGGCTTCGGATCACACTGCAGCCAGCCTAGGCAGTGGCGTAGCGTGGGTTGTCAGCGCCCGGGGCCAGCCAAGAATTGTGCGCCCCCCCCACCTGTGGACACGTTATCGATATTGCCCCAGCTCTCACATGGATATTGCCCCAGCTCACACATGGATTTGCCCCAGCTCATGGATTTGCCCCCAGCTCATGGATTTGCCCAGCTCATGGATTTGCCCAGCTCATGGATTTGCCCCAGCTCATGGATTTGCCCCAGCTCACACATGGATTTGCCCCCAGCTCATGGATTTGCCCCAGCTCATGGATTTGCCCCAGCTCACACATGGATTTGCCCCAGCTCACACATGGATTTGCCCCAGCTCACACATGGATTTGCCCCAGCTCACACATGGATTTGCCCAGCTCATGGATTTGCCCCAGCTCATGGATTTGCCCCAGCACATGGATTTGCCCCCAGCTCATGGATTTGCCCAGCTCATGGATTTGCCCCAGCTCATGGATTTGCCCCAGCTCACACATGGATTTGCCCCCAGCTCACACATGGATTTGCCCCCAGCTCATGGATTTGCCCCAGATCATGGATTTGCCCCCAGCTCATGGATTTGCCCCCAGCTCATGGATTTGCCCCCAGCTCATGGATTTGCCCCCGTCATGGATTTGCCCCAGCTCATGGATTTGCCCCCAGCTCATGGATTTGCCCCCAGCTCATGGATTTGCCCCAGCTCACACATGGATTTGCCCCAGCTCACACATGGATTTGCCCAGCTCATGGATTTGCCCCCAGTTCATGGATTTGCCCCCAGTTCATGGATTTGCCCCCAGCTCATGGATTTGCCCCCAGCTCACACATGGATTTGCCCAGCTCATGGATTTGCCCCAGCTTACACATGGATTTGCCCAGCTCTCACCTGGATATTGCTCCAGCTCCGGCAGGGGTTGAGGGGACCCAGATGCCAGGCAGCGCGGGAGTGCCTGCCCGGTCCTGAAGGGTCCATCCTGTTGAAGGTGATGCGGCTGCGTGGCGTGCGTGCGCAGGTCACGCGGTCCGGCCAGTCAGGTGGTTCAGAGACTCAGTACCACCTGATTAGCCGGACCACGTGACCGGCTGCGCCTGCACGCAGCCGCTTCCCTTTAACAGGACGGACTCTTCAGGACCGGGCAGGCACTCCCGCGCTGCCCGGCATCTGGGTCCCCTCAACCCCCGGGCCAGTTTTAGGGGCGCAAATGCACCCCTAACAAAACTGCGCCCGGGGCCACGGCCCCCCCAGTCCCCCCCACGCTACGCCACTGAGCCTAGGCATCCAGCGTATTACAGAGAGAGGGAAAGAAAGGTTCCTATAACACAGTATTGCTTAAATATTCTTTCTTTGTAAGTGCACAAACAATGAATGTACTAACGTGTTTATAATTATTTATTTATTTATTTATAAAGGATTTTACCAGGAAGGATACATTGAGATTTCTCTCGTTTTCAAGTATGTCCTGGGTTCAAGAACATTGAAGTGTTACATTTACAGAAATACAAAGTAATACAATGCAAGATATTAAAAAACAACACAAATATACAGATTAACAGAAAAATATGTAGGAAATATAGTCACTAGGTTACATGTTTACAGGTGCATTCTGTATTGAGGTATGTTAGTAAGGAGCTTTTGAGTGACTTAAGACTGGGGGAAGATTTGATGGTGTCTGGGAGGTTATTCCATAATTGTGGTGCTCTGTAGGAAAATGAGGACCGAGCCACTGTCTTTTTGTATTGTGGTATAGCAAGTAAGGTGCTGGTCCTGGATCGGAGGTTATAGGATGAGGGAGCTGCTGGGGGAAGCAGTCTATTCAGGTAGGGTGGCAGCTTCCCAGAGATGCTCTTAAACACCAGGCTGGAAAGGTGAAGGGTGCGTCTGGATTCCAGCGATGGCCAGTTTAGCTCTTTTAACATGTCACAATGGTGGGTCATGTAGTTACATTGTAGCGCAAAGCGGCACAATGAGTTATACAATGTAGTAAGTTTATGAATTAATAAACCAGAAAACAATACTTGTGTTCACTGTTGATATTTCAGATCTTACTGAGCATTTGTGAATCTCAAAGAGAGAACAAACCTAATAAAGCAGCAATGGTGCAGAACTGCAACAAATTATATGTGAATGTCCTTATAGCGCTGGATATTAAAGCCTTCATAGATCTAAAGGCCGTAATACAGTAACCTAACACAGTGGGGTATTTAGGTTTTGTGCTGCCCAAGGCCTGGCTAAACTTGTGCACCCCCTAATTTAAATTTGACACACCTCTGCCTGTCAAGGCACTCCTCTTCCTCGTTAAACCCCACCCTTCCTATTTAGGCCCCACCCTTTCTTCTTAGAGCTCCGCCTCTTCCTCTCTATATTAAAAGTGGATACCAAGTGCCTACTTGTATATTTTGTATACCATTCCAAATGTTGTATCTATTATTTTAAGAGATAATCAAATAAAATTATGAAATGTGCAAATTCAACCATTTTTACAAAGATCAGCCACGCATGTCAAGTAAAAAAAAACAATAGCAGGCCCAAAAGGAACGCTAGGTGGTGCACTGACCACACAATCCCAAGGGCCTACCCCCCCCCGAATAATTGAACAAACACATAACAACCCAACACAACAATAGGGTGCGTATAGAGTGCTAAAAGGGGGGTGATGTGCCCTACATGTGCCAATGGCCCTACAAAGCATAATGGCATCCTTGTAAGAAGTACTCATTTTGACACACGGCCTGGAGCATATAATTTCCATACAAGTCATATAGGACTAAAGACACTCTGAAAAAACTATTAGAAAGGAAAGAAGAAAAAAAAAGCAAAACAAGCCATTTCCTTTACTGTAACATTTTTCATTCCAATTGCCCATAGACCTTTTCTTATCATTTAACTGCTTAATTTTACATTGAGACGTTGGTTTAATCACCATCAGTTCGTCCACTATGAAAATAGAAATTCTGGGGAGAATAAGTGGCGTCTCACTGTTGGCGTAGAGTAGCTGCCAAAGTTCTGGGATGATTGTGATTTCATGAATGCTTGACATTAAGAATTCACTGTAGGGTCTATTCACTAAAAGGTGAAACTCTGGAGAATTGAAGAGAACAATCTAGACCAAATAGCCCATTTGGAAAGTGAGATAAAGGGGAGAATTTTTCTGGTTTGGCTATTTTGACTTAGAATTTTCACTTCTCCTGACAATTTTCCTGACTTCACCCTTTAGTGAATAGACCCTTTTGTATTTGCTGTATTTACATGCCTGTGTTCGCAGGATTATCCGAAAGCCCTCGCGCCCTCCCTGTTCAGCTCAAGTTTTTCATACTCTTGCCAGCCCTTTTGTGTGTGTATCACTCTCCTCACATGAACTCAGACACACCCTAATGGCTGGATGTCAGCCATCAACGCCAGAAGACCCACGCCAATGTTAGAGAAATGTACAGAGCTTCTCAGCGCTCTGATCCCTACTAAAAGGTACCTTTCTCCAAACTTGTTTTTTAATCAGTTCTAAAAACGGCACATTTTAGCACCTTAAAGTCACCAAAAGACTATTTTATATAGTATTTTTATTTTAAATAGTATTTTTATGTCTTCATTGTCTCAGCAAGAGCTCACAGCTTAAATTGCTAAATCTACTATGAATCGCCATGAATGAGAGCAACAAGATCCTTGCCATTATAAATAATGGTGCCGAGAATTCAAAAATAAGTGTGAAGTTCTGCTTGCGGCTTTAAGGCTAGGATCAGACGAGCGTCTTTGGATAGCGCAAGGAATGTCCGTGAGAGTGGACATTCCTTCCACTCAACGCCCGTCTGGCCACCTCGCAGAGTGCACTCGGTGCGCTCAGCACTGCAAAGCGCGTTCCTCCTATGGAGAATTGCGATTTGCAGCACCGTCAGCGCGCGTACTAGCGCTTTGCCGGAGAGGCTTGGATAACGGACACTTGTTGCGCGTGCAGAAACGTGTGACCGGCCCCGTTGCAGCATCACGATGCTGCAACGGACGCCGGTAAGCACATCAGTACGGGCGCACATAGCACGCTCATCTGACGCCAGCCTTAGACTGGAAATAAGTGCAAATGGTAAAAAATATCAATTTTCAGCTAAACCACAACATAATTGCACACAGGATGTAAAACACAACCTCAAAAAATTGATCGAAATGAATACACATATAAGAATGAATACTTTCACTATCAAGAGCTTTTGTTGAAAAAAATATTATCATGCATTTGTAACATGTGATTCATGGATAATACTTAAATGTACGGTAGAATAGCAACTTTGCATAAAGATTGTTATTCTGAGATAGCTAACATTTTTCATGTATTTGTTTATCCTTTACATAAATATTGTTGAAAATGACAGATTCTGAACTCTAGATGGTTTCTTTTATCTTACACAATTTCACACAGGGTCCACATTATTAACCCCATAGTGACCAGGCGATTTTACCATTGTCTGTCTGAAAGTACCCACTGCTGTTTTTACATTTCTGCGCTGTTTGTGTTTAGCTCTAATTTATCTACTACTTTATGGAACCCACACATAATATATGCCGATTTTCTAATGAAATCTAATGAAAAAATGGGGGTCATAGTTCAAAAGTGTTTGGTTTTTTTACACCGAACCTGGTCATGCTTTGGCCCTTCCAATGATACAAACATGACCCTCTAGCTGCCACCGACCAAGAGATAGGGGGTGTCCATTGGACCACTGTGTCTCCACTTGGTAACTAGGGGGTCAACTGTCCAATTGACATCATTGTGCATATGGCGACGACGCCAGTGGGTGGGCGGAGGCCCCGGATGGTTGACTGACATTCAAGATGTCAGCCACCTCTAGGAGAAGTCCGCGATTTGACACCGGATCGCGGACCGGCACAAAGGGGTTAAAGAGAGGCATTGCTGGCATACACTTGCTTTACTGTGACCTTCTACAAGGTCTGGAAGGAATTTTTTCGGTGTGTGTGTGTATCGTAATAATTTGTTTTTTACTTGATTATCAGGACGGGTTACCAGAAGGAGTGTGTGGGAAATTTTGGTCAGTTCCTGTACTACTTTTTTTAATTAGGCTATGTCCCCTGCCTCTGCATGAACAACTATATGAATCAGTATGAATATGTGAAATGTGTCAGTTTGTTTAATATGCTTGTAGTTGTAACTAGGGATGAGTCGAACGCGAACAATTTCAAAAGTTCAAATTCGAACACGATTCGAACTCAATGCAAGTCAATGGGACTCGAAAGTTTGAATTTTAGAGTGCCCTCCAAGAGGGCATATATGCAAGATATTTGCCATAAAAGGTGTATGGGGGTCCGGGTAGTGCCCTGGGGGATAGGAAACAATGAAAAAAAAATATGGGTTTAACCCTTTCAATGCTGAGTGCTGAGCCTTTTCACCGCTGCGGGTTGAGCTCATTTTTCCTGCTCTTGCTCATGTTTAAACACGATTTGAAGCCATGGGAAATGTTTGAGCAACAACGAGTGGGAAAAATTACGATCTTAAAGCTCACTTGCGTGAGCATTAATGTTTTCTGTGGCGTTCACCGCATATTTGTAACGATTCCCCAGGACAGACCAGGTAGCCAGGATCCCTGGTAACAGACCTCTAACCCTCCGATCCTTATGATGATCGGGACCACTAAACCTAACCTCTAGCAGCCACACAGGCCAGGGAGACAGCACCAACAATATACACCACAGACTGAGATCAATAAACGTTTGTACTGCGCTATAGTGTATGGCATGATGGAAGTGCACCAGCAGTAACTAGCAGCGGAATATACCAGACAGTGGCGCAGAGCGAGAGTAGTAATAACAAAACCGGGTCAGCAACATTTAGGCACTTGTACTGCGCTACTGTATATGGTGAGAATCGGCGCACACCAGTAGCAACAGGAGGCAAACAGAACAGACAGGGAGTACACAGAGAGAATAGTCAAATGGCAGGCAAAGTCGGCAACAGATCGGGTCCTCAGAACAAACCGGGTCAGTAACAAGTACACAAAATGATTCGGTAAGCTAACGATCCAGGAATGAAACTCCACGGCAAGGTGTACAGCGCGCACTCCTGATTTAAAGGTCCCGGTGGCTCAGCGTCATCACGCTGCGCCCTGCCCCCTGATCACTCACAGCTGCGCACCCGGCTGGCCAGCCCGCACAGTCGCAGCTCTGTCATCCGGCGCCGCACATGCTCCTCAAGGGATCCTTGGGAGGCCCCGGCGGGCTGCCCTCTACAGTGCCTGATTATAGGGCCTCGTCTGCCTGATGTTTTAGCAACAAGATTGTTTTATCCCATAGGCTTCAATGTTAAAAATATTCCCGTTTTAATGCAATATCTAATAAACCGTTGCTAATAATATTCTTAAGTAAAGAGTCACTTTATTTTTAGATATTATTTTTTTAGGATTTTTTTTTTTAAAAAAAAAATTCGAACTTTTTGCGAACGGCCTGAAAAGTTCGAAGTTCGCGAACTTTCGAACAGCCGATGTTCGATGCGAACATCGAACAGATTCGAACCGGCAGCCCTCCCTAGTTGTAACTGATTGTGTATATGTCTGTCCCGAGTGTGTCTCTATAAGGAATATTTGATTGCATTGCTGGTTGGTATCCCGTTGGCTTTGCAGAGAATTTTTTTTGGTTTTAAATCTATTTACTCTAAAACAATCTTTAAAAATTAAAAAAAACAGTGGTTTTAATGTAGTTTATAAACAAAAGACCAAGGGGGAAAAAAAAGCATTTATTTCTAGAATGACCCTTTTTATCCAATTTTTACAGTATTTTGGAATGAGGAATGTCTACTCAGTAGTAAAATAATACTTTTGAGAATAACTTTTGCTTGTGCACTGGCATGAAAATGCCAATGGACATTATTAGCCACGCATGTAACAGCCGCAAAGATCAAGGCAATCAAACGTTCATATCTCATGCCATCATAACAGCCTCATGCAAGTGTAGCGCTGTTTAAAACTGTATTGCTGTAATTACTGGGTTCTAGCCACCAGAGGGAGACAAAAGCCAAATGGACAATGTGGGACTTGAACTACAATATCCATCAGGCTTTGCGGCGGAGACAGGAAGTGGGTGGGACAGGGAGGAAGGACGTAAGCAGCCTCGTGCGGAGGAGCGCCAGGGTGAGCGGAGTGACGAAAGAGAGAGGACGCAAGTGAGGCTGCCCGGGACTTATCACATTCACTGGCCAGTTGAATACAGTACCCGGGTACCTGAATCAATACACGTACACCTTTTTGAGAGCTTACACTCCAGAACTGAGGGGGTTAATTTTTTTCTTTTTCCCGCCGCGTGTTTCCCGCATTACGAAAATCCTGTCGTTCCTATACCGAAATTGTATTATATGTGTCACTTTATTGGGATCAGTAAAGTATATAATTTATAAAATCCACAGCAGTGCTGGTGTATATTTATTCCCTAGTGCGGAGAGACTAACCCGAGGTTTATTCAGCGGCTCCTCCGGGAGTGAGCGCTACACAAGTTTCTAATCTTATTTAAATACTATTGAGGGTGATTCACAGAAAGGTAGAACTTGTGTTTTTTCTCTCTTCTTTAAGCAGTGTGTGAACATGTTAAAAGCATGGCCCTCGCCCATTTATTAAACCATTCAAAGTACTGCCAAATCACAATGAATTTGCACTTTTCCTTCGGGCATCAATCATTGCCCTACAATTGTGGCGTTCCATGCCAAGACATTGCAGACATGGGTTATGATACAGCTTTGTCTTTCTGTTTATTTTTTTTTGTTTAGATAGTGACTAACAATTTTAATACACAATTCAGAAAAAAAGCAAAAAAACCCAGAGAATTGTGGCTCCATGAGTGTTTCTGAAAGACAAATGTGCTATAAGCAGAATAAATCTATATTCAATTTTTTAATGGTTATTCTCAATCACCGTTTTAATTTTCGATATTTTAAAATGTGGGAATATCTATTAAATTTTGGGAAGAAATTAAAGATAATAAAGCAGAAAAAATAGGATGTATCACGTCCCACACCAGCTTTCCTGTCATGAAAAGACATATGGTGTGTTCGGTAACAGAATATGCTATATGTAAGTGCATGTATTTGTACTTTTAAGGTTTCTTTTACATGTATTTTCTTAGGGGTATGTGCTATGTGAGTACACACAATACATTATTTGAATAACTTATGGACAGGGGACAAGCCCTTTAAAATTAAAGTGTGAACCCTCAATCAAGTTTACTACCCTCTTATCAACTGTTTTCTCTTGTCTTTTAAGGCTGGGGTCAGACGAACGCAGTGTGAACGCGCGTGCAGCTGCACTTTATCACGGTCGTAGTAGCAGCAAATGATAGCCAATAACGGGCAATATACGAAGTACGGCCGCACGAAAGTGCGGCCGCGCAATGCCAGCGGCAAACAAACGCATTTTTTCGAGAACGAGATGCCGCTAGTCACTGGTGTATTTTGGCCTAGGCCAACAAGGCCTAGGCCTAGGGCGGCACTCTCCAGGGGGCGGCGGCCCGCCGAGTGGCCCCACCCCTAAAAAAAAAATATATATATATATTACTGTGAGTTTTATTGCTGTGCAGTTCTGTGATATGTTCATACACCGTGCACATTTCTGTGGGTTTTATTGCTGTGCAGCTCTGTGATACGCTCATATGCAGTGCACGTTTCTGTGGATTTTATTGTTCAACCAATTAGAGCGGCTGTGATCCTGTATACTTGGCATGCGCGGCTGTTTTTTGTAAAAATGCTTGAATTTAAACATTTCATAATTTTATTTATCTCAATAGATACATTTGAAATGGTATACAAAATATACAAGTAGGCACTTGGTATCCATTTTTAATATAAAGAGAGGAAAAGGCGGAGCTCTAAGAGGAAAAGGTGGAGCTTAAAGAGGAAGGGTGGGGATTAACCAGGAAGAGGTGTGGCCTTGACAGGAAGGCGTGCCTCAAATTTAAATTAGGGGGTGCACGAGTTTAGTCAGGCCTAGGGCAGCACAAAACCTAAATACACCACTGCCGCTAGTACTGATGTACAGAGTGCACTGCGTCCGCTAGCGGCATGTGTGCGTGATTAGGAGACTAATGTCCGGGCAACATAACGTCCAGACGCAAAAAGTGTTTTATTGATGATCCGTACAAAATCACGGACGAAAATGCGCATCGTATGACTGCTATCACGTATTCCGTGAAAAAATACGTCCATTCGTTCGAACGCACTTTTTCACAGACGACGCGAAAAATGCGTTCGTCTGACCCTAGCCTAAGTGGATGTGTTGACTGCGTGAGAATCTGTATGTATGTATATATAACGGGAGTGTGATGGAAAAATCTGAGTAATTTTGATTCTAGTTTTTGTTTCCATACATTTCTTTTAGATTTCAGGTTTGGTAATGCTCAATGAATTAATATTATTTTGTAATGTAATGAATTAGGTACTGTTCCCATATTTTTTTTTTGTAAATATCTTTTTATTAAATTTTCAACATAAGGAAAAGACGGACACGCAGGTCCGTTTATCACACAAAAATATAGTATCATATAATTATAATAAAGAGTAAAATAAAAAAAGGGGGACCCGTAAGTCCAACAAACATAACCAGAACATGCATTTCCCTGACCTTCCATTAAAATAATAATAAAATTAAAAAGAGGGGGAAAAAAAAAAAAGGGGTGGGGGAGTGAAAACCTCATTAACCCTTTCGCTGCTGAGGCTTTTCACACCTCTGAGCTGAGGTCATTTTTACCGCTTTCGCTCATCTTGTTTAACCGCGTTTTGAAGCCATATTTTGATATATAACCCAGACATATTATATATTGTTCTTTCCGGCAGACTCGGCAGATTCATAATATGTCATTATTATATGTATACGTCATGTCCTGTCTGTATATTATAACAAAAAATGCAATAAAATTTGAATTTTCAATAATTTATTATGTGTAAAGTGTTTTTTTTTCACATTTTAACATGCGATCGTTTGTGGTTATATTTTCTATGGGGTGCGCTTGTTAAAAAAAAAAAAGAAATGGGGACTCGCTACATTTTTTTTTGGGGAAAATGTCGCTATTTTTAACAAACGCACCGCATACAAAAATCGTTAGTGCAGCATCATTGTTCACATTATAATTGAAATGGGAACAATATTGCTGCATTAACAAAACAAAAACAAAAAAAAAATTTTTTTTTTTTTTTTTTAGAATTTCTTTTAAATATTTTTTTATTTTTAATTTTTATTTTTTTTAAAAAACTTGTTTCACGGTCCTGTTTGGTATCGTTGGAAAGGCCATGCTCTGGCCGATCCAACGATATCAAACATTAACCCCTAGCGACCACAGATCGGGAGATTGGGGGTTCATTGGAACCCCCTATCTCCATCATTGCTGACAGCTAGGGGTTAACTCCAGGACTCAGGGGGAGTTCCCGGAGGGTTGGCCGACATCCAAGATGTCAGCCAGCTCCGGGAGAGGATCACCATCCGGTGCTTTTCAGCGCTGAATCGTGATCCGGCTCCCCAGGGGTTAATGACAGCCACCGTCCCCGAAGGGCAGGCTGTGCCCTTCCAAACGGTGCCTGGATTAACCCTGTGCACCCCGTCGATCGGGAGGGAGAGCGGTCCGAAGGACCTCCTCCCCCCTCCCTTTCAGGCACTGATAAATTTGGATTTAAAGCAAACAAAACAAACTCCCTATAATAATTACCATTTATGAAATTTCAATAAACCTTTTCTAGTTTCTTCTCATATATCAAAGTTGAAAACTGGGCGCGGCGCATCACCATGATGAGAG
Organism: Leptobrachium leishanense; assembly: GCA_009667805.1. Classification (NCBI taxonomy): domain Eukaryota; kingdom Metazoa; phylum Chordata; class Amphibia; order Anura; family Megophryidae; genus Leptobrachium; species Leptobrachium leishanense. The sequence continues at coordinate 134,144,651 of CM019063.1, read as the reverse complement.
ACAACAAAATCAGCCACAAAGCAATGTAGCGTCAGTCCTGTCTGAAATATCCTTCCTTAGACAGGTCTTTTATTAGATTTCAAAGAACTTATAGCCAATCAGCATACAGATACATTTCTACGTCAGAGTTTAACCAACAGTGAGCCAAAAATTACTATATTGATTCAGAGATGGCTTTTTCTAGCATACATTTTTCACACACCCCTTCCTGCACACAAAGGAAATGGCTAAATTCCACAGGCTAACATCCTATGCAAGTAAAAAGACTTGCAGGGTTTGACACTTATAATGGGGGGGGTGGATTCACACTACCTATCATATTAAAATACCTTTCAATCGTCTCATTGATCACATATACAATCGTGATCACAAAAAGGGATGAAACAAACTAGACAATTAAACTAATTATACCTGGGGCCATAGTATCCTCGCCTAATACCTGTATGATATACGAAAAGGATTCCCCAAGGATGCCCTTTATGAGCATAAAATACACTTATCTATCTAGATTCACTCTTCCAGCGAACCACATTTGGAGCGTAGGCAAAAATACCTAATCTAGACATTAAATAACTATTTATTCCCATTTCCCAAAATATAATTCACCGAACAAGAAAAGTATAATAACTTGAATGTAAAAGTTCATTTATCTAATAAATCAACATGAGTCAGATCTATAACTGTGTGTTTTCCTATGTTCAGCTTCACTCCACAAAACGCATATACACCTGCATTCATACACACATTCAAGAAATACATTCTCATTTTCACAAATTAAATCCTTTCTCAAACTTATCTAGGGGATTAAATAAATAAAAAAATAATATTCCATAATCTAATACCATAGTCCACAGTGCGAGATCAGGGTGTGGTCTTTTTTTTTTCAACATCCCAGCTTGAGACGCATAATCATTGAATGTCATTAGAGCTCCCACCATAGGGACTCCTGAACAAGCTGTCTCTTTGCGCTGGTTGCTTATTACCTGTGACCTTTGACCTTGACACAAAATGTCCATGATTCGTTCCATATGCAGTCATTGTGACTGTCAGGTTTCTTGATGATGTGATATGGTTTCAGCAACAATAAAGAAAATAAAAAAGAAAAGAAAATATGGTATACCCCGCTAATCATCTACATCCATTCATTCATTGTCACTCTCAAATGCACGAAAACAATAAAAATGTTAATTTACACAAGAAAAGACACAGATAATAAATTTCAAAATGTCCCCGCGAAGCCTGTCGGCCTCACGCAATAAAAAAATATACTACTTCTGACTCATTGTTAGAGAAAAAATATATATATATATACGCAACTTTGGCTCAAAAGGGAAATAGCCGAAGTGCATATTCCACCCTTTTATTAAATATAATTGGTTTTTTTTTTTTTTTTTTTGTAATTACTATCCTATTCAGTCTTGTTCGGTGTTGTGAAACAAACCTGGCGTTTATAAAACACACCAATCCTCAAATGAAATAAAACATAAAATAAAAACCGCATTAATTTTATCGAATTAAAACTTCCCATTTACCACTATATATGTCCTGAAATGTATTCATGCAAATGCATTAAATTATATGTTCCTAAAAACATTAATGAACTCTAATTTTAATTGGATGTGATCTTCAATAATCCTAAATGTGTCAGGGAATTTTGAACAATATTGATTGTAACTAAACAACAAAAATAACAAAATATAAAATAATAAAAGACACAAAATAATTATCACTTAGACGACATCAGAATATAAAAATACATTATCTTCTTTCTTTGTCTTCTGTCTTATTGGTTGAAAATAACAGTTTTGTAAAACTGACATGTCTTAAGTTGTATTTCCAAATCAATGATCTTCTACAAATAGCATGATTTATTGATGAGTTGTCGATAATCAGATTGTTTTATTGCCTGGTGTCTGATAATTCCTTATTATCCGGTTGATGTAACATTGCAATGTGAAATGATAATGTGTTTGAGTAAATTTCCTTCAATTCCAACATCTTTATCAATATTGGTATCGCATAATCTTCCATCTAGCTTGAGCAAAGTTGGCATGCATGGGTAATTTTCACCTAAAGTAAAAACTTGGGAAAAAATGTATTATTAACCTGTCAAAAACTTTAAAATTCATATGGTTAAAATACTTTTAAAATGGAGAAAAACAATGCAACACATTTTTTGGACACAAAGAAAAGGAGTGGTCATGAGTGAGACAACACGGAGGAGAGGAGGGGTCATGAGTGAGACAACATGGAGGAGACTAGGAAAAGAATGTGAACTTCAATTCAAATAAAAAAAAACAACAAAAATATCATGAACTGGGAAAGAAAGTATAGAAGGGCATGTTTAAAACTTGACGCGTTAATTAGCACAAAGTTCTCAGAGGAAGCTCAGAGAAAAAGATTAATAAACATCAATAATCTTTATTAAGGATATTGGTTAAAAACAAACATTCAAACGTGAGGTGTCTGTGCAGCTATTTTACAACCAGTTTTATTCCCTCCAAGAATATGCAATAGAGGCAAAGTTATACGCTATTGCACTTCACACCCAAAAGACAAAAACATCAGACAGCAAAAAAAATAAAAAAAATAATACTAGACATCTGGCTACCACTGCAGAAAAAGAAAACAAATCAAACAATACTCAGATACCAAACTACAACCTTCCATCTCCCTTAGTCAACTAAAATAAAAACCAAAAAACCACCTTCTCTTATTTGAAATCTGCCTAAATTCCTTTGTACAGCGCTACTAAACCTGTAGGCGCTTTCCTTTAAACTTTCACTCAAATCCTTCAGCTTTATATCACTTCATCCTCTTAGATTCCAAACAACTAAACATGAACCTACATATATATTCCATTATACAAGTTACAAAACTGTAAATGATCTCAGTCAGCCATTTTGGCAAAATATATAACCTATATTTAAGGTGCGGTCAATCCCTTAGTGCTGGACTCAAACGAAGACCAGAGGAAAATAACCGACCACGCCTCTCTTGGGAAAATGTACAACTTTGAGCCCATCACCTTGATACACTACTTTTTTATATATATAATCATATATCAATTTATAATCCATTTACAGTAAATAAAGCTCCCATAATTACTTTCTTCTGTTCCACTACTGTACGCACGCCGAAGCACTCAAACCGCGCCCAATTCCACAACAGTTACAGTTTTATAAAGCACTAACAGCTCCAGAATTCAACTGCTACTACAGTCATTCAAAGCATTAGACACATGCCATTTGTATATACTGTTCAATTATCCCAAATACTCACAGAACAACAAAAATAACTACATATTCCATTCTCCAACTTGCACTGCTAAAAGACTACTAGCATTCAAAGAAAAAAGTCCTTATACAAACACATAATAACATTATACATTACAAATAAAGAGTTTCTTTTCATTAAATAAAAAAAAGAACAAAGAGAAAGAATGAATGTATAAGAAAAAAAGTTAGCAGGCGCTTTTGAAAGTCACTGTAAAAGTAAAGCCCTATTGTCTTCTCCATTTCCTGTGCCCCTTCTTTTTTTTTTATACACGAAGCAAGGCAGTAATGACACAGAAACAAAGAAACCTGGTTTACGAAAAGCAGTCCCTATACATAAATTACATATAAAAAACATAATATCAAAACTACGAAATACAAAACATCAAAGATAAACACATATATTAATAGTTAGTAAAGACAAACATTTAAATAAGCAGACGCAATCAATGGCCATAAACAAAATAAAAAATCATGCAATCTGAAAGAAAAAACAGTTAGCAAATCCTATAGAATCAGCGCGCAAACACATGCAGCAAAAAAAATAAAAAATAAAAAATGGCAGCAGCGCGCAAGAAAATAAAAATAAAAAATTAAGAGGAAAAAAAACTGTCTCTCAATGGGAGATTAAATCAGTTGATATACAAGAAGAAAATCCAATCAGTTAAAATAAAATTCTCACAATTACAAGATATGGACGACCCAGAAACACCACAATTGAAGTACAAGATAGACACAGAACGGAGACAAAACAACTAGAAACATCTCGTTTCTTTTTTATGAGTTCAATTTCCAGCAAATACAAATACTCAACGCAGCGGGCGAGTTCAAACACACGTGAGGTCCTCAAACGATTTTCCTTTACTACAATACATAAAATGACAAAAACAAATCAAGACAAAGAGTCCAACCTTGCACCAAAAAAAAAAAAAAAAAATTAAAAAAAAAATCAACAAGCTCTGAACCATAGCTTTAACGTCAGGGAAAATAAACAAAAAACCAAACCTGGAGGCAAGTTCGCAAAATCTGAACAAGCAAATGTAAGGATATATTCAAATGTAAAGATACACTTAAATATAAATAACATCTGAATGGCAAATCCCACTTCAGACAACAACTGATAAATTTGGATTTAAAGCAAACAAAACAAACTCCCTATAATAATTACCATTTATGAAATTTCAATAAACCTTTTCTAGTTTCTTCTCATATATCAAAGTTGAAAACTGGGCGCGGCGCATCACCATGATGAGAGACAACAAAATCAGCCACAAAGCAATGTAGCGTCAGTCCTGTCTGAAATATCCTTCCTTAGACAGGTCTTTTATTAGATTTCAAAGAACTTATAGCCAATCAGCATACAGATACATTTCTACGTCAGAGTTTAACCAACAGTGAGCCAAAAATTACTATATTGATTCAGAGATGGCTTTTTCTAGCATACATTTTTCACACACCCCTTCCTGCACACAAAGGAAATGGCTAAATTCCACAGGCTAACATCCTATGCAAGTAAAAAGACTTGCAGGGTTTGACACTTATAATGGGGGGGGTGGATTCACACTACCTATCATATTAAAATACCTTTCAGGCACCTCCTCCGCACACGCGGGGGGGGCGCACCTGAATTAGATGTCATCGCGCCGCCGCAATGACATCTAGTGGCCCCGCCGGGGTCCCGGAGTGCTGGGCTGACATCCAAGATGTCAGCCCGCACCGGGGGGGCGCAGCAATCCGGCAGATTGCTGCCTCCTGTGCATGGATGCGCTCAGCGCATCCATAGCACAAGGGAACCACTTGGCTGGACGCGCTGAGCGCGTCCATAGCAGCCAAGTGGTTAAGGGACGTTTACTCTCGAGGCCATACCGAGGCGGGTGAGGAAGGCAGAAGAGGTTGTAACTGCATCCCATTGAGACCATATCAGCATGTATCGGGGGAGTTGATCAGTGGAAGACAAGTGAAAATGTTCCACCGCTCTGAGGTCCTCAATTCTGTGAAACCATCTCTGGAGAGGGGGAGGTTCAGTTTGTCTCCAATAGAGTGTTATCGGACCCTTGGCAACATTAAGAATACGTGGCAAAATAGACTTCTTATAGGCCGACACTGACATCGATGTATGGTGTAGTAGCATGGAGGCGGGAGTAAAAGGGGGAGGGCAAACAAGGAGGTCACTGGCAAGTGAGTGCAGGCTCGACCAAAATGGGCGAATGAGAAGACAGTCCCACCACAAATGAAGGACAGAACCTGGAGCACTAAAACATCGCCAGCAGTCTGGGGAGGTGTCCGGAGAGAAAGCGTGTAGGCGGAGAGGGGTGTAATACCATAGTGTCAACAGTTTATACGCCGTTTCTTGGGTTCTACTAGCTATGGAACATTGATGCGTTAGGTCACAGATACCTACCCATTGGTCCTCCGTGAAGGTACAGTTTAACATCATCTCCCATTTACCCATAAACGGGGGCGGTATCACAGATGCTGCCTCTCTAAGGAGAGAGTACATGAAAGACACCCCATTAGTCAAGGGGGTTGGCGAGATACATCTACGTTCTAGCTGAGTAAGTGGACGATTGAGCATGTGTGGGCGCAGTGCAGTCCGGAGACACTCCGTGACCTGACAGTATTTAAGATGGTGTAAAAAGGTAGGCGGTCTAAGGGGCACCACTCCCGTACTCGTAAGGAAGTGGTGAACCCTAGGTATTGGTGTGTTAAGTAGTGGTAACGCCCTTGGGCCCATGTGAGGTAAGAATCCCTCACAGTACGTGAGAGGTGTCATTGGAGAGGGGTGGGACGTGAGCCCAGACTGAATCATTGCCGGTGCCAGCACGTAAGGGAAACCCGTGTGTACATAGACGATCGAGCCAAGCGTAAACCCGCCACCCGAGGTAACCAAGGTAGAACCGCTAGTGGGACCTCCAGCATTGCTTGTTCTATTGACTTCCACCTCTTCACCACCCCCTCCCTCGTCCATTCCGTAGCACGCAGTAAGTGACACGAGGTATAGTAGCGATAGAAGTCAGGGACACCCAATCCCCCTTGAGTTCTGGAACGTGTCATGATGTCATACCGAAGACGAGGTCTTGCACGATGCCAAATGTAAGAAGACAGTATAGAGCGTAAGGAAGAAAATAATGAGCGGGGAATAGCAATAGGGAGCGTTTGGAACAGATATAAGAGTCTGGGTAATATGTTCATTTTGATAATGGAGGCCCTCCCTAGCCAGGAAATGTGAGGAAAGTCCCAGGCCTTTAGATCTCGGCTGACTACGGTGAGCATCGGTGAGAAGTTACTGTCTAAAAGGCGGGCGCTGTCCGTTGTCAACCAGACCCCCAAATACTTCAGTCGGGACCCCGCCCAGAGAAAAGGAAGGCTACGGCGCATGGCAATTATTTGGTGGGATGGGACTGAAACATTCAGTATCGAGGACTTCGAGAAATTGATCTTAAGGTTAGCTAACTTATGGTATTCCCCGAAAGCCGTTAAGATGTTAGGTGTAGGAAATCAGAGGGTTAGAGACAAAAAAGAGCAGGTCGTCTGCGTATGCGGCCACCTTGTGCGAGTCTGTTCCTGCCAAAAATCCCGATATATATCCGGGTGTTGACGGATCGCCTCCAGAAAGGGTTCGAGGGAAAGCACAAAGAGCAAGGGAGAAAGAGGACAACCCTGATGTGTACCATTACAAATGGGAAAGCTATCTGTAAAGGCACCGTTGACACACACTCTAGCTGAGGGACCATTGTACAACGCTTGAATCCAGGAGCATAAGGAGGGGCCCAATCCAAGGTGGCGGAGCGTGGCAAAAAGAAAATCCCATCCTACCCTGTCGAACGCTTTTTCCGCATCTGTGGACAGAAGCACTAGCCCACCAGGAACCTTAGGAGACGCTTGCATAACTTGTAGGGCACAAATCGTATTGTCCCTGGCCTCCCTGTGCGGCACGAAACCCACCTGATCCAGGTGTATCAGAGATGGGATGCACGAGTTCAGGTGGGTCGCTAAAATTTTGGCGAACATCTTAACATCGCAATTAAGGAGGGATATCGGCCTATAGCTAGCGCAGTATTCCTTATCTTTCCCTTCTTTAGGTATCAAAACTATGTTTGCCATCAATGACTGTGGGTGTAGTGATTTCGAACCCGAAAGGGAGTTAAAGGCTCGAAGGAAGTGGGGGGGAAAGGATATCAACAAATTGCTTATAGTAACGGGTCGGGAAACCATCGGGACCCGGGCATTTACCCGACTGGGTAGATTTAATTGCGAGTTTCAGTTCCTCTGCAGTGAGGGGCTCATCCAGGAGCTCCGCAACAGCTGAGGATACCTTCCGCTTCAGGAAGCGGATGAGGTAACGGTCAATATCAAGGCGTAGTTGAGCGCGCTCGGTCTCTGATGGTGAGCCAGGGACAGAATATAGGGACTTAAAGTAGTCCGTAATGGACTGCATGATTTGATGGGGAAGGTGTTGCACATCCCCCTTCTTATTCCTAATACTAGGGATGTAGGTGGAAGCCCGTCCCTTACCCAGTTGTCTGGCCAGGAAGAGCCCGCTTTTGTTACCGTGAACGTGAAAAAACGCCTGGGAGCAAAGCAGAGCCCTGTGGTGTCTAGTGTGCATTATATCAGCCAGGGAACGTCGTAATTCTGTCAGGGAAGAGAGAAGAGTAACCTCCCCTGTGCGTTTGTGTTGAAGCTCTAAAGTGTCAATTTGAGCGAGAAGATCTAAAATCTCAGCTTTCCTGCGCTTTTTAAGAGCCGAGCCTATGCTGATAAAGTGGCCTCTCATCACGCATTTATGAGCCTCCCAAATCGTTGCTGGTGGTGTTTCCCGGTCAGCATTTTCCTCAAAAAAGCATTCCAAAATCGATCGACATTCTGACAGAAGCGTTGGGTCTGCCAAGTGAGCATCATTCAGGCGCCAGTTCGGAGTCGTTGGACGAAAAGTAGGAGACAGAAAAGTGACAATAACTGGGGCATGGTCGGACCAGGTAATTTTTCCGATAGTCGCGGAGAGGAGGAGGTGTAGATGATAATATGGAAGGAAGATATAGTCAATACGGGAGTATGAGGCGGTAGTGTGTGCGTAGAAAGAGAAGTCCCTGTCAGTGGGGTGTAAAGCCCTCCAACAGTCCACCAGGCGGAAAGAATGCAGTGAGTGTGAGAGAGCGGAGAACGTGAGGTGAAAGAGAGGAGCGTCCAGTGGATGTGTCAATCGATGGGTGGAGGGGAATGTTAAAGTCGCCCCCCAAAATTAGTGTACCTTCTGAAAATGCTTGTAGTTTCCCTAACAATTTGGTCATGAACCGATGTTGCGCCTTATTCGGAACACAAACAATGGCAAAAGTAAACATCTGACCCGCAATCTGTCCCTTCGTGAATACAAATCTGCCACCCCCATCCGTCAGTGTGGCGGTCTCCTGAAAGGGAATAGGCTTATGAAAAAGAATAGCCGTCCCTTTTGATTTAGAGTTGGGGGTGTCACTAAACATTCCAATCGGATAATAAGAGTTAGTAAATCGGGGTCTGGCCCCGCTGCGGAAGTGGGTCTCTTGCACAAATACTACCGAGGCCCTGTGTTTACGGAAATCATTTAAAGCAGTGGAACGTTTTTCTGGGATATTCAGGCCCTTGGCATTGATAGAGAATAACACCAGAGACGCCTGTTTAAGCGCCATATGAGGAGCTGTGGGAGAGAGAGAGAACACAAAAAAAACACAAAGGGGGGGGAAGGGAATATGGGAGGGGGTTACCAGGGGCAAAGGGAGAGTCAGGGAGTGCTCAACCACACAAGGGAAGGGGGGAGGAGTCAACAACTATTTACAGGCAGGAGGTACCAGTGTAGGGGAAGCTACTATCTGCTCGCTGGGGCTACTGCCGCAGACGAGGATAGTGTTCACCTGAGGGGAGCAAGGGAAGAGGGGGGAACACTTTACCTCGAAAAGAAGGGGGGTCGTGACTCAGCAACCAGATCGGGTGGCAATTAAGCAGGCCAGACAGTACCGCAATGACACCGTCTAGCAGAAATACGACTTAGTGACTACCAATGTGTGGCAATGCACCGACCCAATTAACTTGTACAAAACATTATCAATTTCTACCAGCAATAGTCGTTATTAAAGAATTCAAAAAAAGAAAACGGCACCGCAAGTAAATCAGAAAAATATGTCCCCACCGCCATGTGTCCAAGCAGCTAGTGGACAGGGAGCCAGGTACCTGTGTGGTAAGCAATGAGTCCATCTTCAACGCAGCAGAGGGAACTTCCACTCCCCATTATCTGCGAATGTTTATATAGGTAGTGGTCTAGCTAGTGGGCGACCCCCACATCCAAATCAGCTGAGACCAGGAGACCGTAACTTGAGGAGTCTCGGTACCATTCATTAAATTGCAGGTTATGGTGGCACAGGCGATGGGTGCTAAGACACTCCTAGGGGAAGTATGTCAAAAAGGTCCGGCAACTTCAATAGCAACAGTTCAGAGATCAACCTCTAGCAAAACAAGGGAGAAAAAAAAGATCTTTTGAGCCATCAATTGACTGGTAAGGGTCTTTAAGGCACGTCGATAGGCCAAAGTCGCCGGAGACAAATCAGGAAAAAGTTGTAATGGTGTCCCTTCATAAGAAATCTGGGTAGAGTTTCGCGAATGGCGTAGAATATCCTCCTTCAGGCCAAAATCAGTAAGGCAGCAAATAACGTCTCGTTGGGGGGGGCCCCCATGGGACCTCTCGTTGGAGGGCTCTATGAGCACACACAAAATCAATTTGTAAGTCTGCAGGACGTTCCAAAACTGAATTAAAAATCATAGTTAAAGCTGACCTGAGGTCTTTTGGAGATGTCTCTGATTCGGGCAGGCCCCTGAGCCTAAGATTGTTTCGACGGCCTCTGTTATCCAGATCCATAATGTGCTGCGCCATGCTTCTCATCTGGGCCGAGCGCAGGTCCAACGTTTCAGATGTGGTGGCTTGTCACATTCCGCTTCCACTAAAGTCACCCTTTCATGGAGTCCCTGGACATCCGTCCGTAGAAGATGGAGCTCCGTCATGATGGAGTTTTGAAGTGACTTAATATCAGCCCGTGTGGGGAGAGCCCTCAGCAATTCCCCCCACGATGCATGGTCCTCTGCCAGCTCACTGGCTGGGGATCTCGGCGGCGATTTGGTGCTCATCGGAACCAGGATCTCCGGCGGGTCCGCGAGCGGGTCTGTCCGCGGGTCCGCGAGTGGGCCCGCGAGCGTGTCCACGAGCGGGTCTATGGCCGCGGCCCCACTACAGGCCCCGGCTTATTTGCGGCCTCCGGAAGTATCTCCGCAGGAAGGAGGAAGGAGCGCAAGTCCGAGGCGCCGGAACATCGGAGACCCTCCTGGGTCTTCTTAGGAGCGGGGGTCCTATTATTCTTCCCCATCAGAGCTGCTAATGTGCCTGGCTCGAGCTGGATTATGCTGGTCGGTGTGGAGCACGGAGATTAGGCAACTATCGCGGTCTGCAGCCAAGCCACGCCCTGCCTTAATCCTGTCCCATAGTTTTATTACTAGCCGGGTGGCAACCTGGATCCCATGCTCAGCGTCACGGAGGAGGCCTGAATATTTAGCTCGGTAAGGCCCGGCATCAAGTGTCACGGAGCTGACATCGGGCTCGCCTCAGCGAGCCGCGGAACCCAAACTGGACAAATTTAAAGACCATTTTTACTCTTTATCTTCCGGTTGTGCTTATTTTAATTGTATGGACATATGTCATGGGACTGAGGTGGCGCTCCACGCTTCAAACCCCAAGAGACTTTATGTGCATTTATATCGTGTGATTATAGATATATTTTACAGTGGTTTTGGTTTAAATTAGTTTAGTGTAAAATGGCGTAGCTTTGGTTTTAAATATACTTATATTCCTGTAGGTAAATGTGTTTCTGTATAGCCAGTAAACAAGCTTTACTGCTGTGTAATTTATGCAACAGGGCTTTTCCCCTTATCTAGCTGCATGTTTAATTCAAGGGATCTGTGATAGTGTTTGTGTTTAATCTGATGTGTTAGAACAATGGATTATACAAATGTTGTGTGAGCTGAAGGCTAAAGAATGTAAAGAATGTTTATTGTAAATAACTGACATAATGTAATTAGTATTTTGGTAGGACGAGGTGCGTCATTTATGCAAATTATGACTGTTGGACTTCAGCATAAATGGTGGCGTTTTGTTCATTAAAACTCTGAGAACTCTCAAGCTCAGAGAGAGAGAATCCTGTTTTAAAGCATACAGCCGCGCCTGGTGTCTTTATTATAAACTACGCTACACTATATACTCAACATCAGAAGGCACCGAGCGGCCTTCTGGAAATTCCTAATGGCTCCAGGGCAGAGGAACAGAAGCAGGCGGGTCAAGCTGCTTGAGGCGCTGAGAACAGCGCTCCCAGTAGCCGGGCTGACCGCAACAAAGGGGTGTCTCGAGAGTCAGGACAGGCGGAAGAGAATGGTTCCGTCACATCGAGGAGCAGTATAGAGAGAGGTGAAAAGCAGGAGAATGGCTGGAGAATGGAAAATTCTAGGTCAAAATAGCCAAACCAGAAAAATTCTCCCATTTATCTCACTTTCCAAATCGGCTATTTTGACCTAGAATTTTCCATTCTCCAGCCATTCTCCTACTTTTCACCTCTCTCTGAATAACCCTGTATGTACAGCTCCAGCTGCGCAACGCGGGGTCTACCCTGCACCTTTCCGGTACAGGGCCCATCAGATCCGCACAGCACCATCGATCCAGAGACCCCTTGAGGGGAGACAGCCACCTTCCCGTCGGTCACCACCCCGACAAAAAGTCCTTCAGCCTCCAGCACGACTCCACCATGGAGACCCTGGGCGATGCCTGGCAATAGGGGATCAGCTAGCTGCACGGCCTGGGAGTTTCCATCTTCTGCGCAACATACCTCCTCGCCTGCGCCGTCCAGACAGCCATCCGCGACATCATCAGGTAAGGCTTCCACAGGGGCATCACCAGGACCAGCAGCGCCAGGCAGGCATCCAAGCCCGATAACATGGTCATCCTGTCTTCGGTAAAGGGAGGGGGGTGTCACATCTGCAGCTCCCATCCGTGGCAGCCATCAGTGGGCTGCCAGTAGGCCACAAAATGGCCAACAGCGAATCTCTCAGGGTGGGGGCCGGGGGTAAAGAAAACGTACAGCTTCAGTCTCCAGTCCGGGTGGGACGACAAAACAGACCCCGGACAGCACGTCACTGATGGCTAGCTGCTCTGGGTTACAAAAAGTCAAAAAACACCATCAAAAAACATCAAGGAATCTTATAGAGAAGGCTGGGTCGCAGCTCCAGAGACACGCATCCTTCTCCATCAGCAGCCAGCCACGCCCCCGTCTCTTGACATTTTTAAGAAATATTGTAAAAAGGAGTAAAATATTAAAAGGGCCTTGAGATGTCGTTGGTTCAGCAAGATTATCTTAAAAAGGGAGTGGACAGGAGAAGCCTGACACCAGCTTCACAGTACACTGATTCTTGATGGGGAAGAAAACTAAGATCAGTGGCCGAAATATTAAACTACGCGGCGTACCAGAGTCGGTGTTGGACTCTGCCCTACTACCATACATTACCCATTTTGTGCTGACCGTTCTCTCGTCCCGATGTCAAGGAACCAGTGTTTTCATCGGTCAGGTTACGGAAGGTGGCCCACCTTCTCCCTCCCCTTTATTTTTGGCGCTTTTGGTACAACTCAAGGTGCGCCATTGTAGCGGCCACCATGGCTCTGACCGACATACCTGGCCCTCGAGTGCCCTGGCCTGGTGACCTGCACACTTCTGTGGCCTCCTTTTGTCCCATGGACTCCTGGGAGTGAGCCAGGAAGGTCACATTATGGGCCTTTGCCACTCCAACTACCAGGTGCATGTGGCAGAGACAGGCGGCGCAGGGAGGGAGCCACTGCACCTGCGGCCACGGCAGACCCCCCCCCCACAACCAGGATTGAGGGAGCCCCCACTGACCAGGCTAAGGTAAGGCGACACATTTCTAAAAAAAATAAAATCCGAGGACATTTTTAAATGTCCCCTGGAACATAAAATATATATTTTTTTTCTTTCTCTACCTGGCTGAATGTATTTAATTATATATATTAGATACATTCAGCCAGGTAGAGGGGGGGGGTAGCATGTGGGCTGCGCGGGGTCTCGGGCAGTGGTTTGTTTTTTTGTGTGTATATTTTTAGCAAATTTTATAGGGGAAGGTAAGGGCATGTATGATATATATATAGATAAGATATATATCTATATTCTTATAAATATATATATCCAGACTTGTATTACACACACATTTTGGCAACTAATTGCCCCCCCCATTTGGCTGATCCCTCCAGAAGAAATGTTGAACCCGATAGAGCAGAGAATAATATATAAATTCTCTGCTCTGTTGGGTTCAACATTTCTTCTGGAGGGATCAGCCAAATTGGGGGGGGGGTGCATTTAGTTGAGATTGTCCACATGCCAACCCCCCCTGTGTGTGTATGTGTATATATGGTCTGAGGGTGGGTGTGTATATGTGTATATATATATATATAATGGATCAACCAGGCACTCGTTTCCTCTTGAAAAAGTCCTCTAGGGGCCGAAACGTCGATTTTTATGACAATCAATAAAGTTTATTTCTTTACAGATTCAAGTCCTCATGTGCCTCCCTATATCTGCATTTTTTTTATATATACAGTTGTGTTCAAAATTATTCAACCCCCACTGAAATTGAGTGTTTTGGCCAGTTTGACATTGATTTTGATCATTCAGTCATCTTGCTTACAATTAAATCAAAGAGGCACGTGTAGGTCAGACAAATATAACATAACATTTATAATGAAATAACCACAAATGTCTTTTCTGTGCTCACATCATTATCAGTTTTATTCAACTCCCAAGTGACATTCAATCTTAGTACTTAGTACAACATCCTTTTACAGTTATAACAGCTTTTAAACGTGAAGCATAGCTTGTGTCTTGCAGCGATCTAAGGGTATCTTCGCCCATGCGTCGTGGGCAAAAGCCTCCAGTTCAGTCACATTCTTAGGCTTGCGCACTGCAACTGCTTTCTTTAAGTCCCACCAGAGGTTCTCAATCGGATTTAAGTCAGGTGACTGCGATGGCCACTCCAAAATGTTCCAGCCTTTAATCTGCAACCATGCTCTAGTGGACTTGGAGGTATGCTTGGGATCATTGTCCTGTTGAAAGGTCCAACGTCTTCCAAGCCTCAGGTTTGTGACGGACTGCATCACATTGTCATCCAATATCTCCTGGTACTGAAGAGAATTCATGGTACCTTGCACACGCTGAAGCTTCCCTGTACCTGCAGAAGCAAAACAGCCCCAAAGCTGTGATTGACCCCCCGCCATGCTTCACAGTAGGCAAGGTGTTCTTTTCTTCATAGGCCTTGTTCTTCCTCCTCCAAACATAGCGTTGATCCATGGGCCCAAACAGTTCTAATTTTGTTTCGTCAGTCCACAGAACACTATCCCAAAACTTCTGTGGTTTGTCCACATGACTTTTGGCATACTGCAGTCGACTCTTCTTATTCTTTGGAGACAGCAAGGGGGTGCGCCTGGGAGTTCTGGCATGGAGGCCTTCATTACGCAGTGTGCGCCGTATTGTCTGAGCTGAAACTTCAGTACCCACATCTGACAAATCTTTTCTCAGTTCCTCAGCAGTCACACGGGGACTTTTCTCCACTCTACGCTTTAGGTAGCGCAAAGCAGTCGAAGTCAGCATCTTCTTTCTGCCATGACCAGGTAGCGTTTCAACAGTGCCCTTTGCCTTGAATTTGTGAATGATGCTTCCTGTGGTCTCTCTTGGTATGTTTAACATCTTTGCAATGTTCTTATAGCCATTGCCCTTCCTGTGAAGAGTAGTCACCTCTTCTCTTGTCTTCCTGGACCATTCTCTTGACTTCACCATGTTTGTAACCACACCAGTAAATGTCTAGAAGGAGCTGAGTATCACAGTCATTTTAAAGCTGCCTAATTGGTGCTTATTATGCTTTATTGCTGCTCCGTGACATCCACAGGTGTTTTCAATACCTGATTGAAAACACTTGAATGAACCTCTGTTCTTCAGAGTGGTAGTCTTTAAGGGGTTGAATAATTGTGTCAATGAAGAATTCACAAAAGAAACATTTACTACTGTATTACAAAACCAATTGATGTCATTTTAGTTGCATATGGTTCTTTAAAAAGTCCTTGTAGGATTTCATTCTGAATACAATTACAAATGTACACTAAATTCCCTAAAACCCTTTACAGCATTGGGGGTTGAATAATTTTGAACACAACTGTAGGTCTGCGTGTTGATATATACGTATATGTCTGTGTGTGGTATTATCAATGCATTCCTACACTATACACAGCGCTCCGTGTCCCTATAATATATATGATCAGGGGTTACCTTTTTTAATATTTTTATACTATTCCTATTAAATTAACAGTAATTTTTGTTGTATTTTATTCAGTAGAAACTTTTTTTGCCCATATAACATGTGCTTTGTGAAAATAAAACTGCTTTGTGTTAGTTAGTGGATTCCTGTCCAGTGCGGTGAGAAGCAAACACTAATGCAGTTTATTTATTTTTTATTTTAGAATTTTTTTTATTGTAAAAGTGTGCATGCAATATACAATAACAACCATTAGCCAATGACCATATAATGCTCAGCAGAGATAAGCCCAGAAACATACAACAGGAGGGGGTGAGTAGGAATAAATGCAGGAATAATACAAAACATACTTGAATCGGGAAACCAGTTCAGTGGGAGATGAGGAAAAAAAAAAGGGGGGGAGGGGAGTGAAAGGTATGGGACTGCCCAAGAATTGCAGCATACCTGACTCACCCCGTTATCTTGAAGAAAACCGGGGGTCATGGTAGAGGCCACTGGGCCGAGAGACCTGGGGCCAGGAGGATGGTCAGAGCCTAGGTAGCCACCCTAATGGCTCACCCAAGTTACTACCCTGTGTCCCAGACATGGGGGGGGAGGAAAGGTCCCGAGTACTCGGAGTCGCAAATAAGGGGGGGGGGGTAAAACTACATGATGGGGAGGGGAAAGGGAAGGGGGGTGTAAAATCAGAATGATCCTGCTGGACCGCAAGTAAAAACAGTCCATCAGGGAAAAAGTCACAAGAAGAGTGTCCTAAGACCGAGCATAGGGGAAACAGTGGGTAGTGAAAAATATCAGGGGGAACTCATCAATCAGCCAGGGTCCCGTGGTAGATCTCCAGACATCAGTGGAGCTGCCACAAGGCCTAGCCTGGATAAAATAGCCTGCGCTTCATCCAAGTTCATCGCCGTGAGAGTCTCTCCAGCAGAGGACACAAGGAGAGAGCCCGAAGACCCCCAGCGATATCTGACTCTGTGATGGTGTAATCCCCTTATAACATCTGCGGGCCGCAAGCATCAGAAAAGGCAAGTCTCGGAAGACCGTGAGATCACTGGAGGAGTAAGTGACTCTAAAAGTAGGGCCAACTACCGTCAAAATCCGGGACTGTGTTGATCCATCCCGTGTCATCAAGAGAACATCTCGGGGAGCTTCTGCAGGGGCAGTGGCCACTTTCCTTAGACGCGTGGCCGATAATACCAGCGGGCCAGCCAAATTCTCAGCGGTCAGCAGGATTTGTGTCACAAAACCCTCGGCATATCTGAGGAGCTCCTCACCAGTGACACTTTCAGGTATCCCCCTGAGCCGCAGATTACGCCGTCTGTGTCGTGACTCAAGGGCCATTACCGCTGATCCAAGCCGATCAACCTGTCGCTGCAGGTCTGTAACACGGGCATCTGTCGCTTGCTGCGCCTTCCCCACCTCTGAAGCTCGGGAGTCCACCACCTCGATCCTGGCCTGGAGTGTCTCTACGGTGGTACAGACCTCCTGTAGATCTCTGCGCCAAAGACTGTGGAACTCCTCCATGACCCTTCGGAGAGCTACCTCTGTCAGCGGCTGCGTAGCGCTCTGCAGCGGCACATCATTCTGGACCAGTGCAGGGGGATCTAATGCAGTTTAGACACGCTGCGAGGCAGAGCGGAGTGAAGTCAAGCCTGCTAAATGTTTGCTTCTCTTCGTTACGCTGTGCGTCGCTACACGCTCAGAGTGTCACAGCCTTTATTCCCGCATCGCTAGCTTACCGTATCAGTTTTTATACTTGTTACTGACCCTGCTTGTTCTGAGGACCCGATCTGTTGACGACTTTGCCTGCCATTTGACTATTCTCTCTGTGTATTCCCTGCCTGTTCTGTTTGCTTCCTGTTGCTACTGGTGTGCGCCGATTCTCACCATATACAGTAGCGCAGTACAAGTGCCTAAACATTGCTGACCCGGTTTTGTTATAGCTGCTGATGTAACTGAATAGATCGGGATCTCTTCTGCATTACCAAAACCTCCACCACTGCACTCTTCCACAATTCCACAGAGGGGTTACTTACGGTGTGAAGGCACTTGCTGCCACCAAAGGCAAAATATTTGGGTGCACTGACGCCTGTACCAGATTCATATCATTTTAATATTTGACCGCAGGGTCCAACCCTGCACTCTTCCACCATACCACAGAGGGGTTACGGTGTGACGGCACTGACCTCCCTCGGTATCAGATATGGCAGTGCTTGTGATTTCTTAACATTTATCCTGTGATAAGATACTCTGCTATACTCTTCTAGGACTGTATGTAAGGCGGGAAGAGATGTAGATGGGTCTGTCAGCATTAACAGGATGTCGTCAGCGAACAGGCTCAGTTTACATTGCGTGGGGCCTACGTCAGTGGTGTATTTAGGTTTTGTGCTGCCCTAGGCCTGACTAAACTCGTGCACCCCCTAATTTAAATTTGAGGCACCCCTTCCTGTCAAGGCCACACCTCTTCCTGGTTAATCCCCACCCTTCCTCTTTAAGCTCCACCTTTTCCTCTTAGAGCTCCACCTTTTCCTCTTAGAGCTCCGCCTTTTCCTCTCTTTATATTAAAAATGGATACCAAGTGCCTACTTGTATATTTTGTATACCATTTCAAATGTATCTATTGAGATAAATAAAATTATGAAATGTTTAAATTCAAGCATTTTTACAAAAAACAGCCGCGCATGTCAAGTATACAGGATCACAGCCGCTCTAATTGGTTGAACAATAAAATCCACAGAAACGTGCACTGCATATGAGCGTATCACAGAGCTGCACAGCAATAAAACCCACAGAAATGTGCACGGTGTATGAACATATCACAGAACTGCACAGCAATAAAACTCACAGTAATGTGCAGTGTGTATGAGTGTATCCCAGAGCTCCAAGGCAATAAAACTCACAGTACTATGCAGTGTGTATCACAGAATCCACAGCAATAAAACTCCCAGCAATGCAATGTTTGGTGTGTGTCAGCGTATCAGAATCCACAGCAATAAAAATTCCAGCAATGCAATGTGCAGTGTGTATGAGTGTATTAGGATCCACAGCAATAAAACTCCCAGTAATGCAATGTGCGGGTCAGCGTATCAGAATCCACAGAAATAAAACTCCCAGCAATGCAATGTGCGGTGTGTATGAGTGCATCAGAATCCACTGCAATAAAACTCCCAGCAAACCGAGTGTATATGAGCACACAGCAATTATTTATTCTACATTTACCGGCCTCCATCCGTGGTAGGGCTGTGTGCAGAGTCAGCAGGGACTGTGTACAGACTCAGCAGGAGGTCCCTCCAGGCCACGTTAGGATCGCGGCTGTGCCTGTAGCCATCTTGTCAGCAGTGGGGTGCCACTGCCAGAGGGTGCACCGTGGCTTTGATTCCCTTCCTGGTGGGTGTTCAGTCCAGAATAGAGTGACAGTCCATGTTAACGAAAGGGTGGGCAGCTGCGTGCGTGTCACGTGGTTCAGCCAGTCAGGTGGTACTAAGAGTCAGTACCACCTGACTGGCCGGACCGAGTGTGACCTGCACGCACGCAGCCTCACCAGGAGCCAGGCAGCTCAATGACAAATTTATATCACTGCAGTGCTGGTTAAGGAAAGGTCTACTTTAAACAGCAGTAAGCAGACAGGGCTTCATATTCTGCTGATACCCCCCCCCCCTTTACCTGCTGTTTACTGTCATCTTCTCTCTCTGGACACAAATCACATCCCCCTCCTAGAGCTGCTGCAGGGCAGGGGAGGAGCTATGGAGGGAGGAGAGGCGGATTTTTATTCTATTCGATTTTATTCCGTATGCAAACGCCATGCTCCACTGCTCGTTGTTTGAGAACACAGCTCAAAGCTGACACACAGTGACAGTGGCACCTCCTAGTACCCCCTAATGACACCCCAATAATCACTGGTACCTGGGGCGGCCCGCCCTCTGCCACTCCTCTAAGTACACCACTGCTCTGGTGATATGCTCACACACAAGTTTGGCGAACTGCCAGCAAGTACGGTGCTGTTTGAAGGCAGTGCAAATCCCCATAGAGAAGTATGGTTAATCTATTCAGAGAACACCAAACAGCAGAGAAATGTCAGTGAATACCCTGATGTTCGGTGGTTTCAATCAGCAGGTTCAGGTATTCAGGCGAACCCCATAGGTTTCAATGTTAAAAATATTCCCGTTTTTATGCAATATCTAATAAACCACTTATTATTTTTATCTGCAGTAAAAAGTCTTTATTTATTGATTTATTTATTTTTTAGTACCTGTGACAGGAAGCAGGGTATGGTCCTGAATGGGCGATATGTGAGACCAGACCTTGTGCACTGTGTTTAAAAATAACCCCAGGGAGATGGTTAAAATATATTTTGTGTTTCGCTGGTGCAATGGAGAGCGTCCAGTAAAATGTGTTATGGGTCCCTGGGGTCGGGATAGTGGAGAGAAGGGCGGGCCACTATCCCAGCAGCCCGGCTCACTAGCCAGGCCAGGTTTTGGAGAATAAAGCCAACGATGGCATACAGGTGTGGTCCCATTTAGTTGGGCTTTATTAAGGGAAGGTTTTCTTTGTAGCTGAGGAGTGTGGGTGTCTGTCCTTCAGGAGAGAGAGCTGGAGAGACAGGGAAAAAGAACCAAGTTATCCTCTGTTGCTGAAAGAAATGTTTGCTGTGATCCACTGATTCTCCCACTGATTGCCTATGAAAGGTGGAGGTAAATAAAAGTCTTGCTTAAGAACAAAAAAAGACTGTGGCTCTGCATATTTATGTTGCCCTAGAAGACGTGGTTAAAACTGGACTGTGTCACATACCATTTAGTAATTTTTCAGAATTTTTTGGGCAAAATCCAACCCCCCCTTTTTTTTAATATCGGTTCTTCTTTTTCTGTAACAGAACTTTTTATTATCAATCATAGGATCTTATATGTAAATTCCAGACATTTTCGTTCAGTAGTTCTTTTGAAAACAGCAGGCCATGGGTTTGCGGTGGCAGCATACAGCAGCAGACTCCATGCACTTTGGGGACCCTGCGGTGAATGGTGAATTCACTGCAGGGTGGGGAAATTTTATTCCCCGAAGTGCAGGGAACTACAGAACACCAAAATGTTGGCATCATTTCGGTGCTCTGTGAGTAACCCAATTAGTGGTGAGGTTTTTTGTTGCCCCCTGGAAAGTGAAAACCTAGGCGTTGCCTACCCAGGACATACTTGAAAATTAGTGACATCTCAATGTTTCCTTCCTGGTAAAATAGTTTGCAAAAGCAAAAAAAAAAAATATTATTTTTTTTAGGGGTGGGGCCACTCGGCAGGCCGCCGCCCCCTGGAGAGTGCCGCCCTAGGCCTAGGCCTTGTTGGCCTAGGCCAAAATACACCAGTGGCCTACGTCCACTCCCCTAATCTCTGGGGACTGACGGATGGCCTGAGCTAACGGCTCTAGCACAAGTGCGTACAGTAGGGGTGATAGAGGACACCCCTGTCTCGTAACATTGGATATGGTGATGTCTCTGGAACCAAAACCGGCTTGTATTATCTTGGCTCGGGGATGAGTGTATAATGAAAATATTGCAGTTATGAACAGGGCGGGAAAATTAAATTTCAGGAGTACGTGTCTGAGGAAGAGCCAATTGACCCGGTCAAAAGCCTTCTCGGCATCTAGGGACAATATTAGCATTGGTTGTTTCTGTCTAGTGACCTGTTCCATTAGTGTTAATGTCTTCATGGTATTGTCTGGCCCCTGTCTACCTTTTATGAAGCCCACCTGGTCATCCGCGACCAGAAGTGGCACGATCTCCGACAGTCTGTTTGCAAGTATTTTGGCATAGAGTTTAGTGTCCACGTTTAGTAATGATATCGGTCTGTATTGGGAGCACAACTGAGATGGGGATGTAGTCTTGGGTAACGTTATTATGTGTGCGTTAAGCCAATCACCCGGCGGCTGGCCGTTTATAAATATGTCCTGGTAAACTGAGAGCAGGTGTGGATTCAATGTATCCGCGAAGCTTTTATAATATTTAGCGGTGAAACCATCAGGTCCTGGGGCCTTCCCCTCTGGGAGAGACCGTAGTACCGATAATAACTCCGTTGGTGTTATAGGGGTAGTTAATCTGTCGCCCAATTCTGCTGTTATTGAGGGGAGATGAAGATTCTGCAAGTATGGCACAATGTCAGGTAGGATTGGGGAATGTATACTCACGTCTCCCCCTAGATTATATAGTGCCTCGTAATAGTCTGCAAAACATCCTGCTATGCCGCGGTTGATAGTGTAAATTACCGTTCACATCCATTATCTGTGGGATTCTGGAGTGGCTGGCCCTCGCCTTTAGTTTATTAGCTAACATTTTGCTTGCCTTATTACTGTAAATATAACATTTAGCCTTTAGCCGTCTAATGGCCCAGGAGTAATCCCTTTTGTCCATGTCAATTAGCTGGTTGCGTAAATCCGTCACTTTGGTAAAGGAGTCTCCAGTCTGCAGTTGTTTATGAGAAACATCTGCCTTATCGATGTCCTTCAGTAGCGTCAGCCTCTGTTCAGTGTGTTGTCTCTTCAGTCTAGACCCCCATTTAATCAAAATCCCCCGTATCACAGCTTTATGCGCTTGCCATACCGTTCCCACTGGTACTTCTGCGGACCCGTTCTCATTAAAATAATTAACTAAGGCCTGGCTTATTTCCTCCCGCACATCCACCCGTGCCAGAAGTGATTCGTTTAGCCGCCACGGAGCCTTTTCTGCGAGCATCGTAACAATCAGATATCTCAATAGTGACTGGGGCGTGGTCCGACCACGATATAGTACCTATCGAGCAGTCCTGGATTCGGTTCAATGTTTCACCTTTCACCAATATGTAGTCTATCCTGGAATAAACTTTGTGCGCCATGGAAAAGAAGGTGTGGTCCACCTCTCCCGGGTGAAGAAGTCTCCAGACGTCAAAAAGGTGGTGTCCTGCCAGTACAGCTTTATTTTGCAGTCCCTCCTTTCTCTGTCTCTTAGATGCTTGCGTAGGAATGTCCATGGTTAAATTTAGGTCTCCGCAGACAATTTGCGTGCCCGATGAGATACCTGCTAGTCGAGTCAGTACCTTTCCCAGGAACGGGCGTTGTGATTCATTAGGGCAATAAATGTTTGCGATAGTGTATACGTTGTGGTTGAGGGAGCAGACCAGTAAAAGGAATCTGCCATTCGGGTCCACCACCCTACGATGGAGTTGAAACGCCACTCTCTTATGGATCAGGATCGACACTCCTCTGGATTTCGTTGGCGACATAGCATGAAGATGAGTGGAATATTGTGGTAGGTACAGACGTGGGTGTGCCTGTCTCTTAAAATGTGTCTCTTGTAAGCAGACTACATCAGGTGAGGCCGATTTGAGATCTGCATATAACGAATGTCTCTTATGCGGGATGTTCAGTCCCTTAGTATTCATTGAGAACACTTTCAGTGTGGAATGACCCGCCATGTGTTTGCCTTTCGAGCTTTAAACTGCAGTTTCTCGATGCTCGCCAACCGGGCGATGTCTGGAATGAAGAAGAAAACCAAGACTTTTCTCCAGACAAAAAATGAAAAAAACAAACAGAAAAAAATAAAATAAAATAAAAAGGTGAAAAAAAAGGAAAAAATGGAGAGTGCTCATTACTCCCTCCATGTACAGCGTGAACAGCCTCCTTGAGCTGCGTTCTCCTAACAGCTCGCCCCAAGGCCTTGGGGGGAGGGTGGGAGGTCGGATCCTGGCCTAGGGCAGGTGTCAGAGCCTCCAGGAAGATGCCGCCTCCACCTCGATTTATGCATCCTTCGCGACTCCAGGCCCAAGGCTATATCTTTGTCGTATGGAACGGCTTCATCCAGTACGAACCTCAATTCCTTCGATCTCTTATCATTTCATGGTGTTGACCCTATGCCACTCTGGGGAGACTTTCGATGGCGACGATGGGGCCTGTCTCGGCGGTGTAAATTCATCCAAGAGAGCCCATTCCTTCAGTGTTTGAAGGCCTGTCAAGGGGTCCAGAATCACGTGTATTTTCCCCTGTCTCCATACCAGATTTTTTGTCGGGAATCCCCACCGGTATTGAATCTCATGATTCCTGCGAATTTTGGTGATCGGGTTAAATTCACGCCGCTTAGCCATTGTGGCTGCGGACAGATCTGGAAAGAAAACAATGTCCGAAAACGGTGCAGGAAGAGACCCCCGTCTCCGGGCTTCCGCTAACAATTTTTCCTTCACTTGAAAGAAGTGCACTCTCACTAGGATGTCTCGAGCCACCGAGGGGGCTAAGTTTTTAGGTTTGGGCACCCTGTGTGCTCTATCCATCTGTATGTCTGTCTCCGAGGCCTCTGGGAGCAGTGTGTGGAAGAGCCGGTGGATATATTCCCGAATGCCGTCAGATTTCACCGTTTCGGGGACCCCTCTTATCCTTATATTATTTCGCCGAGAGCGATCCTCTAAATCCGCAAGCTTAGCCCCTTGCCTCTCGTGGGATGCTTTGAGATCTTTAAATGCGTCAACCAGTTCATTGTGCACTAAACACAGGTCATCGGTTTTGGTCTCTAGTTGATCTGTACGGTCTCCCAGGTCCCTTATATCTTTATGGAGATCTGCCACTATGTTTTTAAAGTCATTTTGTAGTGTGTCCCTCAATTCTCCCAACATTGCTCTGATCTGGGTTTCCGACGCTGGTGTGGAACCTGAGGGAAGCATTTGCATACCTTCGTTAGAGCCGTCCATGGGACTTGGCGAGTGCGCATCCCGGGAGCCGCCATCGTGGATATTTAGGGCCTTCACTTTTCGGACCGATCCCGGGCCGTCCTGACCTCTGGACCCTTTCGGTGGGGCCATATTTCGCTCCCCCAGTCTTCCGGCGCCTTGTTTGCCCGAAATCACGGGGATCCGCCGCTTTCAAAATGCCGCTGTTGGTGGTTTATACCGGCGCATCCCTGGAGCTCCTCTCACATGCGACTGCTCCTCATGGCGGCCAGACACGCCCCTTTAAGTAATTTTTCGTTTTTATTCTTAACCTTTATTTCATGGAAAACTCACTGTTCCTTTAAAAACATTTTTTTAAAAAACTTTTTGTCCTTGTTTCCTGTCCCCCAGGGCACTACCCGGACCCCCATACACCTTTTATGGCAAAT
This sequence comes from Leptobrachium leishanense, assembly GCA_009667805.1. Lineage (NCBI taxonomy): Eukaryota > Metazoa > Chordata > Amphibia > Anura > Megophryidae > Leptobrachium > Leptobrachium leishanense. The sequence continues at coordinate 134,119,904 of CM019063.1, read as the reverse complement.
ATCTAGCATATATGCCCTCTTGGAGGGCACTCTAAAAATCGAACTTTCGGGTCCCATTGACTTACATTGAGTTCGGTGCGTGTTCGAGTTTGAACTCAAACTTTTGAAATTGTTCGAGTTCAAATGCGAACCGAACATGGGGGCGTTCGGCTCATCCCTAGACTGGTCACCAATATGTGTCACTAAGGAACTAATAATCTCTTTTGTCCTCCAAGAGATATAATTATTCACACAATACACAATGCCGTGTGCTTTTGACAGGATGTGACATACTTGAAAACAACAAAAATCTCAATGTATCCTTAAATACTCTATTATACATACTATGTTATCACCTACTATACTTTTGATCACAAAAAGCTTTTGCAAAAGCAAAATTACTTAATACCAGGATCTGAAACCTGGTATTTATTTCTGATTACGGCTTCGACCCAAGAACAAGAAGCTATTTTGGAATATCGCACTGTTCTCGCTTGGAGCAGTTATTAACGACATCTATATAAATTATAGAAAGTATAGTAGCGGTTAGTATACAATAAGGAGCCGCAACTTCCAAGCCGCAAACCAAGCTTGTGACTCAGTTGTGATCGTGTCTTGAACCATTAAGCTAACCGCTGGAGCCATTATGTAAATGGTTTGAGTTGTAGTTTTTGAGCTTAGTTGGCCATTTAACTAATCTTGTCCCATTTATTGAATTGTAGTAATTCTATTCCCAAAATAGGTAAGGGTGTATAAAACATTAAATCATAGTGCACCGCAAGCAGTATGGCCTTTGTAAATTTGTGTGATGAACATTGTTGTGACAGCAACTGGGGTTGACTGCTCTCAGGCTTGAGGACGAGACCCGAACCTGATGTAACGTCCGTCCCTTCTCTCCAGTCAAGTAGATCCACAGCAGCTTTCTTTCGCTCACGACCCTTATCCAGAATTTGAGAAGGTGCTGTATAATTCTATGTATCACTCCCCAAACACCAGACAAGACTTAGCGCAAGGGAAGTAGAATGATCTTTATATGAAATGGGGACCAGTTACAGTTGTGGTCAAAATTATTCAACCCCCAATGCTGTAAAGGGTTTTAGGGAATTTAGTGTACATTTGTAATTGTATTCAGAATGAAATCCTACAAGGACTTTTTAAAGAACCATATGCAACTAAAATGACATCAACTGGTTTTGTAATACAGTAGTAAATGTTTCTTTTGTGAATTCTTCATTGACACAATTATTCAACCCCTTAAAGACTACCACTCTGAAGAACAGAGGTTCATTCAAGTGTTTTCAATCAGGTATTGAAAACACCTGTGGATGTGACGGAGCAGCAATAAAGCATAACAAGCACCAATTGCTTTAAAATGACTGTGATACTCAGCTCCTTCTAGACATTTACTGGTGTGGTTACAAACATGGTGAAGTCAAGAGAAATGGTCCAGGAAGACAAGAGAAGAGGCGATTACTCTTCACAGGAAGGGCAATGGCTATAAGAAGATTGCAAAGATGTTAAACATACCAAGAGAGACCACAGGAAGCATCATTCGCAAATTCAAGGCACAGGGCACTGTTGAAACGCTACCTGGTCGTGGCAGAAAGAAGATGCTGACTTCGACTGCTGTGCGCTACCTGAAGCGTAGAGTGGAGAAAAGTCCCCGTGTGACTGCTGAGGAACTGAGAAAAGATTTGTCAGATGTGGGTACTGAAGTTTCAGCTCAGCCAATACGGCGCACACTGCGTAATGAAGGCCTCCATGCCAGAACTCCCAGGCGCACCCCCTTGCTGTCTCCAAAGAATAAGAAGAGTCGAATGCAGTATGCCAAAAGTCATGTGGACAAACCACGGAAGTTTTGGGATAGTTTCTGTGGACTGATGAAACAAAATTAGAACTGTTTGGGCCCATGGATCAACGCTATGTTTGGAGGAGGAAGAACAAGGCCTATGAAGAAAAGAACACCTTGCCTACTGTGAAGCATGGCGGGGGGTCAATCATGCTTTGGGGCTGTTTTGCTTCTGCAGGTACAGGGAAGCTTCAGCGTGTGCAAGGTACCATGAATTCTCTTCAGTACCAGGAGATATTGGATGACAATGTGATGCAGTCCGTCACAAACCTGAGGCTTGGGAGACGTTGGACCTTTCAACAGGACAATGATCCCAAGCATACCTCCAAGTCCACTAGAGCATGGTTGCAGATTAAAGGCTGGAACATTTTAGAGTGGCCATCGCAGTCACCTGACTTAAATCCGATTGAGAACCTCTGGTGGGACTTAAAGAAAGCAGTTGCAGTGCGCAAGCCTAAGAATGTGACTGAACTGGAGGCTTTTGCCCATGACGAATGGGCGAAGATACCCTTAGATCGCTGCAAGACACTTGTGTCAAGCTATGCTTCACGTTTAAAAGCTGTTACAACTGTAAAAGGATGTTGTACTAAGTACTATGATTGAATGTCACTTGGGGGTTGAATAAAACTGATAGTGATGTGAGCACAGAAAAGACATTTGTGGTTATTTCATTATAAATGTTATGTTATATTTGTCTGACCTACACGTGCCTCTTTGATTTAATTGTAAGCAAGATGACTGAATGATCAAAATCAATGTCAAACTGGCCAAAACACTCAATTTCAGTGGGGGTTGAATAATTTTGAACACAACTGTATATGGAAAACAGGGAGGGGGAGGTAAAATAACAATCAACTGAATACATTGCCTACAATGGGGGGATGTGAATTCCTTCAGGAGACCGTGAAAACTGATCAGTTACACACTAGACAAGATTACGGATTGTTATTTGGGGTGGTGGGAGAAATTTGTGGTATTTGTCCACTCTATGTCCCGCTTCGCCGCCAAGGTTACGATTTGGAAGCGAGACATAGATGACATTCTGGTCATCTGGAATGGGAACGAACAAGAGTTTGCATTCTGTTCTACCTTAATGTGAACAATCTGAATCTCTGCTTCACATCAGAAATTCATTCCACAGCGCTCAACTTTTTCAATTTGACAATCTTGTAAAGGGACACTTGTTTCATACAACAGTTTACAGGAAGCCTACCGCAACTAAAATTCAGCTTAACTGGACTAGTTATCACCCATTGTCACTCAAAAGAGGCATCACCATAGGCCAATACCTATAATCAGGATGGGAAAAGGACGAACAAAAGATAATGTAGAATTAGAGTAAAACAAAAGGAACAATACAAAAAGAGACTGGTTACTGGTACTGTGAGCATAGAGGTATACAGAGAAATCAGAAAGGAGACAATACTAATAGATGAATGATATTAAGAGTTATAGATAGAAGGGGATATGAGTTGGAGCAGGGCTAGATAGATATGAAGGGATGTATGGAAGAGACTAATGAGAGTGGGAGCGGTAAGTATACTATTATTTTTATTATTCTTTATTTATAAAGCGCCAGCATATTCCGCAGCGCTGTACAATAGGCACAGTATAGACAGGGTTACAATACATTGAACAACATTTGACAAACAGTACAGGAGGAGATGAGGCCCTATTCCCGTAGGAACTCACAATCTGGGAGGGTTGGGGTTGGAAACAGGAGGAGAGGACTGCAAGGTGAGAGTGATTGATGGTTGTGTCAGTGAGTTGGGTGGTAGGCTTCCCTAAATAGGAATGTTTTAAGGGAGCGTTTGAAGGCAGAGAAGTTAGGGGAAAGTCTGACAGTATGAGGGAGAGCGTTCCAGAGAGTGGGGGCTGCGCGTGAGAAATCCTGCAGTCTATCATGGGAAGAGGTGATGCGGGGAGAAGCTAGGCGCAGGTCACTGTTTGACCTTAGGGATTTGGTGATTAGTGAGGACAGGTAGTGGGGAGCTGAGTTAGTGAGGGTTTTGTAGGTAAGGATAAGGATTTTGAACTTAATTCTGCAGTGAATGGGGAGCCAGTGAAGGGACTCGCAGAAGGGAGCGGCAGAGACAGAGCGGCGGGTGAGGTGAATTAGCCTGGCGGAGGCGTTCAGGATGGATTGTAGGGGGGAGAGGCGGGACAGAGGGAGGCCAGATAAGAGATTATTGCAATAGTCGAGTCGGGAGATTACCAGGGCGTGTATGAGTTGTTTTGTGGTGACAATGGTAAGAAATGGCCGAATTCTGGAAATATTACGCAGTTGGTATCGGCAGGAGGAGGAAAGAGACTTGATGTGGGGGATGAAGGAAAGAGCAGAGTCAAGTGTAACTCCAAGACAGCGAACTTGGTTTGATGGGGAGATGGTGATACCCTCCACCGTGATAGAGAAGTCAGGAAGTGGGGAGGCATTGGAGGGAGGAATAAGTAGGAGTTCAGTCTTTGACATGTTGATCTTTAGGTGGTGGGAGGCCATCCAGGAGGAGATGCCAGATAAACAGTCACTGACTTTTGAAAGGACAGGGGGAGAGAGATCAGGGGTAGAGAGGTAGATCTGAGTGTCATCAGCGTAGAGGTGGTAATTAAAGCCAAAGCTGTTGATGATTTTGCCCAGGGAGGCTGAGCGCGTCCATGCACAGGAGGCAGCAATCCGCCGGATTCCGGCAGATTGCTGCGCCCCCCGGTGCGGGCTGACATCTTGGATGTCAGCCCAGCACTCCGGGACCCCAGCAGAGCAATTAGATGTCATCGCGGCGGCGCGATGACATCTAATTCAGGCGCTCCCCCCCACATGTGCGGAGGAAGCGACTGAAAGGGAGGGGGGAGGTCCTTTGGACCTCTCTCCCTCCCGATAGCCGGGGGGCAGAGGGTTAATAGAGGCACCGTTTGGAAGGGCACAGCCTGCCCTTCCAAACGGTGGCTGTGATTAACCCCTGGGGAGCTGGATCACGAATCGGCGCTGAAAAGCGCCGGATCGTGATCCTCTCCTGGAGCTGGTCGACATCTTGGATGTCGGCCAAGCCTCCAGGAACTCCCCCTGAGGACTGGCGTCATCATGCATAGCATGATGACGCCAGTCCTGGAGTTAACCCCTAGCTGCCACCAATGGTGGAGATAGGGGGTTCCAATGAAACCCCTATCTCCCGATCCGTGGCAGCTAGGGGTTAATGTTTGATATCGTTGGATCGGCCAGAGCATGGCCTTTCCAAAGATACTAAACATGAGCATGAAAATCTTTTTTTAAAAAAATATAAAATAAAAATAAAAAAATTAAAATATTTTAAAAAAAATCTAAAAAAAAATAAACAAGTTTTTTTGTTTTTTTTATTTGTTAATGCAGCAATATTGTTCCCATTTCAATTATAATGTGAACAATAATGCTGCACTAACGATTTTTGTATGCGGTGCGTTTGTTAAAAAAAGTGAAATTTTCCCCAAAAAAAATGTAACGAGACCCCATTTCTAATTTTTTTAACAAGCGCACCCCATACAAAATATAACCGCAAACGATCGCATGTTAAAATGTGAAAAAAAACACTTTACACATAATAAATTATTGAAAATTCTAATTTTATTGCATTTTTTGTAATAATATACAGACATGACATAATGTATACATATAATAATGACATATTATGAATCTGCCAAGTCTGCCGGAAAGAACGATATATAATATGTCTGGGTCATATATCAAAATATGGCTACAAAACGCGGTTAAACATGATGAGCGAAAGCGGTAAAAATGACCTCAACATAGAGGTGTGAAAAGCCTCAGCAGCGAAAGGGTTAAATGCAGCATATTAGGATGTTTTAGGAGGGAAATTAATTCTCAAATCTCAATCAGAAACAGACACCACCCCACCCCCTCACTATATTGTACAATGTATTAAATTGATTACCAGACTGAAAACACCTGGTGTTATGCCCGTTTGTGAACAGAGGTCATTTAGAGTTGATAATCTTTCCACGTACACATTAGTTTTTATTTCAATATCTAATAAACCGTTGCTTATAATATTCTGCAGTAAAGAGTCTCTTTATTTCTAGATTTTTTAGTAATTTTTTTTAAGCATTTTCTATACTTTTTTCAAAATTTCTTTTTTTTTTCGAACCCGAACCGAACACGCCCAAAAAGTTCGAAATTCGCAAACTTTCGAACTGCCAAAGTTCGGGTCGAAGTCCGAACCTGAACAGCTCATCCTTAGTCCTTGGAGGCAAAGAGTCTTTAGAGGCAAAGTTAGAGTTCCTATACGCGGTATCTGAGGGGGTAAATCCATAAACCAGTCCATAAGCAGTTCTATAAATCTTGGGTCGGTAGCAGGCAAATGAGCCAGAAGGTCTTAGATGTGTATTCTTAGGAGAACTAGCTTCTGTGGGATCAGGTAGCACACTGAACATAGGCAATGCAGAAGCATTATGGGATAGGTGCGGTCCTCTTTTGTGGAGGAGATATCAGGAGGTGTTGGCTAGCACCTGGTTATTTACTGGTTCAGCATGACTTGTCAGGATGGCCACTGCTAGTCTCACCACTATCGGGCAACTTGCCTTTAGTTCTCTTGCGGTGCCGGCGTCTATGAACTTGATAGAGGTATGTAATATAGAGGGCATGCATGAAAGTCATTGTGAAGGTAGTCACTTTGGACTTGGGATACATGGACCTAGAGATGTGTTTAGAAGGTGTGGGCCAAATGTTTTATATTGTTTCCCATGCCTGCACAGGGTGTGTGTGTTTTCTGTGCCATATTCCCTGATGTGTTATATTATTATTCCCTTATGTATTTATTGTAGAGTGTTGTGTGGTATATACTGTGCTGTTTCCCTATGTGTAATCTGTGCGTTAAACTTTGCTCTGTTTCCGCTGTCCCACCTAGCCCCCAGGGACTGGCATAAACCAGATCTCCCTGCTATCTTTCCCAGCCATTGTCTTTTACACCAGGGCGTGTTTGTGGAAGGAGGAGGCTATTCAGCATGGAAACGCTGAGGCGTGTTTTACCTTTGTATTCTGCACCTCCCCCTGTGTGTGTTTTTGTAACTTTAAACCCCAAATTAAGTCATTCCCAGTTCTGTTTTGACCCTGCAAGGAACTCCGGCTATTGACTGGGTGGGTTTTGGCCAGAATCAGTACTCCTATGGGATACTGAAGGCAAAGGGAGCATTTATGCACATGGATACTGTCACATCTCGGTCCTGCCCCCTGCTGGTTGTAGCAGGGATTCATGTTTTTTTGGTTTTCAGGTTCTACAGACTATCTGTTGGCTGATAGGTCTGCGGTCACATGACCTTCTCAGCCCTATATATAGGCCTAGTAAGTCTCTTGCTCCCTGCGTTTAGATAGGTTACACCTATTAAGTTCCTGCTCCTTGTTCTTGAAATATAACTCACTGTTCTTGATATTATATAGAAATTCTGATTACTCGTGTATGACTTCTGGTTCTGGTTATTGGATTACGCTTATGTCTGTCCCCTAAAGATATTCTGTCTGGACTTCTCGTGTATGACCTGGCTTATGTTTTTGGACCATTCTCTTGTGTGTGTTTAGACCCCCGGCACACGAGCGTATTTTTGCCTCATGTGCGCCCGCACTTCCCTGCGTCCGTTGGTTTTTGACTGGGAAAGCCCTCCACCGGACGTGAAAAAGGCCTCCCCGTCAAAAAGCTAAACGGACGCTGAAAGTATACAAAGCGCGATTCTCCATAGGAGGATCGTGCTTTGTACGCTGAGCGCAGAGAATGGAAGGAACGCCCACTTTCACGGACGTTCCTTCCATTCTCTCAAAACGCTCGTGTGCCGGGGGCCTTAGTTTGTGTTTTTGCTCAGTAGATCTTTTGGTCTCGATATCAATAGCTACTGAGCAGTTTCTAGTCTTCTCTTGTTGTTCTGATCTCCCTGGAGGGAGTGCCAGGATCAGCAGTACTGTTCACAGCAATTTTCAGGTACCAACGAGTTCTGCCCTGCACTCCATTGAATCCATTCTAACCTCAGTCCGTCCTGTTGAGAATCACTGTGTGTGTGTATATTACACTGTATCACTTGTTTTAGTGACTCAACCCCCTGCTGGCTGCTGGGTTGATCACTCGCTGTTTTGGGTTCTATCCCTTTACGTTTAGGAGTATCTCTTGCTACCCTCCAGGGTCCTTGTTCCCAGGTTACAACTTATGTTTATGATTTTGCTTACGACCACGATCACAAACTATTGTTCATTTCTGTTTTATGTAATTTCTGACTGCCCTGCACCTTGAGTACTTCACAGACTGTCATTCCACGTCTGCTGTTTTTTGATTGTGTCCTAGGTAATCTGTTGGTCTCGAAACCTTCAGAATTTAGAGACAATTCAAGTTAGTCCTTGTATGTACCTAAGCTCTGTTTATGTTAGTGTGTGCTGGATTAAACATTATGAAACAAACCACAAACCTGCCTCAAGGGCTCAAATATATGCGCAATGAAGGGCCTTCCCTGGCATCTGCCCGGGACCCCCGTGACAGATACCCATCTTGCGTACTGATCCCCACGTAACAGTCATCCTGGCAGTAACACTTACTCATCTACCGTTAGCGTTCGTTAGGGATTAATCTTCATATATCTTTACGTCATCTGCGGAAAAGGGTTAATGCTATTCTCCATTCAGCATTGTTCTATCCTTGTTTGCAACATTCTTCAGTGATTTTAAAGCGCTGATATTCCTTTAACATCTATGCTGAAAAACTTCAACAATTACAGTTATAAGTATTTGTAAAGTATGATGAGAGATACGCTGGAACAACGTCTGCAGAAACTAAGGATTAAAGCATGGTGAAAAGTACAGAGAACTACAGTGGAGGTTCTCTAAACAGTGACTTCAACATACTTGATTCAGTAGTTCCCTGAAGTAAACTTCAATTCTTTCAATGAAATAATGGTGGTTACTGTAAAACCCCTGAGAAAGGCAGAAAACGTGGACCCTCGTCAAGTGAGTTTACATTGTAGGTGGAGTGGGTTGAAAACACAAAGGTGATGGTAAACTAGAGTGCAGAGTATGAGAAATAACAGGATAAATTGGAGGCTGTGTGGGGACGTGGTTAGCTGAGCCGACACTGAGTAAAACTCTTTTTTTTTAAAAATTCTTTATTTTAGAATTTTAAGCATCGACAGCATATAAAGCAAACGGGAAGTAAAGGCCGCGCAGGGCCAATGAAAGTCAGCATTGTGTGCCTATATAATGAAAAACAATAAAAGCAGATAGACATAGAATACATCAGCCAAAATATGTCAGTCACAGAAGGTACGGGTCTGCAACATAAAAAGAAAAAGGGGGAACAAAACAGACTGTTCAACCTGTGTCCAGGGGAAAGGCCGCATGGGCAGCCCCATCACAAGGAGGCATCTCACGTAGGATGCGGCAGACAGACATCCACCGGGTCCACTCCACTACAGCTGGGGCCACGACACAGGGCCCAGGTACGCGCTCCAGCCCGCCGGCAGACAGCCCCCCCAGAGGTCCTTCGCAGTCCCAGCCCCGGCGGGAGTGACTGCAAACTGCATAGGGTACTCTGTCATCCCGCCGGTCAGCGGCACCTCTCCATTGCGTCGCTCCGGGGTCCCAACCTCCAACACGGAAACATCCTCCACGGAGTCGACCTAGGATCCGTCCACCAGCGCAGCTCCATCCGCTGTCTCTCTCCGCCTGTTGGTCAAGCCGTAGCACTGCCATCAGACGGCACCACTTGCTGTGCGTGAGCGGGCTCTCGTCGTCGTCCTCGGCCATAGACTCTAAATAGGCCTCGAGGCCCTCCAGTTCGGCTCCCAGATTTCTGGTGGGGAGTGGACTAGCCAGCCATCGCCAGTCTGCACAATACCCCGTTATCTCTGCTGTGGGTCCCGCAGCCGGAGGATGGGGGCCCTCCATCCCCGTGGCTCGCAACAACCTCGTACCCAAGGAAGGGGGCCGACGGAGGATCCGGCTGCGCACAGGCTGGAGACGAGGCCCCAAGATAGCCAACAATAGGACGAATCCGGCAGGGAGCTGAGGTTCAAAACGGCTCGTCTGTGGTCCGGAGGGGGGACAAAGCGGACTCCGGACAATGCAGATCCGGTGGCCAGCCACTGCTGCACCTCAATGTAAAAAATGCCAACAGAAAGAGTCAGCTGGAGGTCCCGAAGAGCAGCATACGCACGGAGCACCACCAAGTCACGTCTGCTCTCGTTGGTAGCTGGCCACGCCCCTGAGAAACTCATTTATTTACAAGATTAACAATTTATTCTGAGTCTGATTTTATCATGGAGATAGGTGTCTACACACACTGGGGATTATTTGACCCTTAACTCTAATCCCTTCTCAGTTATATTAATGTGGTGCAGTATTGGGAACATCTTCATGTAGTTGAATTCCAAGATCCATTTCAACGAATGGGAAAGGGCTCCCCCCTACTGGTCAAAGTTAAAAAGTTAAAAAATAATAAGGTAATCTCAAGCAGCAAGAGTGAATAATATGCAAACAAATACCTGGTCTCAAGTTAATGACACTGGTTCATTCTGGGGCTTTGGAATTGAAACTGTCTCCTTGGATACTTGACTTCTTCATTTAGAGCAGGGATCTAAAACGCTGGCAGATGTTTCTGAACTACACCTCCCATGATTCTCTGGCCATTTATTGCACTCAAAGATTTCCCTCAAAATATACAGAGCCTGGCATAAGTATTCATCCATACATTCTGCAGTGTTACACATCAAGCCTAACACTGTGGAAGTGCAAGAGTCTTTTGTGAGGCAGGTGCTAAAACAGCAACAGAAGAACAAACATATTACTTAGAGGTATTTCCCCAAATTAAATTTTGTGAATCGCCTATGGTGTAAACAACTGCTTTCAGTAGCCACATAGAGACCTATTCCAAGTTGATTGGTAACCTGTGAGAAGAATTACCACGCTTGGTAATCTGCTATTGCTAGTGGTTTGCGACAGTGTTATAAGTTTAGTGTTGGATATTTAATGTATTAATCATAGTTGGCTATTTATATTTCTGAGTCTATTGGACTCGATTGGGTGTTACCATGAGTTCTCATCGATACAGAACTATCGCTTTGCTTTTCCTGGATCAAGAATACAAGGCCGACACACAGTTTAGGTTTTGAGGGTAAGAGAAGCATAGTTTATTACCTCAAGTACCCAACTTATTACCCATAAGTACCCAACCAACGGCTAATGCTGTAGAAATATAAAATCGTCACTGTCGGGATATCTTAAAACATAACCTTTATTAAGGAACAGTTTAATATACACAAAATAAAACAAATCTAAGGGCGATATTACAATCTTTGCGTTAAAACGCTTGCGCAACGTGTGAATTTGTGCGCCCAGCGTTAAACGTTAACGCTCGTAAATCAACGCTAGAATTACAATCCTCGCGCATTTTTTCATCCGTCGAGCAATAACGCGCGTAAAACTGACGCGCACAAACGCGCGCGCAGCAATCCGTGTGCGGACTGTTTTTTTCACACGATTCAGCCATTCAGAATGAAGAACCATAATTGTCTCCCGTTAAGTTTTTGCACCGGTCAAAGTCAATCTGCGCATATATGCTGCATCAATAATAAATGCACACACAACTTCTCCATTTTATTGGTTTGGTATGTGTAGAATGTGTAACTATACTTTGCTGTGTATTTTTTTTTGGGCTGGTGTATTTGGTTTCGGCCAGGTTGATAGAATTTGCCATTAACACCAGCTTTTAGGAGTTGCTAAAATTATGTGCGCAAAGGCTGTGCGATACAATCTGCGCAGAGATTGTGCGCTGGTACGCGGATGGTATTACAAACGCATTTGCGCTCACAATGTTAAGTATAGATTAACCATTACTTCTCTATGGCAGAAACTCACTGTCACCGAATTGCGGCGATCTGAGGCTAGCTGCACCGTATTTCGCTGTCAATTCACCAATATTTGGCAAATTGCCAGCTTTCTGAATAGCCGAACTGCCACGTAATTGCACCATACGGTGAATTTCACCGTTTGGTGCCTTTCGGTGGCAAATTCGGGGCTCTTTGTATAACCCCTTAAGAAAAATAAACACCTACAATCAAAACATAACAGTACATACCACAATAAACAGTTCTATGCAGAGATACTTTAAAACGGGTTGCTCAAGTACTTAAACCCCCTTTGCTGCTGAAACATTTCACCCCATGTGCTGAGCTCATTTTCAACATTTTTGGTCATCATGTTTAAACACTATTTGAAATCATGTTTTGCTTAGAACCCAGACAAATTGTATGTATATATAGTTTTTTTTCCTTCAGCGAACTTGTCAGATTAAAATAATGTCATTATATGTGTGTAGCGCTGTGTTTAAATCCTTGTCGTGGCAGTACCTATTTTTGGCCACCGGAGGGAGACAAGCATGATGAGAGACACTGAACTTTGCATTGAGACTACATTTCCCGGCATGCTTTGCGGGCGGACACAGGAAGTGGGTGGGACAGACAGCGTTACATCCTGAGCCTCGTGGAGATAGCTGGCAGAGCGCGCCAGGGAGTGAGTGAGACAAGACGCAGTGCTGGAGAACGCAAGAGTGACTAGGCCGGAGCGCAGGTGCGGCCTATCAGAGTCCCAGATCGGGTTGTTCAGCCTTACAAGAGGGAGACCCAACGATCCATCATCTTACCCAAGCTGCTATTGAGGAAGCCGGAGGACCTCGCGTTAGGCGTACCGCAGGTCGATCGGATTGGGAGAGCAGGCGGTAAACTGGACAAGTCACGGCCGGAGCAGAGAGAGCCAGACAACGGATCCAGTAGCCGGCACCCCAGTAAAAATCGAGCGGAGAGACGTCCTGGGTCAGCGGAGCCTTAAGAATCTGGCGGATGGGTGAGAGGCCTCCAAGGCCGTTTGTGATTAACGAAAGCACGCTGCTGTTGTTTCTAAAACCCACAGGGCCCCAACTTGACTAGTCGGAGACACCTTTTTTTTTTTTTTTAAATTACATTTTTATTGGATATTTCCAGACAGACAAGAAAAATATACATACATTCAACAACCTTGGGGGAAGGAGGGAGGGGGGGAAAGAGAAAAAAAGAAAAAAAAAACGGGGGGAGGGGTTTGCAGCAGGAGGTATATAGCTCAAACATAGACTTTTACTAGAGACCGCATGCCTTATATATTTTGTGTACATCCCAAAGTTTCCATGGGTCCCATTTGGGAGATTGTAATCCTTCCGCCATTGTTATCCTAGAATCAAAGCTACGGTATTGTTCCAAAAGGTCGGTCACCTGTTTGCAAGTGGGAACCAGCCTAGTTCTCCAATTTCGTGCGAGAAGTAGGGCGGTTGTAGAAATGAGGATAAATAACATCCGTAGCTGAGGTCGTGGATGTTTAATCATGCCCAGTAATAAGACTTCAGGTGAGTGCGGAATCTGTGTACCCAATATTTCTGTCGCCAGTGACGAAATGTCTCTCCACAAAGGGGCTATCCGAGGGCAGTACCACCATATGTGACTCATAGATCCAGTCTCCAGGGAACACCTCCAGCAGAGATCCGAATGTTGTGGAGCAAATCGTTTGATCTTGTCCGGAGTGAGGTACCACCGGTATAGTATTTTTCTTTGAGTCTCTATCAGAGTAACACATCTAGTCGCCCCCACAGCGAACATGAAGGCGGATGCCCATTGTGTAGGTGTAAATTTTCGACCAATTTCTTTTTCCCAGGTGTTTTGGAAAGACCAGACCACAGTCCGTGTTGGCGTGTTAAGTACTCTATAAAATAACGAAATCGGTCTAGCGGTTGCAAGAGGGTCTAAGCAAAAAAGTTCAGTTTCAGACAACAATGGCAAAGTAGCTCTCAACTTAGATAATACTGATTGTGACCTAAAATAGGATTGTAATTGTAAATAAGACAAAAACATTGTTTGTGGTACTTTAAATTTGGTGCATATAGTCTCGAAAGGAAGAATGGCGGCCGTGTCAAAGAAATGGTGGAGATTCGTAATTCCATATTGTAGCCATTGACGACATCTTCCTTGTGGAAGAATGTAGCGGAGTGCTTCCACTGGCATCGCCATGGAGATGGGGTGATGGTACGTAATAAGGGGGAAAATTCGATCCCAAATATACAGATGCAGAGACGTGGTAGCCAACGGCGACTGGAACCGCGGTCTGTCCTTTGGAGGGACCCATAACACTTTGGCCAAGTCATGTCCATCCATGTATGCTGCCTCAATGGTGAGCCGTTGTGGCGTAGGACGGCTATGAAACACCTCTGACAAGGAGGCAAGGCATGATGCCCAGAAATAATGTTGGATATGTATCATGTTCAATCCCCCGTCTCTTTGTCTGTAGCATAACAGTCTGCGCGCTATTCACGGTCTCTTATTATTCCATACATAAGACACCAATATAGACTGCAACATAACTAGAAATGACCTAGGTAGTTTAAGCGGTAGAGCTCGAAACACATAAAGTAATTTCGGTAAGATCACCATCTTTGCTGCCGCCATCCTTCCCATCCATGAGACTTCCCTCGATCTCCACAGATGTATTAGTGACCTAGTCTCAGAAAGAACTCGTTCATAGTTGTGTTTATATAGACCGTCTGGATGTCCCGTGATTCTAAGTCCCAAATATACTAAATATGTTTTGCGCCATTCAAAATTATAATGCATTTTAAGATTGTCTAGTGATTGATGTGGAATATTAAGTGGGAGGGCTTGTGTTTTAAGCAAGTTCACTAAGTGGTATGAGACTCTATTGTACACTTCCAGCTCCCCATAAAGGGCGGACAGGGAAGCCTCCGGTTCTGTCAAGGTCAGAAGAATATCGTCAGCATACAGATGTATTTTATGAATCGTCGGACCAACGGCGATGCCTCTAATATCATTATTTTGCCGTATAGCCTGAGCAAGTGGCTCCAACACTAAGGCGTACAAAAGGGGAGAGAGGGGGCATCCCTGTCTTGTGCCATTCGTTATCCTAAATTCCTCCGAGAGGAATCCCGAGTTAACAACTCTAGCGGAAGGGGAATCATATAGGGCCTGAATTGCAGCTAATACTGGAGGTGGAAAACCAAACTTTTGAAGAACCACACGAAGGAACAACCAACTCACCCTATCGAACGCCTTCTCAGCGTCTAAGGACAGGACCAGGCACGATTGTCCCGATCGTCTTAACACCTCCATCAGATTGATCAATTTTTTCGTACTGTCTGGGCCTTGTCGGCCCGAAATAAATCCTACCTGGTCCTGTCCTATCAATGAGGGCAGAATACGCTGCAGTCTATTCGCCAGTATCTTACTGTAAATCTTTATATCCACATTAAGCAACGATATAGGACGAAGGTTACGACAGATGTCAGGGGTCTTGCCCGGTTTAGGGAGCGTGATAATATGAGCTCGTAACATGTCTGGTGGAAAAGAACCTTGCTCTCTTGCATCTTCAAAAACTTTACTTAAGTGTGTGAAAAGTTGGGGAGAGAAAGTCAGATAGTATAAACCCGTCAATCCATCTGGACCTGGGGCCTTCCGTTTCGGTAAAGCTTTAATTACTTCAGAAAGCTCCTCTTGGGTGATGGGAGAGGCCAATTTATTCGCTTGTGTAGCCGATAATTTTGGGAGGTTGATATTGCGTAGATAAGCGTCAATAGTATCGGACGTGGGATGAACATTAGTGTCATCCACCTCCAGATTGTACAATTTTTCGTAGTAACTCGCAAATTCATTTGCCATTGCCATCGGATTGTAAATAATTCCACCATCCGTTTTAAGATGTGAGATCCCAACGTTTGGAGGGGAGGGTTTAAGTCTGCGTGCTAGGAGTCTGCCCGGTTTATTTTGAAACGCATAAAATTTGGCACGCATTCTATTCATGGCTATGCGATATTTATCAGCCTCTAAATCCGTCAGGGAACGTAGCGCCGCGTCTAATTCGTCTGCTAATTCTGGAGTCGGAGATGCTTTGTTACGTATGTCTATGTCATTTATATTTCGTAATATAGTTACACGTTGCGTCATGTATAATTTCTTAAGTCTAGCCCCCTATTGGATACACGTCCCACGAACCACCGTCTTATGAGCTTGCCAAATTGTAAATGGGCTCATTTCAGGGGACACATTTTCTTTAAAATAATTAATTAATGTTTCCCGAATCGCTGTCAGCGCCGGTTCATGTTTAAGTAAATGTTCCCCAAATCTCCAGGGTGATCCAGTGTACGATTTATAGTCATCTTGTAATACAATAGTCATCGAGGAATGGTCCGACCACGTAAAAGGGAGTATATTGCAGTCAGTAATGCGTGGAAGTAGGTTGGTTGGAATTAGAAAGTAATCAATGCGTGAATAACTATTATGCACCCCTGAACGAAAAGTATAATCCCTCTCTGTGGGATGAAACACGCGCCAAGCGTCATACAGTTGGTGTTGTCTGAGAAAGGAATGAAGTTTGTGTGTCTGTTGTCTCGAATGGGTCCCTGAGGGATGCGATCGGTCTTTAATTGGATCCAAACAAACGTTAAAGTCTCCACACATTATTAAGTCACCTGAAAGTACATCTGTAATTTTGTTCATTAGATGTGTCATGAATTGAGTTTGGGAACTATTAGGAGCATAAGCTGACACAAGCGTATAAAGTCTAGTCAATAGTGCACACTAATATAATATTATCTGCCTCTGGGATCAGTAACAATACGATGAGTTTGTAGCGCAACCCTATTATGAATCAGTATTGTCACCCCTTTAGATTTAGCTCTATAGGTGGAATGAAATTGAGTGCGATATTGTGGTGCATAAAGTTTTGGGTGGTCTAGTCTTCGAAAGTGTGTCTCCTGGAGGCATACAACATCAGCGTCGTAGGTGCGTATATCCCTGTATAAAGAATGCCTTTTAACGGGCAGGTTTAGGCCCTTTACATTATAGGTAACTACTTTCATAAAATTCTATACAAACACTGCCATTTATATTCATGTACGTTCAGGGCCGGATTAACATAGGGGCAGATGGAGCAGCAGCTCCAGGCCCATGCCCCAGAATAGGCCCACAGAAAGGATAAATTTGTCTGCATTGATAGGCATTTGGACCTCTATATCTCCACCTCCATAGCAGCTACAGGGTCATATGAGGTATCACTGGAAAGGTCAGACCATGGTCTTTCCAATGATACCACACATGACCAGGTTTTATGTAACAAATATAAAATAAATATTTTTTATTTTTCTTTCGAACACAGCAATAGTTTTCAATTACAAAGGGAACAATGATGCTGCATTAACTCACCATCTCATTTTTCATGTCACTAACAAGTGTGGAGGTGATGGTACAATCCATTATTACGGATTGTTACATCAAGAACCTAAACCGCCACACTGCAGCGAAGTGCACTGGGGGGGGGCTTTGGAACCCTGCGTCACTAATCTTTACACCTTGCAATGTCAAATGAGGCATCAGACAGGACAGAGTCTGGCCTTTGCATTGATACCAAACATGACAATGTAAAATCTAAAAGAAAAAGAAAACAAAAAACGTTATTTTTTGTTCCAAAGCGATGGTATTGTCCATATGTCACGTATAAAATTAGCAATACCACTGCCATTACTCACCTTCTCTTTCCCACGCTGGGAGCAAGGTCAGTGTTTTATACATAGTCATATTATTCATAAAACACCATTATCCAAAACACATGGGAAATCTCAAATATTTGGGTTAAAATTGTATATTTTCTCAGAAAAATGCAGTTATAGGTTCCCATTTATTTATTTTTTTTAACAAGAATTCCCTATAGAATATAAAACCAGAGGTTTGAATGATAAAATATGAAAAATTATTTTACACGCTGTGATGATTGAAATCTGAATAGAAATTTACTCACACCGTATCTGCCTGGTAAGATATACATATATATGCAATATTAAATAGCCTAAAAATATGTTGTCATTTCACTAAATTCCAAAAAAAGCCACCGAAATATTCAGCTCCAGGCCCATAGAGATCTTAATCCGGCCCTGTGTACGTTGCCTCTGTATATTTATCTATTAGCAAAGTATGATAGGGGCTGAATCCCCCTAGGATTAAAGAATGGGAGGAAGGGAGGGTTAGAAATAAAAAAAGAACAAATAAGCAAATAAACAAGTTATAAACATTAACAAAACAGAGTGCGTTCAGGAACGCCATACTCTCCATTGGGAATTCCCTACAGTGGGAGGTTCCCGTACCCTTATACAAAAAGGGGGAGAAACAGGAGAACAAAATAAAAAAATTAAACCAAAAGATGGGGGGGCCCATCTGCAACCAGCAGCGAAACGACAGTTGGCTGAAATAAAGACAGCAACATTACCCAACTGATATCGTGGAGCAATCCAATTCAAATGGGACTGTTCTGTTTCGGAGGAACCAGGTGGGGGCGACTTTGCGTTCGGAAATCCCAAAAACAAAATGTACCATTCAGCGAACACGCCATTCAGGCAGCAATTTGGGCACTTGTGACAGTCGCTCTTGGACATCGGGTTCTATTTGTAATCCCCAGGATTCCAGAGTTGTTCGACCTTCCTCTGTCAAGTTGAATACCGTAGTTGTGCCGTCTCGGAGAACAACCAGCTTGGTGGGGAAGCCCCAGCGGTATAAAATTCCAGCCGAGCGTAGTGTAGTTGTGATAGGCCGAAACAATCTACGCTGTTGCAGGGTTGCTTTCGAAAAATCAGGATATACAGCAAGGTGACCATATTGGGATCCCAAGACATCCGGTTTACGTAGTGCATGTAATATATCCTCTAGCGGCTTGTAATAGTGTAACTTCAATATTACATCCCTGGGTGCTTTCTGGGGTGCCGATGGCGGTTTCGGCAATCTGTGGATCCTATCCATGAGTATCGTTTCCGGAGTGACCCCAGGGAGCAAAAATGAAAAAAAAATCCGCTACATATGTCCCGAGATCTCGGGGGTGTATTGACTCTGGGACCCCTCTGATTTTTAAATTGTTTCGGTGGGACCTGTCTTCAAGATCCGCTACTTTATTGAGACATTGCTGTAACTTAGCTTCAAGCGTCTCCACCACACCAGCCATATCATTATGCGCTGTCGCCATCTCGGACATTTTACCCTCCAGATGAGAGGTTCGCTCACCAATATCCTGAATGTCTTTCCTTATGTCCGCAGCTACCGTGTCTAAGCGCGTTGTTAATGTCTCTGAGAAGTCTTTAAACAGCGTCTCCATCCGGAAGGTGAATGTGGCCAAGTCAACCTCTGAGTACGTAATCGTTTTCACAGGGGAATGAGGTGTAGATCCGCCGCCATCTTGAGGATCCGCATCCTCGTGGCGTTTGGTAGGCCGGGGAGTAAAATACTCCTGTTTCCCTGCGGTTTTCTTTGTTTTAGCGGTAGCCATCCCGATGACTTCAAGTTCCCAGTATGTGTAGCAAGTTTTGGGGTCTGTATGAGTGCGATGTCCACTTTAAATCGCTTGCTGGAGCAGGAGCTGAATTAAAGCACGTCCACCATGCTCGGCAGTCGGCCACGCCCCCCCCCGGAGACACCTTTTAAACAATTCACTGGCCAGTTGAATAGTACCCGGGTACCACAATACACACACACATTTACATTCCGGGACTTAACCTGTGCGGGACTCATTTCCTAATCTCCGAAAGGGATTAAAGATTCGTTTCTTATAGTTTCTTTTTCCGATACGCGTTTCTGGAATTACGAAGCATTGTATTTTTCAGTTTCCGCTGCGCGTCTCTCGAATTTCGAAGCATTATATTTTCTGTTCCGATGCGCGTTTTCCCGAAATACGAAGCCTCGTATTTCTTTTCCGCTGCGCGTTTCCCGAAATACGAAATACTGTAAATATATCTACGAACACCGTGTTATCTATTATATGCCATTCATTCTAGTAAACTATATAATTTATAAAATCCACAACGGTGCCGGAGTATATTTATTCCCTAGTGCGGGGAGACTGACCCTTAGTTCAATTTCAGCGGCTCCTCTGGGAGTGAGCGCTACATGTGTATATGTCATGTCACATATGAATGATATAAAAAAAAGTCTGTGTAAATTTCCAATCATTACAGCATGTCAATTTATTTTTCCACATTTTATCATCCAAACCTTTGTGGTTATATATGGGGTTATTCAGAGAGAGGTGAAAACCAGGAGAGTTGGCAGGAGAAGAGAACAATCTAGACCAAATAGCCTATTTGGAAAGTGAGATAAATGGGAGAATTTTTATGGTTTAGCTATTTTGACCTAGACCACTGGTCTAGATGGCCATCTACTGGCCAAATAGAGTTACTCCAGTTAGAACTGCATTTCATGTCTCCCTGTCGGCTGGGGAGTGCCCGATATGTCAGGGCATTCCTTAGATGATTTTAACCAGTTTTAACACTTTGGGCAATGCATTATGCCCACAGGGCTAAAACTTTGGGAGCACCTTCTGGAGCCCAAAAGCAAACAAAACTTATTTGCAACAAGCAAATTTCATTTGCAATCACACAGCAGAGCCCCAGATTGTGTTAACACTATCTCGGGCTGTTGTGTCTGCTACCGCTGAGCGAGTATACACAATTATATTAATGAAGGGGTTAATATTCAAATAAATAATACTGAACGGATAAACTTAGCTAATCCTGTTACAAGCACTGTAAACATCACGTTCTACTGTCAAATATGTTGGAACTTCATGTTTTATTGTTTCATGTTGCTCATTTAGCCAAGGGCAGTAAAAGAGGAGCGAGGCCTTACTCCAGCCGAAATGTGTCAAGTTCTTTTATTGATGTATTTTAACAGTTTGTGATTTGGTCAGACTGTCTCTGACCGTGTTACCACACTGATATATACACACACATCTTTCTATTTGGTGCACCTTTATCCTCCCTGGCGTTACGATTCTAACATATTTTCTATGTCAGAATCGTTACAATTTTTAACCCCCCTAGCGGTAACAGAGTGTGGCTCAGAATTATTTTCAATGCTGAAAGTGGTAACCCCGAGCCACACTCGGGCTGATACATACCTGTCCCTGCCCACCCTCGCTGTCCCCCGCTGTCCCGCTCCAGACGATCATGCTCTTGAGAAGGGAACCAGGACGCCGCGGTCGCACTGAGGAGAATGTGATCACTGATGTCAGCGAGGGAGTGCAGGTAAAGGTCAGGGCCGGCCCGACAATGGTGCAGCGCGGAGCGCTTGCGCCAGGTGGCAAATTTGCACAGCGGCAAATTTTGACGCCGCCGCCATATTGATTTCCGGGCCGGCCCTGCACTATTTTTTTCGCCAGCGCGGCCTGGAATTTTTTTCGCCAGCACCACGTGCACATCCGGAGCGCCTGCACAGCATGACAGACAAGCAGGGGGATGCAAATCGTGCCCCTACTGGGCAGTCACATTGGGAACCTGACTTTTTTATGGACATTTACTTCTGTAACGCTCTTTTGCCGCTGGGGGTCGCCCCCGCTGGCACCCTCCAGCTGGGTTACACCTTCTTGCTTTACCTGTTGGTCCTGAGTTTCCGCATTTTGGGAATAAGGATACATAGTGTTGGCAGTGCCTCCACCTGTCTGGGCATCCATGGCATGGACTGTTTGCCCAGGCAGGAACCTAATAATAACAACTACACAGTGGTACAATAAACAATATAAACTTGTATTGAAATGCAAGTGGCAGCATAAAAGGATTTCAGGTAATACAGTAGCTAACTAGACACACCAACTGCTCTCTAACCTCCCAGCCCAGGACCCTCCCAAACAACCTGGGACCACCCTGATCTTCGTCCTAATGACAGCGATGATGGGTACCAGTTGGTGCACATAAGAGATGGGGCCCTTTTAGCATAACGTAGCTGCCAGTACAGGAAAGGCTGTGGGTAAAATCCGCTCAGCAGCTGTGTGATTCTTAGTTAGTGTAAAGATGGATAGAATGCTGTCAGCGAGACAGAGAGAAAAGATGCTCGTTACCGCACAACTTCAGTTGCTCACAGTCCCAAGAAGGCCTCTTGAACGTTGTAGCAATCTGCAGCCTCTGGATCAATTCTTCCCCACGCAGAATGCAGAATCTCCTCTGCCTGAAGTCAATGCCACCAGCAAATCCCTCTGCCTGCGGCCTCCTTAACACAGGGCCCCTCTTCAAACACACTTGCCTCCTGAACAGTCCAGCACAATATACAGCAGACCAAGGTACACTCTCCAGCACTGGATGCTGCTGATTCTCTGTGCTCCAGCTTGCACAGATCCTGGAAAATCTCTCTTATCTGACTGCTCACTCTCTTTGCTCACTTTGTTCTGCCCACGCTGCATGCATGCTTTTCACTTCCTGTTTCTTTTAGCTTGGGTCCTTCCTTTCCCATACATTGTCCTCTGGCTCCCCCTAGAGGCATAACAGCTGCAGTCCTCAGAGCCAAATTAAACACAGGACTACACTTCTATACCGACTGAGGAAGGCTTTTTTAAGCCGAAACGCGTCTCGGTAGACCTTGTCCTGTATTTTATTTATTTATCCATTAAATTTTCCCAACATTTGCCACCTTTCTCCGACCCTTTTTTTTCTCCTTGGAAACCTGGACCCACCACCGCGGAGGCAAAGAGGTTTGGGTTCCCACCCTAAGAGGACCCAGAGCGACATATATTGAGCCTGACATTACGAGGCTCCAAAATCGGTGAGTGTGCTTCATCTTTTCCTTTCCACATCTCCACATATACGCAGTATTACGCTATGGGAGTGCTGTCTCCCGATTCTCTCTTTTTTATTTAGTCTCCAGTACAGACAGAAAGAAGGGAAGTGCCACCCTATATTTGGCTGCAGGCTGTTTCTCCTCGAGCCGGGACCTTGTGGGCTCCCATAAATGTGAGTGGTTTAGATTTTGATTATAATTTGAGCCTACTCTATTCTGACTGTCTGCACTATCATCTTTTCCTGTGATGTGCTTTTTTTGAGGATTACTGACGGATATGAGGATTCAGCACCAGCATTTATAAGAAGATCAGCACATTATTCTTCATCATCATTTTTGAGTATTCCATTAACATATACTTGAGCACCTTTTTGCACTTTTTGCACATCTGACCTGGACTTTACTCTATGCACTTTTATTGACTTGACAATAATAATATTTTTACTGCTACGGTTTACGAGTTTTTTAATGGTTTTTATGGATTTTACATATCCATTGATTTATTAGTAATACAACAAAACAACGGAAGTTAACCTTCCAGGATAGGGGATAACCCAAAATTCAATTTAGAAAACAATTTTAACCAACTTTATTTTAAATAATATTACAACCAATCAGTACAATATTAAAAACAACACAAAGAGAATAGTGAAATATACGTAATGGTATACCTGGGAAGAGTAGTCCAGTAATCCACAATATGTATCACTAATACAGTTATTATTAGATAAGGATTATGATATGGATAACATATGTGGGTATCGTAATTAGAGGACTTAACCTATGGCCATGTGGATGCGGATAAGGAGTAAACCAAGAGTAAGGAAAAATATTCGTTAAACCAGCGTAACCAAGATACACAACAAAATGCCCCAGGGGAAGGGTTGAATCTTTAATTGATTCCTGAGGGACACTAAATGGTTTGTTATCCTATAGGCAGAACCCCTAATTATATAGCGCTCTGCTTCTCTTGTAGGTGCATAATCTTATTGTTATCGACAGTATCGTATCAATGTATATAATGCAGCAACTTAGTGTTACCTTAAGTTAAACAACGTATATGATCTCGTTAGACCATATGAAAAACCATGCAGGTCCGGATATAAATAGATACCTGACTGTGTGGTGGATCATACAAAGAAAGGGCCCATGTTGATACACCACTCAGTAGCCATGTTGATACACCCCAGCAAGGACCATAGACCGTTAGTTGGTCAGTGTATTTATGGGGGATAAGCCAACCCTTGTGTTCAAAAATTGATATATAGGATGTGGAATAACCACACCTATATAATTGCTGTAGCTTGAGCAATTGAGGCTGATTTATATCCTAAGTGCAAGGATTCAACGTGGCCATCAAGATGATTGACTCAGTAGATCATATAACATTAGTAGTCAAACCAATCAGCGTTCTACCATTAACACATATGGATAGCAACTACTGTAGAGTTGTCACAGTTAGAACAGTTATAGTTTGTTTTCCTCATAAGTGCATATGCACAGCGATCACACCGCATAACACCAAAAAATTAGCTTACTTTGTCATGCACCGTTTGATAATCAAAACCCACCGATATATTTAGAGGTGGAAATATTGACCAACGATTGCTACCACATAGCTTAAAGCAATTAGAAATGATTGGTATATTGGGTGCACATACACCGCGTGACCACCGCTTGATGGATCCTATAACATTTGTATTTAAACAAAACAGTATTCCTATATATACGTGTCAAAGAGTAGTTGCTATAGAATTGTCGCGGTTTAAGTCGATTTGCACAATGCATATAAGCTGCGGTCATGCCGCGGTCAATACACGTATTGATTAGTTATTGCTGCAGACATTATCACGGTTTAGATCAATTGCATAGGTGCATATACACCGCGGTCACACCATATAACATCTGAATAATTTGGCCCAATAGGTCATATAACACTAATGGTCAAGTCAGCGGCGTTTTCCAGATAAAGATGCTTAACAGCAATTGCTGCAATTTGTAACAACAGAGGCGCCTACAGCTGATATAGGTGCGTATATACGTATGCACAACAACCGCATCACATGGTCACCAAATAAGATTTCCACCGTTTGATAATCAAAACCCACCAATATATTTAGAGGTGGAAATATTGAGCAACGATTGCTACCACATAGCTTAAAGCAATTAGAAATAATTGGTATATTGGGTGCACATACACCGCGTGACCACCGCTTGATGGATCCTATAACATTTGTATTTAAACAAAACAGTATTTTCCTATAGTACGTGTCGAGGAATAGTTGCTGTAGAATTGTCGCGGTTTAGGTCAATTGCATAATGCATAAAAACTGCGGTCATGCCGCGGTCAATACACGTATTGATTAGTTTATCGCTGCAGACATTATCACGGTTTAAATCAATTGCATAGGTGCATATACACCGCGGTCACACCATATAGCATCTGAATAATTTTGGCCCGATCGGTCGTATAACACTAATGGTCAAGTCAGCGGCGTTTTTCAGATACTTAAACAGCAATTGCTGCAAATTGTAACAACAGAGGCGCCTTCAGCTGATATAGGTGCGTATATACGTATGCACAACAACCACATCACATGGTCACCAAATAAAATTTCCACCAAATTACCAAAACTGTATAAAGATTAGAATAATCATAGTGTCTGTTAAAAAGGAGTATTACTCAGAGTAAGGACTCAACGCGTTTCGCCGTTTCTAGTCACGGCTTCATCAAGAGTGGTATTACTCTGTGCAGGACCATCAATATATACTGTTTTATGATGCATGCTGGGAGAGACGGTAATTAGTATGCAAATGAGGCACGTAAGTTAGACATGTGACCTCCCAGATACCGTCACTTCCGTTTAGAATAGAATTGTTCTCAACTACATTGTTGCTAGGTAACGGGGATCGTCGGAATTATCTAGCCGATCAATACGAAATACCAAACATACCATAGACGGAAGGATTCTCAATTAAATTATAAGAGGCAGATAAGTTAATAAACCCATCTGACCCCCGCTACGACCAGTGATTATCCAAACGGCCACATTATAGTTTTAGGGGAAAAGAGAACCCCAAAGCTGCATCAATTTTAAAAAAAGTAAAAGAGTGATGTTAGTAACCTGACATAAAAAATGTATGTGAATAGTTTAATGTATACAAATTAAAAAATAAAATAAATGGAAAAAAAAAGGGAGAAAAGTATATGTATGAATTACATACATATACGATTAGGAACTGGCAGATAGAAATTAAAGGTTAGATGGTGTTATCAATAAATGGGGTGAAAGTAAATCCTTCGTTTAAACCACCAGGATTTTTGGTTCCTAACATATAGATCCAATATGCCTCTCTCTGACGAAGTTTCTTATCTAGATTACCTCCACGGGGGCCAATCCGAACTTTTTCAACCACCATAAATTTCAGACTTTCAGCACTATTGTGATGTTTAAGACGTAAATGTCTAGATACTGGGGTTTCTCGTAAATAACGGACTGAACGTACATGTTCCAAAATTCTCAATTTAAAGGGGCGAAAAGTCTTCCCAATATACTTGATCCCACAGCTACAAGTGAGAAATACACAATGCCAGATGTATTGCAGTTTGAAAAATCTTTCACACTGAATTTTTTTTGTGTTATCGAAATTAGTGAATTCTTTTGAATCTTTTTGTATATATTTACACCCTTTGCATTTGCCGCATTTAAATGTTCCAATGGGTGGTTTATTTAACCAATTTGTCTTAGATATTTTTTTTTCGGCAAAGTGACTATGGACAACTCTGATCACCGATATTAGAGCAACGACGGGAGGTAATAGACGCATGTTTAGTCAAAACTTTTTGAAGGTGTAAATCTTGAGTAAGTAAAGGCCAATAGCGATCACAGATTTTCCGAATTTCATACCAACCGGTGTCAAAATTGCCGATCATTCTAATACAGGTTTCTGTGTTTTTTTGCTTGTCCTGTAGAAGTATATCACGATCAGTAAGAAGAGCATTTTGATACGCTCTCTTAAGGCATCTATTAGGGTATCCTTTTTGTTTAAACATCATCCTCAAATCCCTAGCTTTAATTTTAAAGTCTTCAAGGGATGAACAAGCTCTTCTCAAACGGATATATTGTCCTGTTGGTATTCCACGTTTCAGAGGGGAAGGATGGAAACTCTCCCAATTGAGAAGATTGTTTGTAGCTGTTTCTTTTCTATATAATGTAGTCATTATCTGCCCATGAGATGATTTATTGATTGAAACATCTAAAAAGTTAATGGTTTGTTCTTGTATTTCAAATGTAAATTTTAAATTTAAATCAATGATTTAAATTTAAAATTTACATTTGAAATACAAGAACAAACCATTAACTTTTTAGATGTTTCAATCAATAAATCATCTCATGGGCAGATAATGACTACATTATATAGAAAAGAAACAGCTACAAACAATCTTCTCAATTGGGAGAGTTTCCATCCTTCCCCTCTGAAACGTGGAATACCAACAGGACAATATATCCGTTTGAGAAGAGCTTGTTCATCCCTTGAAGACTTTAAAATTAAAGCTAGGGATTTGAGGATGATGTTTAAACAAAAAGGATACCCTAATAGATGCCTTAAGAGAGCGTATCAAAATGCTCTTCTTACTGATCGTGATATACTTCTACAGGACAAGCAAAAAAACACAGAAACCTGTATTAGAATGATCGGCAATTTTGACACCGGTTGGTATGAAATTCGGAAAATCTGTGATCGCTATTGGCCTTTACTTACTCAAGATTTACACCTTCAAAAAGTTTTGACTAAACATGCGTCTATTACCTCCCGTCGTTGCTCTAATATCGGTGATCAAGTTGTCCATAGTCACTTTGCCGAAAAAAATATATCTAAGACAAATTGGTTAAATAAACCACCCATTGGAACATTTAAATGCGGCAAATGCAAAGGGTGTAAATATATACAAAAAGATTCAAAAGAATTCACTAATTTCGATAACACAAAAAAATTCAGTGTGAAAGATTTTTCAAACTGCAATACATCTGGCATTGTGTATCTTCTCACTTGTAGCTGTGGGATCAAGTATATTGGGAAGACTTTTCGCCCCTTTAAATTGAGAATTTTGGAACATGTACGTTCAGTCCGTTATTTACGAGAAACCCCAGTATCTAGACATTTACGTCTTAAACATCACAATAGTGCTGAAAGTCTGAAATTTATGGTGGTTGAAAAAGTTCGGATTGGCCCCCGTGGAGGTAATCTAGATAAGAAACTTCGTCAGAGAGAGGCATATTGGATCTATATGTTAGGAACCAAAAATCCTGGTGGTTTAAACGAAGGATTTACTTTCACCCCATTTATTGATAACACCATCTAACCTTTAATTTCTATCTGCCAGTTCCTAATCGTATATGTATGTAATTCATACATATACTTTTCTCCCTTTTTTTTTCCATTTATTTTATTTTTTAATTTGTATACATTAAACTATTCACATACATTTTTTATGTCAGGTTACTAACATCACTTTGTACTTTTTTTAAAATTGATGCAGCTTTGGGGTTCTCTTTTCCCCTAAAACTATAATGTGGCCGTTTGGATAATCACTGGTCGTAGCGGGGGTCAGATGGGTTTATTAACTTATCTGCCTCTTATAATTTAATTGAGAATCCTTCCGTCTATGGTATGTTTGGTATTTCGTATTGATCGGCTAGATAATTCCGACGATCCCCGTTACCTAGCAACAATGTAGTTGAGAACAATTTATTCTAAACGGAAGTGACGGTATCTGGGAGGTCACATGTCTAACTTACGTGCCTCATTTGCATACTAATTACCGTCTCTCCCAGCATGCATCATAAAACAGTATATATTGATGGTCCTGCACAGAGTAATACCACTCTTGATGAAGCCGTGACTAGAAACGGCGAAACGCGTTGAGTCCTTACTCTGAGTAATACTCCTTTTTAACAGACACTATGATTATTCTAATCTTTATACAGTTTTGGTAATTTGGTGGAAATTTTATTTGGTGACCATGTGATGTGGTTGTTGTGCATACGTATATACGCACCTATATCAGCTGAAGGCGCCTCTGTTGTTACAATTTGCAGCAATTGCTGTTTAAGTATCTGAAAAACGCCGCTGACTTGACCATTAGTGTTATACGACCGATCGGCCAAAATTATTCAGATGCTATATGGTGTGACCGCGGTGTATATGCACCTATGCAATTGATTTAAACCGTGATAATGTCTGCAGCGATAAACTAATCAATACGTGTATTGACCGCGGCATGACCGCAGTTTTTATGCATTATGCAATTGACCTAAACCGCGACAATTCTACAGCAACTATTCCTCGACACGTACTATAGGAAAATACTGTTTTGTTTAAATACAAATGTTATAGGATCCATCAAGCGGTGGTCACGCGGTGTATGTGCACCCAATATACCAATTATTTCTAATTGCTTTAAGCTATGTGGTAGCAATCGTTGCTCAATATTTCCACCTCTAAATATATTGGTGGGTTTTGATTATCAAACGGTGGAAATCTTATTTGGTGACCATGTGATGCGGTTGTTGTGCATACGTATATACGCACCTATATCAGCTGTAGGCGCCTCTGTTGTTACAAATTGCAGCAATTGCTGTTAAGCATCTTTATCTGGAAAACGCCGCTGACTTGACCATTAGTGTTATATGACCTATTGGCCAAATTATTCAGATGTTATATGGTGTGACCGCGGTGTATATGCACCTATGCAATTGATCTAAACCGTGATAATGTCTGCAGCAATAACTAATCAATACGTGTATTGACCGCGGCATGACCGCAGCTTATATGCATTGTGCAAATCGACTTAAACCGCGACAATTCTATAGCAACTACTCTTTGACACGTATATATAGGAATACTGTTTTGTTTAAATACAAATGTTATAGGATCCATCAAGCGGTGGTCACGCGGTGTATGTGCACGCAAATATACCAATCATTTCTAATTGCTTTAAGCTATGTGGTAGCAATCGTTGGTCAATATTTCCACCTCTAAATATATCGGTGGGTTTTGATTATCAAACGGTGCATGACAAAGTAAGCTAATTTTTTGGTGTTATGCGGTGTGATCGCTGTGCATATGCACTTATGAGGAAAACAAACTATAACTGTTCTAACTGTGACAACTCTACAGTAGTTGCTATCCATATGTGTTAATGGTAGAACGCTGATTGGTTTGACTACTAATGTTATATGATCTACTGAGTCAATCATCTTGATGGCCACGTTGAATCCTTGCACTTAGGATATAAATCAGCCTCAATTGCTCAAGCTACAGCAATTATATAGGTGTGGTTATTCCACATCCTATATATCAATTTTTGAACACAAGGGTTGGCTTATCCCCCATAAATACACTGACCAACTAACGGTCTATGGTCCTTGCTGGGGTGTATCAACATGGCTACTGAGTGGTGTATCAACATGGGCCCTTTCTTTGTATGATCCACCACACAGTCAGGTATCTATTTATATCCGGACCTGCATGGTTTTTCATATGGTCTAACGAGATCATATACGTTGTTTAACTTAAGGTAACACTAAGTTGCTGCATTATATACATTGATACGATACTGTCGATAACAATAAGATTATGCACCTACAAGAGAAGCAGAGCGCTATATAATTAGGGGTTCTGCCTATAGGATAACAAACCATTTAGTGTCCCTCAGGAATCAATTAAAGATTCAACCCTTCCCCTGGGGCATTTTGTTGTGTATCTTGGTTACGCTGGTTTAACGAATATTTTTCCTTACTCTTGGTTTACTCCTTATCCGCATCCACATGGCCATAGGTTAAGTCCTCTAATTACGATACCCACATATGTTATCCATATCATAATCCTTATCTAATAATAACTGTATTAGTGATACATATTGTGGATTACTGGACTACTCTTTTTTTGCTCTCTCATTTCCATATCCTTTGTTTAATTATTATACTCTATATTCTTTCTCTTGTTGTTTTAATATTGTACTGATTGGTTGTAATACCATTGATTTATTAACCTATTAATTGCACTAGATGCGCCGTATGGATTTTCGCTTTTTATCTTGTATTCTGACACATATTTTGGTTGTTTTTTATGTGTTTTTACCATACTATAGGCAGCATTTGACTATTTATTAGCACTACACCTTGCACTTTAAATTAACTTATAAATAGGCGCCCACACTGTATAGTGTATATTTATTTATACACACTCCTTACATTGGGAACCTGCCTGGATATCCCTGGGCATCTGCCACCATAGGCCACGTCGGGTCCCCTCCCTCAGATAACCCTGCCTTCTCCTGTCTTACACCTCCTCCTGGCCCTTTACCCACACCTTTTTTCTCCCTAACCCCTCCTCTGGTCCAATAGTGCCTCCCCCTCTTCTCGCACTTCTGCCCCCCACCCCCGGGGAGGGCCAGGCCACTAGTCGCACCATCCTTCAGCTCAGGAAGTGAGTGCTCGCTCCACCAGCGCGACTCCCACATGTTTCAGAGGCAGCTATGGAGTTCGAGGAGCTGGGAATCGGAGAGGAAAGAGGGGTTTTCGGCTGCATCGCATCGGGGAGCTGGCCCATCCAGCTGGACGTACCCCATGTCATCACCTTGGGGCTGCAGCACAGGTGAGTGAGGGTGACCTAACCAGAAGCCTGGCATCCTGCCCATCACCCCCCAGCACTGCCCGACAGACAGCGTGCAGCCAATCACAGGCTGAAGGAACCAATTCCAGGGATCCAGGACAAGCTGCTACAGAACCTCTTTGGAGAGTGAGAATGCCTGTCAGCTCTGCAGCACCCGCATGCTCTGCTCTAATACACAGCCTGGGCACTGTTGGCACCTGTAGCTCTGCACTGCACATTGCACAGAATGTTTCTTTCATTGTGCAAGAACAGTCAAATATTTACTCACAGGATGAGGGTTACTGCTCTATATTCAGAGAAAAAGCATTAAATATACCCATGAGAGCTGGGCCTGGGGGCAATATATACCCATGAGAGCTGGGGGCAATTATATATACCCATGTGAGCTGGCAATATATACCCATGTGAACTGGCAGTTGTCACATTCTATGCTGGCAAACCTGTCTTCCTGCCCTCTGTATTTGTATATTGTGTTTTTTCCCTTGTGTTTCTGTTGCTGCCAATTCCTGGGTGGCCTCCCAGGGGTTAATTGGTGTTCCGTGTGCTGCTCACCTGTTGACCCTTGCCTTGATTCCCCTGCCTATATTAGAGCAATGTACCTATAGGACATTGCTGGGTCATTTTTCTTTGCCTGGTCTCCTTGCCACTTGTGTCCTGAGAGCTCCTTGCTGTGTTCCTGATATCCTCCGTTTGTTCATCCTTGTTCAGTTTTTGTCTCTATTATTTCTGTTCCAGTTTATGTCAGTTCCTTCTGTGTATTTAGTTCTGTCTATTGCTGTATTTTGTTTTGCTGTTTATGTTCCATTCAGATTCCCTGGTTACTGATTTTGGCTTGGCTGACTTCCCTTCTGGTTCCTATTCCTATATTCTGTATGACGTACTCTCTCTGGTTATGACCTTTGGCTTTCCTCTTTATGACTACTCTATTGATTATTCCTTGTCTGTACCGTTTCCAGGAAACCCTGTCATCTGTATACATAAAAGACTCTGTACGGCTTCAAGGTAATACTTTCCTTTAGATTAGATCCGGCTATCCTAAAGACCGGTCTTTCAGTGCAGGGAATCTTTGGTATTGCCGTACAGAGGTCTTTAGTTAACCCTGTGTTGCTTTCACCTGCCCTTGCAGTTTACAGTGCATCTCTGCATATAGGGGCTTCTCTCAGGAACCAAGGCCTCACCTTCCTGCGAGTTATATTCATAGGGATATATATACAGACCGACCACTTCCAAGGATCTGAGGGCAAGTATAGGGTGGTGCGTGCCTGGTGGTATTGCCACCGTGACAGCAGTATATACCCATGAGAGCTGGCAATATATACCCATGAGAGCTGGCAATATATAACCATGTGAGCTGGGGGCACTATATACCCAATATCACTTTGTTTTGCTGTTCAATAAAACAATTTAAACTATTTAACTTATTTATCGCTATAAAGTTATTTAAAATATAATACTTGGTGTTATATCATGATATTTATAACTAAGATCCAAGTATAACACAATGGACGTGTCACGTGGGCGTATTTTGGGGTTACGTGGTGGGGGGGCAGCATTTCGGCCTTCGCTCCAGGCAGCACAATGTCTTGGGCTGGCCCTGGTAAAGGTATGTATCCAGCCCGAGTGTGGCTCGGTGTTACCGCTTTCAGCAGTGAAAGTTAACCCCAAGCCACACTCGGGATACCGCCAGGGAGGTTAATTGTCTATGTAGTCAGTTGGATAGAGAAGGCAGCTCAAACTGCCAAGGTATCAGCTTGCTTGAATAGTCACTGTAGTTATTATTAACGCTGCTGATGGACTGCGATGTGGTTAATTTTGTTCCGTGAGACTTTGGTATATTTTCATATTGGGGACACTATTGATGCTTGTTATGGTGTTCCCGTAATTATAATACCCCATATGAAGTTACATTATTACAGTGCTCACAGTTACATTCATTGTGTCATATGTAGGGATGAGCTGTTCGGTTCGATCTGTTCGGAGTTTGCATCGAACATCGGCCGTTCGACATTTCGCGAACTTCAAACTTTTTGGGATGTTCGCCAAAAGTTCGAAATAAAAATTTGAAAAAAGTATAAAAAATGCTTAAAAAAATACTAAAAAAAATCTAGAAATAAAGAGACTCTTTACTGCAGAATATTATAAGCAACGGTTTATTAGATATTGAATTAAAACGGGAATATTTTTAACACTGAAGCCTATGGGATAAAACATTCTTGTTACTAAAACATCAGGCAGACACGGACCTCTAATCAGGCACTGTAGAGGGCAGCCTGCAGGGGCCTCCCAAGGATCCCCTTGAGGAGCACGCGTCTGCCGGATGACAGAGCTGCGACTGTGCGGGATAGCCGCCCGGGTGCATGTGGCAGAGACAGGCAGCGCAGGGAGGGAGCCACTGCACCTGTGGCCACGGCATACCTCCCCCCACAACCAGGATCCAGGGAGCCCCCACTGACCACCAGGCTAAGGTAAGGCGACACAGTTCTAAAAAAAAAAAATCCGAGGACATTTTTAAATGTCCCCGGGAACATAAAATAAAACTTTTTTTTTTTTTCTTTCTCTACCTGGCTGAATGTATTTAATTATATATATTAGATATCAGGGGTCAAGTCGAGGGGGAACGCGTGGGAACGGAGTTCCTGCACTAATTTTGCAGAGGGAACAGAGTTCCCTTTGGTCTCATACTCTATAAAGCTTGTAGTCAGGTGTTCAATCATATTTCTCTATTAAGTCACAATAAATATAGGATTTATCATATATTTTTGCTATATTCCACATATTTATTGATTTATAAAGTATTTTACCAGGAAGGAGACATTGAGATTTCTCTCGTTTCAAGTATGTCCTGGGTTTAAGAAATTGAATTGTTACAGTAGGTACAGAAATACAAGGAACACAAACGGTTAGGCAGGCATATTATGGATATATAATATATAGGCAGGTACAGAAATACAAAGTAATAAAATGCAAGATATTAAAAAAACAACACAAATATACAGATTAACCCAGAAAATAAATATGTAGGAAATATAGTCATTATGTTACATGTTTACAGGTGCATTCCGTATTGAGGTATGTTAATAGGGAGCTCTTGAGTGACTTTAGACTGGGGGAAGATTTGATGGTGTCTGGGAGGTTATTCCATATTTGCGGTGCTCTGTAGGAAAATGAGGATGGAGCCACTTTCTTTTTGTATTGTGGTATTGTGAGTAAGGTGCTGGTCCTGGATCGGAGGTTATAGGATGAGGGAGCTGCTGGGGCAAGCAGCCTATTCAGGTAGGGTGGTAGCTACCCAGAAAAGCTCTTAAACAGCAAGTTGGAAAGGTGAAGAGTGCATCTGGATTAAAGCGATGGCCAGTTTAGCTCTTTTAACATGTCACAATGGTGGGTCATGTAGTTACATTGTAGCACAAAGCGACAGAATGAGTTATACAATGTAGTAGGTTTCTGGAGGTGTGTTTGCGGGGCAGCTGCATACACTACATCTCCGTATTCAATAGCCAGCATAAGCATTTGTTGTATAGTCTGCTTTCTTATTGACATATATACATTTAATATATCAGATCTGAGTGTGTTTGTGTTACGTGCGAGGTGATAATTGCTTATTGGGAGACAGAAATCCTGGCGAGTTCCCACACTTCTTTTTTTAGGACTTGATCCCTGAGATACATTCAGCCAGGTAGAGGGGGGTGGCATGTGGGCTGTGTCACAACTACTACGTGCGCTGCTGCGAAAGACGCCGGGTTAAGCCACCCACTATCGGTCTCTGCACACTTCTCTCTCGCAACAGGGACGCAGAGCGCGATACAATGATCTCAGGATTGCAACGCAGTACAAGTCTTCTCTTGAAGCGGTAATGACTACGTCTCCCACAATCCCTGGCATCACTTTCCTATTCTATTAGTTACGCTGCCACCACTCCTCATGGACACTACACGCGTCGCAGCGAGAGACGCAGGGCTAAGCAACCACACTGTCACTATCCCTGCCGTCCCCAACAACCGCAACGCACACTTTCGTATCTACCCGAGCTTAAAAAAAATCAGCAATCCTCCAATCTCTTAGCGTGGATCTCATCAGCCAGAAGCAGAACTTCAATACGTTTTATTTATTTATGATCTAGAAAAATCACAGTGCATTGTTACAGGAAAAAATAGAGATAGAATACATCAATTAATTACACACTACACAGCAAATAAAAGAAAAGGATTAACACAGAGCATTACTTAACCATAAACTAGTGTCAGTGATAGGGAGGCTCTATTAAGAGCTGGCAATATTTCCTTGATTGACGTCCAAGGAAATAGCCCCGAGCCATGCTTGATTCAGACTATATATAGGGCTGCTTTTTTTCTAAGTTCAGCCTCCTAGCTGGCAGAGCCTTTGCCTACAATCCCCAGAATTCCCCTCTCCAGAGCATGCTCAGTATGCTTCGTCGTTAATCTTTAATTGCCCAAAGGTGTCCATCTTCCCCCCCAGACCCCCCTTAGGGATCAAGGATATGCTTCCTTTCTTTGAAGATAGGGCCTAAATCTTGGTGCCGGGCTGGCTCCCAAGGTGCAACTAACAGGCTACATGACATGTCAGTTCACAAAGACATTCCATTTTACAGCCACGTGTGATATCCTCCCCCCAGGGGAGAAACATAACCATTTTAATTACATTTTAGCACCCACTCCCAACAGCTGTGGACACAGAGACACGCTCCCCAAATGGTCAGACACAAATATGAATATGACTCTATATGGAGGAGATATATATATACAGGCACCTAGACACATATACACAGGCAGACCCTTATATAGATAGAAATACAGACCTAATCTGCCCCATCTCACATCTAATCTGCCGCAGGCTGCGCGGGGTCTCAGGCAGTGGTTTGTTTTTTTGTGTGTATATTTTTATCAAATTTATAGGGGAAGGTAAGGGCTGGTATGATATATATATATATAAGATATATTGATAAAATTGGATTTTAAAGCAAACAAATTCCCTATAATAATTACCATTTATGAAATTTCAATAAACCTTAAAACCTTAAAAAGAAAGTTTCTTCTTATATATCAAAATTGAAGTAAGGCGCTGCGCGACTCTGATCAGAGGAGACGATAGACACAACCACACCGAGATATGGCAGATTATCATCTGATCAGTTCGTGGTCTGTCAGGTCCGTTTATTATTTCAACATCCAATAGAAATGTTCGTTATATATAAAAACTTCCTGCAATGTTCACTCCCAACATAGGAATGTGATACAACAACCAATCAGAGCAGATACATTTCTATGTCAGAGTTTAACCAACAGTGAGACAAAAATTACTACATTTGATTCAGAGATGGCTTTTTTTTCTAGCTTACACTGTTCACATACCCTTTCCTGCACACAAAGGAAATGGCTAAATTCCACAGGCTAACATCCTATGCAAGTAAAAGACTTACTTGCAGGGTTTGACACTTATAATGGGGGGGGGGTTGGATTTCACACTAATGCAAAATTAAAAAACTACCTATCATATTAAAATACCTTTCAATCGTCTCATTGATCACATATACAATCGTGATCACAAAAATGGATGAAACAAACGAGACAATTAAACTAATTATACCTGGGGCCATAGTATCCTCGCCTAATACCTGTACGATATACGAAAAGGATTCCCAAAGGAGGCCCTTTATGAGCATAAAATATACTTATCTATCTAGATTCACTCTACCAGCGAACCACACTTGGAGCGTAGGCAAAAATACCTAATCTAGACATTAAATAACTATTTATTCCCATTTCCCAAAATATAATTCACCGAACAAGAAAAGTATAATAACTTGAATGTAAAAGTTCATTTATCTAATAATCAACATGAGTCAGATCTATATCTGTGTGTTTTCCTATGTTCAGCTTCACTCCACAGACCGCATACACCCCTGCATTCACACACACTCTCCAGAAATACATTCTCATTTTCCCAAATCTATTCCTTTCTCACACTTATCTAGGGGATTAAATAAAAAAAATATTCCATAATCTAATACCGTAGTCCACAGTGCGAGATCAAGGTCTGGTCTTTTTCAACATCCCAGCTTGAGACGCATAATCATTAAATGTCATCAGAGCTCCCACCATAGGGACTCCTGAACAAGCTGTCTCTTTGCGCTGGTTGCTTATTACCTGTGACCTTGACACAAAATGTCCATGATTCGTTCCATATGCAGTCATTGTGACTGTCAGGTTTCTTGATGATGCGATACGGTTGTAGCAACAATAAAGAAAAAAGAAAGAAAATATGGTATACCCCGCTAATCATATACATCCATTCATTCATTATCACTCTCAAGTACACGAAAACATAAAAAAATGTTAATTTACACAAGAAGAGACACAGATAATAAAGTTTAAAATTTCCCCTCAAAGAAAATTATACTACTTCTGACCCATTGTTAGAGAAAAATATATATATATACGCAACTTTGGCTCAAAAGGGAAATAGCCAAAGTGCATACTCCACCCATTCTAAATAGCAAAAAAAATATTTAACTACTATCCTATTCAGTCTTGTTTGGTGTTTTGAAACAAACCTGGTGTTTATAAAACACGCCAATCCTCAAATGAAATCAAAAAAATAAAAACCGCATTAATTTTACCGAATTAAAACTTTCCATTTACCACTATACAGTATATGTCATGAAGCGTATTTATGCAAATGCATTAAATTATATGTTCCTAAATACATTAACTCTAATTTTAATTGGATGTGATCTTCAATAATCCTAAATGTGTCAGGGAATTTGAACAATATTGATTGTAACCAAACAACAAAAATAATAAAATATAAAATAATAAAAGACACAAAATAATTATCACTTAGACGACAACACAAAGATAATCCATCAGCATATAAAAATACATTATCTTCTTTCTTTGTCTTCGGTCTTATTGGTCGAAAATAACTGTTTTGTAAAACTGACATGTCTTAAGTTTTATTTCCAAATCAATGATCTTCTTTAATCGCATGATTTATTGATGAGTTGTTGATAAACTAAAATGTTTTATTGCCTGGTGTCTGATAATTCCTTATTATCCGGTTGATGTAACATTGCAATGTGAAATGATAATGTGTTTGAGTAAATTTCCTTCAATTCCAACAGCTTTATCAATATTGGTATTCAATAATCTTCCATCTAGCTTGATCAAAGTTGGCATGCATGGGTAATTTTCACCTAAAGTAAAAAACCTGGAAAAAAATGTATTATTTACCTGTCAGAAATTTTAAAATTTATATGGTTAAAATACTTTTAAAATGGAGAAAAAAAAAATGCAACACATTTTTTTTTAGACACACAGAAAAAGGAGTGGTCATGAGAGAGAGAAAATGGAGGAGGCTAAGAAAAGAATGTGAAAACTTCCTTTTACTTTTGCAACGGTCACCATTTTTTCCTAAAATGCTCTTCAATTCAAATAAAAAACACATAAAAAAATATCAAACTGGGAAAGAAAGTATAGAAGGGCATGTTTAAAACTTGATGCGTTAATTAGCACAAAGTTCTCAGGAAACTCAGAGAAAAAAGATTATTAATAAACATTTAAAACTACAAACATTATTAAGGATATTGGTTAAAACAAACATTCAAATGTGAGGTGTTTGTGCAGCTATTTTACAACCTGTTTTATTCCCTCCAAGATCTTATAAATATATATATCTAGACTTGTATTACACACACATTTTGGCAACTAATTGCCCCCCCCATTTGGCTGATACCTCCAGAAGAAATGTTGAACCCAATAGAGCAGAGAATAATATATATATTCTCTGCTCTGTCGGGTTCAACATTTCTTCTGGAGGGATCAGCCAAATTGGGGGGGGCGCATTTAGTTGAGATTGTCCACATGCCACCCCCCATGTGCATATGTGTAAATATGGTCTGAGGTCTGTGGGTGGGTGTGTATATATATATATATATATATCTGCGTGTTGATATATACGTATATAAAGGTCTGCGTGTTGATATATATACGTCTGTGTGTGGTATCAATGCATCCCTACTCTATACACGGCGCTCCGTGTACCTATAATATATATATTTTTTATATTTTTATACTATTCCTATTAAATTAACAGTAATTTTTGATGTATTTTATTCAGTAGAAACTTTTTTTTGCCTATATAACATGTGCTTTGTGAAAATGAAACGGTTTTGTGTGTACATTTTAATTTAGTTAGTGGATTCCTGTCCAGTGCAGTGAGAAGCAAACGTAATGTAGTGTAGACACACTGCGAGGCGGAGCGGAGTGAAGTCAAGCCTTCAAAATGTTTGCTTTTCTTTGCTTCGCTGTGCGTCACTACACGCTCAGTGTGTCTCAGCCTTTATTCCCGCACCGCTAGCTTACCGAATCATTTTGTATACTTGTTACTGACCCTGCTTGTTCTGAGGACCCGATCTGTTGCCGACTTTGCCTGCCATTTGACTATTCTCTCTGTGTATTCCCTGCCTGTTCTGTTTGCTTCCTGTTGCTACTGGTGTGCGCCGATTCTCACCATATACAGTAGCGTAGTACAAGTGCCTAAACATTGCTGACCCGGTTTTGTTATAGCTGCTGGTGTAACTGAATAGATCGGGGATCTCTTCTGCATTACCAAAACCTCCACCACTGCACTCTTCCACAATACCACAGAGGGGCTACTTACAGTGTGAAGGCACTTGCTGCCACCAAAGGCACAATATTTGGGTGCACTGCGACTGACGCCTATACCAGATTCATATCATTTTAATATTTGACCGCAGGGTCCAACCCTGCACTCTTGCACAATACCACAGAGGGGCTACGGTGTGACGGCACTGTTGCCGACACTAAAGGCCCAATTTTAAAGCACCTATTGTTACTTTCATCCAAAGCCTGCATAAGTTTCACCATAATTTAGCCAAAAAAATCACTAAACTTGTTCTGCGTGTCCTAAAATGTCTCCTCTTTTCATACAGACTGCCGCCCCAAGCAGTTGATTATGAATAGATTAAAGGAAAACCATTTACCGTCATTTGAAATGTAATTTTTTTGTTTTTAAATGTTTCTATACATCCTACAAATCCGCCACTTCACGGGCAGGTTATGGGGACCTCCTAGGCACGATATTTGAAGGAATTTTTCGTTTTTATTCTTAACCTTTATTTCATGGAAAACTCACTGTTTTTTTTTAGACTCCATTGACTTGCATTGAGTTCGGTTCGTGTTCGAACGCGAACTTTTGAAATTGTTCGAGTTCGAATGCGAACCGAACACGGGGGTGTTCGGCTCATGACTAGTCATGTGTGGTACTGATTGAGGTCTGTAGGTGACACTATCTATCCCATCTTGTCAATTTTATCATCAATTATTTATAAAGTTTACATGTATGTTTCAAGATCTACAACAATTTTTTTACAAATATGGTTTTGGTTTCATCCCTATTTATGTAGTATCTTTTTGGGTTTCTTCCTTTTAATTTTTTGACCCATATATATTTGCAATAAGGAGCGAGGTCATAGATTGTCGAAAAATTATGATCTAATTTACTTGTAGATCTGGGTATTAAGACAGGTTAAAAAGTTGAGTTACTGGATAGATTTAGGAAGTGGTCAGTGTAGGATGCCCCACTCTATGCTTTCATACTGCCTGATCCCACATTCGATATACCCAATCTAGACAAAAGTATTCGGAGGACTCCTGACTATTACACCGACAAGGACTTTTATGACATGACTGTGGCAGATTAGATCTGTATTTGGGTCTGCCTGTGTATATGTGTCTATGTGACTGTATATACATATCTCCTCCATATAGAGTCATATTCATATTGGTGTCTGACCATTTGGGAAGTGTATCCCTGTGTCCACAGCTGTTGAGGGTGAGTGCTAAAATGTAATTAAAATGGTTAGCTTTCTCCCCTGGGGGAGACACGTAGCTGTAAAATGGAATGTCTTTTGTGAACTGACATATCGTGTAGCCTGTTAGTCGCACCTTGGGAGCCAACCCGGCACCAAGATTTAGGCCCTGTCTTCAAACACAGGAAGCACATCCTTGATCCCTGGGGGGGGAAGATGGACACCTTTGGGCAATTAAAGATTAACGACGAAGCGTACTGAGCATGCTCCGGAGAGGGAACTCTGGGATATGTAGTGCAGGAGGCTGGGCCATTTGTGGGTGGGGTGGAAGGACCAGGAAGTGTATAAATTCTGAAAAGTGGCCATGTGCTATGGCTGATCACTTGGGGTACATTCGAAAGATGACTGATCTGTCCATGCTTCTATCTCCAGGCTCCAGGAGGCACCGATGCTAGCTTACCGATTAGTTTGTCGTAAGTAATGCTCTGTGGTTACCCCTTTTCTTTTATTTGCTGTGTAATTAATTGATTTATTCTAGCTATAATTTTTCCTGTAACAAATGCACTGTGATTATATATATCTTTGTTCTATATCTTAAATAAACCTAATCTATTTAAGTTTTGCTTCTGGCTGATGAGATCCACGCTAACGAAGAGATTGGGAGTATTGTTATTTGCTTTAAGATCGGTTAGATAAGAAATTGTGAGTTGCGGTCGTCGGGGATGGCAGGGATTGTGGGGTCTGCAGTCACTGTCCGAGTCTAGGGTAGGCAGATATTGCGGTTGCTTAGCCCTGCATCTTCCGTTGC
The DNA here is from genome assembly GCA_009667805.1 of Leptobrachium leishanense. Taxonomy (NCBI): domain Eukaryota; kingdom Metazoa; phylum Chordata; class Amphibia; order Anura; family Megophryidae; genus Leptobrachium; species Leptobrachium leishanense. Next base: position 134,078,114 of record CM019063.1, on the reverse strand, counting down.
GACGCACGTAGTGTCCATGGGGACTGGTGGCAGCGTAACTAATAGAATAGGAAAGTGATCTCAGGGATTGTGGGAGACGTAGTCATTACCCACTTAAAGAGAAGATTTGTTCTGCGTTGTAATCTTGGGATCATTGTATCGCGCTCTGTGCCCTGTTGCGAGAGAGTGCGTAGAGACAGATAGTGGGTGGCGTAACCCGGCGTCTTTCGCAGCAGCGCACGTAGGGGTCGTGACAATGACATTTCGAAATATGCAAGCATTAACCACTTCAATGCAGTGGACGCGCTCAGCGCGTCCAACCGCATTGCTACTTGGCTGCAGAGGACGCGCTGAGCGCGTCCTCCCTTTGCAGCCCGCGATCAGCCGGTATTCCGGCTGATCGCTCGGCCCCCCGGTGTGGGCTGACATCATCGATGTCAGCCAAACCTCCGGGACCCCGGCGGGCACGATAGGCGTCATCGCGCATGCGCGATGACGTCTATTTCAGGCACCCCCCCGCCATTGCAGGGAAGGTGCCTGAATGGGAGGGGGGAGGTCCTTCGGACCTCTCCCCCTCCCCATCCGTGCATGCCAGCGGTTAAAGGCAGGCACCGCCTGGAAGGGCACAGCCTGCCCTTCCAAGCGGCGGCTGTCTTTAACCCCTAGGGGGCTGGATCGCGATATGGCGCCAACATGCGCCGTATCGCGGTCCCCTCCCGGAGCTGGCCGACATCTTGGATGTCGGCCAAGCTTCCGGGATATCCCCTAATGACTGGCGTCATCGCGCAGAGCGCGATGGCGCCAGTTTTCAAATTAACCCCTTGCTGCCACCTATAGTGGAGATAGGGGGTTCCAATGAACCCCCTATCTCCCGATCCGTGACAGCTAGGGGTTAATGAGTGTCATCTGCGCTCGTTTCTATGTGTTCCATGTACAACAAAAATGAGGTTTTTGTTTGTTTCAATGGCCATTGCAACGTAAGCCCACTCGCCACTTCAAGGCACCTCTTTAGAGTGGGTACCTAACAATTGTGACCAAAAGGCCGCTCTACTGAGCAGCTCCAAGCCCAAATGGGAAGTGTTTGGTGCGTGTATAAATAAAAGCCACCATCTTTGCCTCTCCTTCGCTGAAAAGCAGCTGGAGGGGCTTGGAGCTGCTCAGTAGAGCGGCCTTTTGGTCACAATTGTTAGGTACCCACTCTAAAGAGGTGCCTTGAAGTGGTGAGTGGGCTTACGTTGCAATGGCCATTGAAACAAACAAAAACCTTATTTTTGTTGTACATGGAACACATAGAAACGAGCGCAGATGACTCTTTTTCCTTGTTATGTTTTATGCATTGACTGGGCTGTTACTCCTGGCAGTTGCTGTTCCTCCGAAAATAAGTGAGTATGGGCGCGACGGCATTTTTTCTGTATTTATGTATATCATGCTTGTAACACCAGTCCGTCGTTCTGCAGCTGTTCCTCTTTCCATGTTTTTGTTTTTGATCCCAAATGGGAAGTGTTTGGTGCGTGTATAAATAAAAGCCACCATCTTTGCCTCTCCTTCGCTGAAAAGCAGCTGGAGGGGCTTGGAGCTGCTCAGTAGAGCGGCCTTTTGGTCACAATTGTTAGGTACCCACTCTAAAGAGGTGCCTTGAAGTGGCGAGTGGGCTTACGTTGCAATGGCCATTGAAACAAACAAAAACCTCATTTTTGTTGTACATGGAACACATAGAAACGAGCGCAGATGACACTCTTTTTCCTTGTTATGTTTTATGCATTGACTGGGGTGTTACTCCTGGCAGTTGCTGCCCCTCCGAAAATAGGTGAGTATGGGCGCGACGCCATTTTTTCTGTAGCTAGGGGTTAATGTTTACTATCATTGGAACGGCCAGAGCGTGGCCGTTCCAATGATACCAAACATGACCATATAAACTGTAAAGAAAAAAAAAAAAAAGAAAAAAAAAAATTAAAAAAAAAAGGTTTTTTTTTATTTTTTTATTTATTAGTGCAACAATATTGTTCCCATTTCAATTATAATGTGAACAATGATACTGCACTAACGATTTTTTCTATGGGGGGCGTTTGCTAAAAAACACGTAATTTCCCCCCAAAAAAAGTAACGATTCCTCATTTCTAATTTTTTTAACAAGCGCACCCCATAGAAAATACAACCGCAAACGATCGCATTTTAAAATGTGAAAAAAAACACTTTACACATTGTAAATTATTGAAAATTCTAATTTTATTGCATATTTTGTTATAATATACAGACATGACATAACGTATACATATAATAATGACATATTATGAATCTGCACAGTCTGCCGGAAAGAACGATATATAATATGTCTGGGTCATATATTAAAATAAGGCTTCAAAACGCGGTTAAACATGATGAGCGAAACCGGTAAAAATGACCTCAGCACAGAGGTGGGAAAAGGCTCAGCAGCGAAAGGGTTAATACGGAGTTGATCCCACCTTTACAGCTATAGCAGCTTTCACTCTTCTGGGAAGGTTTTCCACAAGATTTTGAAGCGTTTCTGTGGGAATTTTTGCACATTAATCCAGAGTATAGCGATTGAGAAGTCAAGCATGGTCATGTGGCGTATGCATTGTGTGCTGGAGTCCAAGATGCAGTGATGGGAGGTCAGACAGATTGCAGGGCACAGCAATAAGTTTTATTTAAAGGATAAAGCAGAAACAAAACAGGAGAAATAAACTGAATCAATGGAGGAGGCTGGGTGTGACAGGAAATAAGACTATTGCTCTGCTGGTTGTTTGCCCTAAACACAGCAAAAGGGAGACGCAGGAAAAAGGCTGACTGAGGCACCAAGAGAAGAAAAGTAAACTTGGTGAAAGTCCGTGGCAGGGGTTCCAGACAGGGAGCAGGTAATAAGTGTGGTGAGGGTCCAAAGCAAGGGTCTTGGCAGGTGACAGGCAATAGAATAATCAGATTCTGTGGCAAAGCGGTCTGGTACACAGGTAATTCAACAGTAAGGTACAAGGAACAAATGGTAGAAGGTATCAGTGGTTCAGGTAAGGGTTCTCAGTAGTGGTTCTCGGGAGGATAAACTAGGCTGAGGAACAGGGAGCTCCAGGTGGTCAGGACTGGTAGGATGCACAGCTAGACTTCAATGTTGAAGCAGGGAGACAACATAGCTTTCTTTTAAGGAGGCCTCATCAGGTGGGATGGGATGTACCTGAGGCCTCTTGGAATGAGTACGGCATCTAGGTAAGGTTTTCAGGAACCTGCATATTGCATAGGGTCCATACAAAACTTGGAAAATCATGCAGGAGCAGGATAGAAATGGTGCTGCTAGAGTCAGGTGGGGACACAGGCTTGTCTGAGCCTGGTCTCCTGAAAAGTAATGATGTTGGACAAGAAAGCCTGACTTGCCCTCTCTATTCAGTTTCATCCCAAAGATGTTCCATGGGTTGAAGTCAATGATCTGTGCAGGCCAGTCAAGTTCTTCCACCCCCAAACTCATCCAACCAATTCTTTTTTATTTTTATATTTAATTTTTTTTATTTCGTTAAAAAGTCATCTTACAACAAAGTAGAAAATGAGGGCCTCACAGGGCATCACCTAGTCATCAATAACATCATAGCTTAAAGAAAATAAAAATAACAAGATCAAACGGCAATGCAGCAGATGAAAGATGATACAAAAGCAATTCTTCAAGTAGACACACAAAGAGCGACATAGAAAACAATAGGGGGGAGGGGTGACTCGGAGGGAGAACAAAAAAAAAAAAACTAAAGAAATTTAAGAAATAAAAAGTCTCACCGTGTGGGCAAACAGAAAGTTAAGGAGAAGTATCAGCCGAAATAGAAAAGGGTCGAGAGAGCGCATCAAAAACACCTCAGACACCGCAGGAGATCCTTCAGCCCGTGTCCCGGATTGGGAATTCCCTTGGACGAAACCAGGCAACCCAGGGTAGGCCATGACACCAGTCCCGGAGCTCCGGTGGTATCCAAGCAGCACTACAGACCAGCAGATCGGCCGCAGCTGTAAGAGCCCCAGCCCACAGTGGAACAACGGACAGAGCAAGAGGTCCAGGCCACAACTTCCGCCCCCCCCAGCCATCCCGGGAAGGCACTCCTCCTTCACCAGACATTGAACAGTACCTTCAGGCTCCATCATCGGCCCATCCAGCGTCACGCGGCTTGGCGGCCCAAGCAAAGCGGATGCACCGGGTTTACATGGCAGCAACAATTCCTCCTCCTCCCGCAAGGTAAGCCGCACTCACCGGGGTCCGGGTTACTCTCCACGTCGCAGGTTTCCTCCATGGTCTTGCCACGAGGCACATCAGTTGCCCCTAGGAACTCCTCTGGCTCCGCTCCGGTCGGGGGACTCACACCACCGCAGCCTCTCAGCATGGCGTCACCGGTCCCGTCCCACAGCTCCCCCATGTCACCTCCTTGTTTTGGTCCAATCCCCAGTACCTCCATTAGCTGGCGCCACACACCCCGTGTAAGCGGGCTCTCATCGTCCCCGGGCAGTAACCCGAGGCATGCCTCCAGGTCCTCCAACACGGTTCCCAAAGTCCTGGTGGGGGGTGGGCAGGCTAGCCGCCGCCAGTCCGCAACCACCCCTACTAACTCTGCTGTGGGTCCAGCAGCAGCAACCAGAGGACGGGGGCCCTCCATCCCCTCAGCTCGCCGCCACCTGGAACCTTGGTAAGGGGGCTGAAGGAGGGTCAGGACGTGCAGGCCCCGAAGCCCAGGCCCCAAGATGGCAGCCGGCAGGTCGTGCTCTGCAGGTACTGAAGGCACTGAGCGGGTTGTCTCTGGTCCGGAGACGGGGACAAAGCGTTCTCCGGACAGCCACCATGGAACCTTTGAAGAAAAAAACAAATCCTCGTTAAATGTCAACTGGAGGTCCCTAATGGCGGGGGACGCGCGGAGCTCCAACAATGCACGTCTGCCTTTGTGGGTAGCTGGCCACGCCCCCCATACAACCAATTCTATCATTGTTCATGCCGAACTCTGCAGACAGCTAGATGAGGCCGCCTTTTCCAGGGACCCTTCCTGAAATTGAACCCTGGTTTCCAGCATTGTGACAGCAATGGGTCTGATTGAAACACCTGAATTCAATAACTAAGAGGCATGGCCCAATACTTTTGTCCATATAACGTACATGTCCTCACCTGCCAGAAAAGGATTTAGGAGGGATGATAAAGTGTCACGATTGGCAGCCCTCCCAATCTGCTTATTAACCTCATACATCAGGGGTGGGGAACCTTTTATTCTGCCAAGGGCCATTTGTAGATTTAGAACATCATTCGAGGGCCATACAAAATTAACAACTTAACATTTAGGAAGAAATTTAATTAACTCACCCCTAATGTGATGGCTGGAACTGCTTCTCTTTGGTGAGGTGCGTGATGTTAGTTGGTACAGAAGATGTTACTATTCGCAATTTTCCAGGTTTGCGTCCTTCTTTTAATTCTTTTCACACCCTCTCTCTCCATTTAATTAATTTCACCCTCTCCCTTTAATCTCACCCCTCCCCATTTAATGTCACCCTCCCCATCTAATAGATTTCACCCTCCCCATCTAATGAATTTCACACATCCCCCGCGGCCCTTTTACGGGACCTCAGCATGCGGCGAGTAGTAGAATGAGAGGGCGGGATTATCCCCGCTTCCCTCACTCACTGAAGCGTGCCAGATCCTCTTTCACTCTGGGCCCGGGAGATGAGGGGCGCAGCGTGAAGGAAGATCCGGCACACAGCAGCTATAATCCTCACCCCCCCATTCTACTACTCACCGAGGTCCGGTAAAAGGGTTGCGTGGTGGAATTTACACGCCCCTGCTGTGGGGCTCTAAGGGCCGGACCAATTGATTCCGCAGGCCTTATACAGCCCGCGGGCCAGATGTTCCCCACCCCTGCCTTACATACTGCCAATGGGTTATTTTGCTGGCACCATGTAGGGAAAACCCCAATGCTTTTATTACGGGATAGATTCTCCTCTGCTGCATTTGAATTCTACATAAGGAAGGGGAGCGCTTTCATGTGCCCACTAACATGCAGTGGTTTTAGGAGTACTGGAAAATTATGGTCCACCTACAAACCTAGGTGGAAGTCCCTACAGCTAGGGATGAGCCGAACACCCCCGAGTTCAGTTCGCATTCGAACTTTCCAAATGTTCGAATTCGAACTTTCCAAATGTTCGAATTCGAACTTTCCAAATCTTCCAAACTCAATGCAAGTCAATGGGACTCAAAATTCGATTTTTAGAGTGCCCTCCAAGAGGGCATATATGCTAGATATTTGCCATAAAAGGTGTATGGGGGTCTGGGTAGTGCCCTGGGGGACAGGAAACAAGGACAAAAAGTTAAGGACAAAAAAAAACGTTTTTAAAGGGACAGTGAGTTTTCCATGAAATAAGGGTTAAAAATAAAAACGAAAAATTCCTTCAAATATCGTGCCTAGGAGGTCCCCATAACCTGCCCGTGAAGTGGTGGATTTCTAGGATGTATAGAAACATTTAGAAACAAAAAAATGACGTTTAAAATGACGGTAAATGCTTTTCCTTTAATCTATTCATAAACAACTGCTTGGGGCGGCAGCCTGTATGAAAAGACATTTTAGGACGCGCAGAAAAAGTTTAGTGATTATTTTTGGGCTAAATTATGGTGCAGGGTTTGGATGAAAGTAACAATAAGTGCTTTAAAATTGGCCCTTTAGCGTCGGCAACAGTGCCGTCACACAGTAACCCCTCTGAGGATATGAATCTGGTAAAGGCGTCAGTGCACCCAGATATTGTGCTTTTGGTGCCAGGCCAGCAAGTGCATTCATACAGTAACCCCTCTGTGGTATTGTGGAAGAGTGCAGGGTTGGACCCTGCGGTTCAAAAAATTAAAATGATATAAATGTGGCACAGGCGTCAGTGCAGCCAAATATTGTGCCTTTCATGGCAGCAAGTGCCTTCACACCGTAACCCTTTTGTGGTATTGTGGAAGAGTTCAGTGGTGGAGGTTTTGTGAATGCAGAAGACCTCCCCGATCTATTCCGTTACGTCAGCATCAGGGGATTGATAGCTGCTGATCCAGAACTGATTCATTTTTATAAATGTCAGCCGGTCTATAGAGTCGGTGGACAGACGCACTCTTTTGTCTGTGACAAAACCTCCAGTGGCACTGAACGTCCTTTCAGAAAGCACGCTAGATGAAGGGCAACCGAGTAGCTGCATAGCATATTGGCTAAATTCTGGCCAGTGATCCAATCTCAACACCCAGTAAGCCAGTGGATCATCTGCTGGAAAGTTATCCAGGTCTGCCCTTGCCCCTAGGTAGTCCTGCACCATATGGTGAAGACGCTGGCAATGGGTGCCTACATTTGACGTCCCTGGGCGTTGTGGACTAAAAAAATTTAAAAAGGCATCAGTCAAGCGGCCCCGGCCTTCACCACTATTCCTCTGATCATCCGCAGCCTCAGAAGCACCTGTGTCATCACTTGGTAACCTACCAGTGCCTGGAAAGGTGTTACACAAGTGTCACTTTAGAGCGTCTTCAAGTTTTTTCATCCTGTGCTCCCTCTGTGCGGGCAGGATGAGCTCTGCAACTTTACCCTTGTATCGTGGATCAAGAAGGGTTGCAAACCAGTAATGATCCCTCTCCTTGATAGCACGAATCCTGGGGTCCTTTAGCAGGCTTTGCATAATAAGGGAGCCCATGCAGCGTAGGTTGGAGGTGGCATTAGCTTCCGAGTCTTCCTGCTCAATGAGGAGGATGACCCCATCGTGCACTTCCTCCTCCCAGCCACGTACCAGTCCTGGTGTTTCTGGGCACACAAAACGCTCCCTTGAGGAATCCCCACCTTCAATGCCCCACTACTCAAATATTCCTCCTCCTCCTCCTGTCTGATCTGAGGAGGACCCGCTGGAATGCTGTCTGCGGAAAGACTGGGGCCTTCAGAGCTAGGGAAGGCCTCCTCTTCCTCCCGCTGCTCTGCCTCTAGAGCCACATCTAAAATTCCCTGCAGTGTGCTCCAGCAGGAACACTAAAGGAATTGTGTCACTGATGCATGCACTGTCCCTGCTCACCATCCTCGTTGCCTCCTCAAATGGTGACAGTACAGTTCATGCATCCTTGATCATCAGCCACTGCGGGGGGGAAAAAAACAAGTTGACCTGAACCTGTCCTTGTGCCATACTCACACAGGTACTCGTTGATGGCCCTCTGCTGCTTGTGCAGACGCTGCAGCATTGCTAATGTTGAGTTCCACCTGGTGGGCATGTCACAGATCAGACCGTTTGTGGGAAGGTGGAATTCTCTTTGAATTTCTGCCAGGCGAACGCTTGCTGGGAATGACCATCTGAAGTGGCTGCAGACTTTTATGGCCTCGCTGAGAAGCTCTGCCAGCCCTGGGCACTTGGTTAGGAAACGCTGTACCACTAGATTTAGGACGTGTGCTAGGCATGGTATATGCGTCAATTTACCCTTGCGTAGGGCGGAGAGAAGGTTGCTGCCATTATCACAGACGATCATTCCCAGCTGAAGCTGGCATGGTGTTAACCATCTCTGCACCTGCCCCTGCAGAGCTGACAGAATTTCTGGCCTGGTGTGGCTCCTGTCCCCTAAACAAACCAGCTCAAGCACAGTATGGCATCTTTTTGCTTGAGCCATTGCGTAGCCCCTGTCAGGCGTCGGTTTAACTGCTACTTTGCCAGAGACACAGAAGGAGGAGGAGGAGGAAGAGGTGGTGGTGGAGCAGACAGAGCTCATACAAGCAGCTTTCTGGAGGCGTGGTGGATGAACAAGCTCCAGCACAGAGCCCTGTCTTGGATCCCTCCCAGCTGCAATCAGAGTTACCCAGTGTGCCGTGAAGGAAATGTAACGACCCTGTCCATGCTTGCTGGACCACGTGTCTAAAGTCACATGCACCTTGCTGCTGACTGCCTTTCCCAATGACTCGATAACATTGTCTTCCACGTGCTGGTATAGTGCTGGAATGGCCTTCCGTGAAAAGTAATGGCGTTTTGGAACATGCCACTGTGGTACAGCACATTCAGCAAATTCACGGAAGGGAGCAGAGTCCACCAGCTGGAAAGGCAGCAGCTGCAATGCGAGTAATTTTGCTAAGCTGGCATTTAGACGCTGTGCTTGGACGGTTGGGGGTTATGTTTTTTCATACGCTGCAGCAGCTGGGGCAACGTAATCTGACTGCATAAATCTTCAGCTGATGGGATGCTGTCACATTGTGAGGAAGGAGCTGGTACATCCATTACTGTAGCATCATCCCTGTCAGTGGAGGTTGTAGGCAATGACATGGCAGGACATACAGTGGGGGTAGAGACAGATGAGGAGGACCTACGCAAAGTTTTGTGCCAACGGGATGATTGGCAGGAGGTCATATGTCGCCTCAAGCACGTGGTACCAAAGTGTCCGGTGTCTTTCCCACGCTTGAGCCTCATCTGACATAGATTACAAATAGCAACGGTGGGGTCTGCTGCACATTTCTTAAAGAACTCCCAGACAGGAGAGTTCCTGCATGTGTGCTTTGAGACAACAGCGCTCTGCACCTGAGCAGCTCTGACATCTGATGCCTTGGACTGGCTAGTGCTACGGTTGGTCATAGAGGATGTTGTACCTCGTGTTTGCTGTGCCTCCTCCTCCCTTGATTCCTCTGTTCGATCAGGCACCCAGGTGGAGTTAGTGACTTCATCATCATTGTCATCATCACCCCCTATCTCCTAGTCACTGGAGCCAACTTGGCAGTGTGCTGCAGCTGCTGGGGCAACATGAGTGCCAGTTATGTGTGTCATCACTGGCACCCCTTCCTCTAGGTTGATTATACTCCCTTCCTCAACCTCAGAGATTGAATCAGAGCACTGTACTTGCTGCGCATCCTCAAGCAGCATGTCACTGTCATTGCAGTCAAACAATTCAGCTGACTCCTCCGTGTGTGATAGCGAGGCTATGGCAGTAGTAGCTGTGGACATGGAGGCTGCATTAGATGCTTTGGCAGCTGAGGTGGACTGTAAAGCACTACAAGCCTGGCTGGCAGAGGACTCAGAGGATGAGAATGGCCTGGTTAGCCAATCCACCAAATCCTCTATGTTGCTGCTGCTTAAGACGGCCAGCACCAGTTAGAAAGGACAAGCGGGCCCCTGCAGAGGATGCACCACGTCCACCACGACCAGAAGCACAGCCTCCCGACACAGGGGCTGCTTGCCCTCTTATCTGCGTCTGGGAGCGTCTGCCTGTCCTTTTTGTTCTTTCAGACATGGTGAGTGATATATAGATTAAATATATACAGAACTCTGATTCAACTCTGGTATAAAGATTAAAGATTTACAGAACTCTGGTATAACTCAGTGAGACACCCTGATAGCTGGCATCCAGTGACAAGACACAGATTACAATTCCCAGAAACCTCCTATAAATCAGTGAGACCCCCTGATGGGTGGCAGTGAGAAGACACAAATTACAATTAGCATAAATCTGCTAAATGTATGTGGGACCCCCTGATGGGTGGCAGCCAGTGAGAACACACAGATTATAACCATTCCCAAATATTTTGTAGAAATTACTGATGCCCAAAATACTGCGTGGCACTGGCTGTGACTCACAAGATACAGATCACCTCAATTCCCAGATATTTTGTAGAAATTAGTGACCCCCAAAATACTGCGTGGCACTGGCTGTGTGACAAGACACAGATCACCTCAATTCCCAAATATTTTGTAGAAATTAGTGACCCCCAAAATACTTGCTGGCAGTGACAAGACACAGATCACCTCAATTCCCAAATATTTTGCAGAAATTACTGAGCCCCCAAAATTGTTGCTGGGAGTGAGCACAAAGATTACCTCAGATTACCTCAATTCCCAAATATTTTGCTGAAAATACTGAGCACCCAAAATAGTTGCTGGGACTGAGCACAATGATTAGAACAATTCCCAGATATTTGGTAGAAATGAGACCACCCCCAGTAGCTGGTGGCAGACTGGCAGTAAGAACACACTAACACAACAACCATCTCCTATGAAATCTCCTCTCAAACGCGCGCAGAAGCGCTGTGTGGAAACCTTATATAGTGTGCTGCGGGACTTAGCTCTGTGAGCCCATGATTGGGCAAAATTTGCCCATAGTGTTGAACCTGTGTTGCACCTGACCTGTGGTCAGGTACAAGGCTGTAGCCAATTACAAGCTTCAGGCCAGTGGAAAAGTGCATTGTGGTCCATTGTGGGCGAACACGCAGAAATGTTCGTAGTTCGCGAACAAACGAACAGGCTATGTTCGATGCGAACTCCGAACCGAACAGCTCATCCCTACCTACAGCCACCTTATGGTACTGATTGTCAGGATCCGAACCCCCAGACCCTCTGGCGCCCCCTTTGTTTTCCTTTTTCGCCATGTTCTGCATGATATATGCAGATTCCAGGACTTCATGCTGAACATGCTCATTCCTGGACTCTGATCTGCAATCTGGACCTGAAACCTCACCTGCAGTTGATCCAGCCTGATGAGTCCTTAAGAGGAAGCTACGCCCCTTATCCCACGCTTCCTCATTGAAGTTTCCTAGCTTAGCAAGTGCAGACCTGCCTCCCAGAGATGCTTGCCTGGAACTCCTCCTGATTGACATTCCTGCACACCCTCTGCTATTCCAGGACATTCATTACTGGTATCCTCCTTGTCCCCCCCTGTACCCCTCTGTTATATTACTACTACCTGTGTACCAGACCCTTGCATATCCTGACCACTCTCTTGCCTGCTCCCATTGTACCTCCGCCTGATTTCTATGTTATATGTAGCCATTGTTTATAGCCCTAGTCTGTTGTCTGTTTATTTGTATTCACAAATAAACCCTGTTACCTTGTATCCTGCCTTCTGCTATAACTACCGCATCTTGGGCTCACACCCACACTTCTACACACATGCTAGGCCAGGGTCGTGACACTGATGAAATATAGTCTCAAAAACAGTAACTGACATGGTTTCTTTTTATATAGAATAGGGAAAATGCACTAAAGCCACAAGTGTTTTGTAATGCATACCTCTTCTCCGTGCATTTTTCCTACTTTTGCTAGAGAAAGTTATCTTTAAATCCAGACGCTCGATTTACCCATGCGGGTATTTGAAAGGTGGTGTGTGTTCATTAATTCTGACAACATTCCATGTGCCTCACTCATTGATTAATGAAATCGATTGTATAAGGTGCGGAGGACAATAATCAGCCCTTAATAAAAGTACCTTAAATAAGCACAATAATATTGATTGGTCGCTTTGTAATCCAAGAGATAGCGAAAGGTGCTGTGAACTCAGACCCTGCATCATACAGGTGTGTGTTTGAATATGATAAGGATTATAACAGTATGTGTGCCATGTGTTTATACAGGTGCACCAGGACCTAAAACTGAATCCTATGCCCAGTTGATTGCATTATACATTGAAGAAGTCCTTTCTTTCTTGTGTAGGGCCAACAGCACATTATATACAATTTCTCGAGTATCCCCTAAGTAAACGGTCATTGTAGTTTTTTTTGTATTCAATATGTTTATTAGAAGACAGAAGTCGTACTGTAAAACCACATAATAGGCCACAAAATGTGGCGCAACAGTTGAAAATGACAATCACAGATAACAAGGGAAAGAAAAAACATACTGGGCAGCAGGGGTGTCGCTACGTGGGGGTGCGGCCCGCACCAGGTGACACCCGGCCTTAGGGTGACACCGTCACCCTAAGGGCGGGTGTCTCACCCTGCGCCGCGTGTTCGCTCCCTGCGAGTGTCCTTAGCTATGCAGCTTCGGCGCTCGCCTGGGGGAAACACGTCACCAGCCGAGTTCTCGCGAGATCGCGGCTGGTCACGTGGCTCCCCCAGGCGAGCGCCCAAGCTCCATGCCGCCGAACGCTCAGAGGGAGCGAACACACAGCGCAGGAGGTGAGCTGGGGCATTATACATGAGCTGCTGGGGCTGGGCATATCCATGTGCTGGGGGCATTATCTATGAGCTGGGGGCATTATCCATGAGAGCTGCTGGGGCATTATCCATGAGAGCTGCTGGGGCATTATCCATGAGAGCTGCTGGGGCATTATCCATGAGAGCTGCTGGGGCATTATCCATGAGAGCTGCTGGGGCATATCCATGAGAGCTCCTGGGGCATATTCATGTGAGCTGGGGCAATATATATCCATGGGTGAGCTGCTGGGGGCAATATATATCCATGTGTGCTTTCACTGCCTTCGAACAGGCACCGTACTTGCTGGCAGTTGGCAAAAATTTGTGTGAGCATATGAGAGAGCTCCACAGTAATGTGCGCTGTGTGTATGAGCATTCAGTGTTAAATGGTAGTACTGATTTAGGAGTAAGAGTAGTGAAAAAAAAATCTGTATAACTCGGGAGGGGGGTGACACCATAAGTTACCGCACCGGGTGACACCAACCCTAGTGACGCCACTGCCGTGCAGAACAGTAAAAATGCTGGCACAAAAAAAATAAAAGGGTGACCCAGAATATCCCGAAGGAGAGAGAAAAAAGGGGGGGGGAAAGATGGAGGACCGCCCATAAGTCTGGCATTCCCGGCAACCTGCAGGAAGATCGGGGGCCACAGAAGGGGGGGGGTTGGGAAGCTTGGGGCCAAAAGAACAGCCAGAGCTATGGTCACCTCCCAGGTGGCACGCCCAGGACAACCTGGTGTCCAAAAAAGAGAGAGAAAAAAAAAAAAGAAAGAGTTGGGAGATTCCCGGCACCCTAGCAACCACAGAAATAGAGATTCAGTAGCCAGTATGGAAGTCCGCAGAGAAAAATAGCGCCCGGGCAAAGAAGGCCTCAAAAAACTAAATGGGGAAAAATAAAAGTGTGTGAGGGGTACCAACAAATATTCAGCCGGGGTCAGAAAGCAAGTCCAGCGGAAACAAAATGGGGAAAAGAAAAATAAAAGTGCATGAGGAGTGACAACAAATGATCAGCCGGGGTCAGACAGCGGTTCCAGAGTGATCCCGAGAGTGGCAAGAGCCGTCCTTTCCTCCTCCAGTGATGAATTTGGGAGGAACGTGCCGTTATGACAGATGATCAGTGAGCCTGAGGACCACCAGCGGTACCATATCCCACGGGTGCGCAGCAAAAACGTGACCTCCTTAAATCTACGTCGGGCCGTAGCGCCATGAACTGCAAGTCACGTAAATCGCCAGACAACTGGAGGCATAAGTGACCCGAAACGTGGGGCCGACAGGATTCAGGAGTGGACATCCACGTCCTTGGTGACCATATGGACATCTCAGGGGGCTGTTGCCGGAGCCGCGCCTTCTGCAGCCACACAGTCGAGAGAATCAGGGAGACCACCACATCCCCAGCAGTCTTCAAGAGATGCGCTCGAAAGACCCACCACATATTCAAGGAGCCCCTCGCGGCCCACTTCTTCAGGGATCCCCGCAGTCTGAGGCTCCTGCACCGGTCTCAGGCCTCCAGAGCCAAGACTGCAGAGCTGAGGTGAGTAACCTATGACTGCAACTCTGCGATCATGGCAGCAACAGTCGCCTGCGCCACCTCCGCGCCTGGGTCCGTATCTATACCTCCTCAATTCGAGACTGCAGGGGGTCCAAGATGGCTCTCACCTCCTAAAGTCCTGATGCCATAAGACCCGGAACTCCACCATCACGTGGTGTAGGTCTGCAGCTGTGAACGGTGGTGGTGATACCTGAGCCTCAGTAGGTCCCACCAGCCAAGGCAGGACCATGGCCGCCAAAGTTTCCAGGCACGACGACGCTCCAGCTCCACCATCAGGGGTCTCTCCTGCACGCCCAGCACCCAGCGACAGTCGGATGTCTGGTAAGCGACCCTCAGCTGCATCGTTCTTCTTCAGTTTCCTGCACATGGAGCTAGTAATACGGAGGCCACAGGGATCTAGCTATAGGCCGCAAGATGGCCGCTGTCCACAACAGGCCCCAAGAGAAAACTGCTCTGGTTCAGCGCCGGATACCGGTCGCAGAGAAGCACCAAACGGATCCCGGACCGATCAGCAACCCGGCTGAGAAGAGTGCGCCGAAATCAGGTCAGAATACGGCCGGCAGGAACAAGAAAATGTTCGGTTCAGCCTGGAGTTCAAAAGGGATGGCTGCCACTCTACAGGGGGGCGTGTCCAGAACCAAGGAGTTTTTTTTTAAGCTTTAATAAATCCAATCGGGTAAAATAATGATTCATTGGTGGTTTATGTAAAGAACTCCATCTATTTGAGACACATGCATCAGTAAAACAATCAGGGAAGTTCGGCATATCACAGTTTAAATAATGATACACAGGGGTCAGCAACCGCGGATGTTTTGACATTACATCTCCCATGATGCTTAGTTACTCATCATATTGACTGAGCCTCATGGGAATTGTAATTCCAAGGCTGCTGACCCCCGCACTAGAGCAACGCGTGACTTAATAAAAGATGATACGGCAGGATTGAAGGAACCTGTTCCAGAGGGAACTTATATGGATTGTAAGGTTTATAGATAAAAGATTACCATAAACCTCGACCTAGATTTGCTTCCAATGCTCTCCTTTTCAGGCACCTGTAAGTAAGGAAAAGCCAACTCTGCCCGATGGAGGATTCAAAAGCACATTTCCATAAAGAATGCAAATGGAATTTGTTGATGATTGTGGGTTTGGATCACATTATCCCACGTAAAAGTAGGAAAGAAACTACAGCCAGCAGCTAGACCTCCCCTCTGTATGGGCCATTCAATAAAGGAGAGAGTATGCGCATAGATATGGGTGGCGGAGCAAGAATGTCCCATTGGTTTCAGTGTGGTGCAGTGTCTACAATATGTTGTTAAAAATGTGAGATGTATCATATGGGGGGGGGGTAGCCCATTTTATTGACTCTATTTTGTTTTTACAGACTCAGCTACTGAGGTTGGGGTTCCATTTATTCCCTCATCACTGTTGCGAGCACTCATAAAGCAGTGCTTCTTTCTGTGAGGTAGGATCATTCGCTTCTGCACACAAAAAAGATTAGTATTTTATCTGGGATTGTGGGTTAAACTCAAAGGGTCTATTCACAAAGCACCGAAATTGCATGCAATGTAGGTGCTTTGCATTTTGGCCCATTTCGGTGATTCCATTTCACCCAAAATATGGCGAATTCACTATTTAGCGAATGGTCACCGTATTTTGCTGAGATTGGAGTCCCTGAAGCCGTTACCAGATGTTGGCAAAAAAAAAAAACGGCATCAGTGGATTCCACCGAACTGAAAAAGTCTCCAACAGATATTATAATCAATAAAAATGTGAACAGATAATAAAAAGGGCAATTAAAAAAATAATAAAAAGCATCGATCCGGGCTGAGAGAGCTGCCCTTTTTTCTTTTCTTTTCTCCTTACTGCCCCCTTTATTATTATTCTCCCACTCCTGTTTTTACTTTCATTATTATTAGTGAATTGTTTTCTGTATTGGACTTTCAGTTTCCTACGGACCTTGATATTTGACCCTGGGTCATGACTTTACAGAACTGCAGAGTTCTCGGGATATTTGGCTTTTACCCCCCCCCCCTTTTAAATATTTTTATGGGTGGAACACTGGATGCTCCTGGGCGAACCGCTGAGATGGCCACCATGGCTCTCGCCGTCTCTCGTGGCCCCAGGAACCCCGGCCCTGTGGCCTCTTCCATGGCCCCCCGGTCATCCTTCGGATATCCGGGGTGAGCCTGGAACATCACGTTCTTTGGGTAGTTCCCCCTCACAACTTTTTTTTCCTCTTCCTCTCCTTTCCCTCCCTCCCCAGCCAGGTGTTCTGTACTCCTTCTGCTGTTCCATGTGACTTCATTAGCCCCCCCTTCTCTGGTACGTACGGATTTTTTTTATTTCACTGTTGCCCACACCCCTTTTTCTTGTAGTCGGACATATTTGTAATATCTATATTGTTGCCTATAAGTTGACTCATTCTGTAATAACTTACTGAGGAATCTGAATTTGGTCCTACACGGACTTCATTTCGTCTTATATGTTGACTAATTTTGAGGTACCCTACCGCGGAATTTGTTTTTGGCCCTGCGTGGCCTTCATTTTATACTGTGTATTTTCTTGATGTCGCTTTTTAAAAAAAAATTTAAAAAAAAGTATTTTAACCCCTTCACTGCAAAAGATGTGTGGAGAGTGTCATGGGAATCCCCCGCTATATGCGGAGGACCTTCCCCACACATCATCCATTTACGGGGGGGGGGGATATTCTGGCGGAATACTCGCTTCTCTCTCTCTCCAGGTCCTGCAGTGATCTAACTTCCTTGATGGCCCCTCCTGGTGTACTAACATCATCGCGACAGGCGAGCTGACATCAGTTTCAGGCGTCCCCTCCAACAAAGCTGGAAGAGTGCCTGGAAGGAGTGGGTCCTTTGGACCCCTCTCCCTTCCGAGAGGAGATATTTGTAAAAGAGAGGCAGCAATGGAAAGGTCACAGGGTGACCTTCTCCGCGCTGCCTCTCTTTAACCCCTGAGGTGCCGGTCCGCGATCTGACACCGGATCGCGGACCTCATCCGGCGGTGGCAGACAACTTGGATGTCAGTCAAGCCTCCTGGGCTTCTCCTTTGGACCCCCTATCTCCCAATCTGTAGCAGCTAGAGAATCAGGTTAGGTATCACTGGAAAGGACAGAGCATGGCCAGGTTAAAAGCAAAAAAATAAAAACTATTTTTTTTATTTTTGCAGCATTATTGTTCACATTGCAATTATAATGTGAACAATGATGCTGCACTATTTTTTTTTTTTAGTTTTAGCTAAAATTAAAGTAACGGGTTCCCATTTCAATTTTTTTTTTACACACAAGTGTCCCCCATGGTATATATAACCGCAAAGGCTTGGATGATAGAAGGTTGAAAAAAATCATTTTACACGCTGTAGATGATAGAAATTCACATTTTTCTACATCTTTTGTGATAGCATTCTGGCAGGGCATGACGATCACATATAATTATTATATATAATTTGGGTCGTATAATAAAACAGGACTTCAAATCACATTTAAACATGATGAGCAAAACCGGTCAAAATTAGCTCAGCACACAGAGATGAAATGGCTCAGCAGTGAAGGGGTTAAAAAAGTGTCTATAAAAGTCTTTAAATAAAAAAAAGGGTTTTTGCAAAAAATAAAATGAATCAGTGGTCTTTAAAATGCAATTCGGCACTCTGGACAATTTCGGTGCCACCTACCTCTGCTGAATTGCAGTGAATTGTACTATATTTGGCTGTCAATTCATCAGTATTTGGCAAATTGACAGCTTAGTGAAAAGACGAATTGACCCGAAATTGCACCGAATGGTTCGGTGCAATTCAGAGATTAGTGAATAACCCCTTAAATTGTGTCAGATTAGATAATGGACAGAGTGTCATCCCAGGCAGTCAATAAACTGCCATTGAATGCCTGGCAACGAGCAAGTAAGACTGGGGTCAGACGAGCGCACTTTTTGCATCCGTCATAGTTTTTCAAAGGAGTCAATAGATAACACACACTAAACACGTGCGCACTTTCACGCGCGTGCAACGCATGTTGCAACAGACGCCAAAATGGCAGACGTGAAAAAGCTAGACGGACGTAGAGAAACCCCCGCATAGTTTTTTTTCTCTCAACATCAGTCAAAACTGATACAATGTAACTACAATCTCCTCTGTTATGAAGTGCATCCATTAAATCTGATAGCTGAGCATGGCTTCCAGTGATACAAAAGGGGGTGATTCACAAAGCACCACTGTCGTTCACTGTTGCAACTGAGACCAACGTTGTTTTAAAAATAATTAAATCGGCAGCAAAAAAAAGATTAATTTGAAGCTTCTCCTGCTCGCTTTTAAAATTTCCCTGTTTGAAACATTGAAGTTCATTGTGGTTGCAACTTCAGCAAACACTGGCAATTAACCTCCATGGCGGTCTGATAAGGTCAAATCCTTTTTTTTGTTTCCTTAATGAAAGTAGTTAAACTTGACTAATTTCGGGTCGAAAAAAACGAATCTGGTAATAGATTTTTTTTATTAGCTCTAGTTTCGGAGATACACAACTTATTCTTCCATATACAATTATAGTGAAAAGCAAATTTCAACAGTATTATATTTTACTACTACGATGTAAATGAAAGTTATTTTGATTCAATCAATCGTAAATTACACAAAATAAAACATACAAAACGACAAAAACATAGAGGAATTGAAATTACTACCTGAAATACAGAAATAGTGCCCTACAAATGAGTGCGCCTTCTCTTTGCTTGCCGCCTGTACTCCTGTTCTGGGGCATCTCTTGTCAATGTCCAACAGTAGTCTGCAAGCATGGCACAGTTCCACCGACCCTGATATCTTCGTTCCATTGTTGAAATGTCTTGGTGGAACCGCTCACCATGCTCATCACTCACTGCACCGCAGTTTTCTGGAAGAAATCTAGATGAGAGTGAAGAAAGTGCATTTTGAGGGACATGTTGCAGCCTAAGCGATGGTACTTGTCTAGAAGGTTGTTCACAAGATCAACATAATTTCCAGCCCTTCGGTTACCCAAGAAACCATGCACAACACTTTTAAAGGCTTCCCAAGCTGGTTGCTCATTGCCCTGGAGGACTAGCTCGAAGTTTTCATCCACAAGAAGTTCACGAATTTGAGGACCAATGAAGATTCCTTCCTTAACTTTAGCCTCACTCAGCCGTGGAAATTTGTCTCTCAGGTACTTGAAAGCCCCTCCATCCTTATTCATTCCCTTTACAAAGTTCTTCATAAGGCCGAGTTTGATGTGTAAAGGGGGCAGAAGAATTTTGCTTCGATCAACCAGAGGACTGTGTTGGACGTTCTTTTCCCCGGGTCGCAGAGTTTCCCTTGGAGACCAGTCTTTTCTGTTGTAGTGTGAGGATCTAGCCCGACTGTCCCACTCACACAGGAAACAGCAGTACTTGGTGTATCCCAACTGCATGCCCAGCAATATTGCAATCACCTTCAGGTCTCCACAGATCTGCCATTGGTGGTCTTTGTACTTAATTGCTTCCAGAAGTAATTTCATATTGGCATATGTTTCCTTCATATGTACAGCATGGCCTACAGGAATTGAAGGAAGAGAATTGCCATTGTGTAGCAAAACAGCTTTTAAACTAAGCTTTGATGAGTCTATGAATAGTCTCCAGTTCTGTGGCTTGTGCTCCACATTCAAAGCTGTCATCAAACCATTCACATCACAGCAGGCAACTAGGTTATTATCGTTTTTAAAATATGGAAGCAAATCTTTCTGCCGACTCCTGTACACTGACACTTTAACATTACGTTCTAGAAGATTCCACTGTTTGAGCCTAGAACCTAGAAGCCCGGCTTTGTCTTTTGGTAGGTCCAGGTCTCGAATTAAATCACTTAGTTCACCTTGGGTAAGTCTGTGTGGCTCACACAATGACTCAGGTGCGAAATCAGGATCCTGTGATGTCAAAGCTTCAGGGTATGGGTATGATGTCGCCTCCGTACTGTCTTCATCTGAGTCCAGACTGTACTCCTCTGGTGGGATAGGTACATGGAGATTGTCCCCATGTGGCACTGGTCGGATAGCTGACGGGATGTTGGGGTATTTCATGCCTAACTTCTTCTTTCTTGATATACCTTTCTTAATAGGAGGTACCATGCAGAAATAGCAGTTATCTACATGATTTGTCGGCTCTCTCCAACTCATAGGGATGCCAAAGGGCATTGAACGTCCGTTTTTACGGATCCATCCACGTAGATTCACAGAACAAGAATTGCAGCAAAAATGAGGTGCCCACGTTTTGTCTTGATCCCCTACTTTCATACCAAAATAATGGTGGTAAGCTGTCTTCACGAGTGGAGTCATAGGGCGTTTCTGGGCGGCAAATGTCACATCCCCACATACATAACAAAAATTGTCAGATTTGTTTAAGCAATGACGTGGCATCCTGGCTTTTCAAGTTAAGTTGACCACAAAATAAACCTGCAAACAATGAAAGGAACAACACTATGACATTCACTCCAAGCAAGCTGTAAACATACAATGAACTAAAACAAGTTGTTAATGAACAAAAAAAAGATCTACAATGACTCTTCATTCCCGCTCTCAGGTTTGCCAACCCCTATATTTGCTTTACGTACTACCTTGATTAGCCGCTGGAAGCGCCACACGCTTCATTTCATATACATATCCTAAAACATCATAAATGGACTATATCTCGGAAAAGAGAGCTAACTCAGCGTTTTAAATGTCATATTGGTTTTTAACATACTCAAATCAATACGAAATAAGTAATTTCAAGTCAGAAACATTTTCATTGTTGAACAGTGTATTTTGAGTGTCAAAGCGGTACATTGTTTTGTATGGAAATTTGTTGTTTTATATTGTAGGCCTGTAATTCTTAGGAATAACTCACTTAAATCTGTCCAAACAAGAATCTAGTAAACAAAGTTTGAAATACTAAAATAATAAATTTAATTCAATAATGTAACCAAAAACCACAGAAATTTGTCCAAACAAGGATGCAATAGTCACTGCATATTGGTTTAGTAAACATTCCGGGTATAAAATATTTTGAAACAGGACAATGGAACCTGGTTTCCTTTCCAATTTTCTTTCCCCTGTCATCTCGTTTCGAGCAACAAACCACGCACATCCTTGTAGGTGCAGACTTTTTCTCGGTGGGTGGGATGTAGTCCATGAAGTGACGACCAGTCAGGCGTTCCGGGTTGACAATGCCAACAGCACGACATCCAGCTCTATTCACAGCCGTTGATGGTGTTTGGTGGTTCACAAAGATACGTTCGGCAACTTTCCAAATGAAGTCCGAATGAATCACAGGCTTGTCACTTTTTTTTTAGCAGAATGTAGGCATTCCACAAGCATTGCTCAAGAAGATGCCTGAAGATCTTCTTGTAATACTTCTGATTCCTCATTGCTGGGTAGAATATCATTGCTTGGTCGGCTCTGTCGACACCTCCCATGGCGTTATTGTAGTCTATCACTACTTGTGGCTTCATGATTTCTTTCCCACCTTTCGTGCGTACTATAAGGCTAGGGTCAGACTGAGGCAGTGCGAACGCGCGTTCTGGCGCACATAATCACGGCCGCACTAGCAGCAGATGCCGGGCAATGACAGCCAATATACGAAGTACGGTCGCACAAAAGTCCGGCCGCGCAACGCAAGTGGAAAATGAACGCATTTTTTCGAGAACGTTAAACCGCTGGTACTGACGTACAGAGTGCGCTGCGGCCGCATAGCCGCGTGTGTGCGTGATTAGGAGATGTCAGACGCTGCTAGTGTGCGGCCAACATAACGTTCAAACAGCCGGATTTCCCTAGACTTCTTTTCACCCCATCGTCATGAAATACGTCCAGAATTGCGCATCGTCTGACCACTTAAGCGTATTCCGTGAAAAAATGCGTGCGCACGCATCGACGTACATTTTGACGGTGGCCGCAGAAAATGCGCTCATCTGTCCCTAGCCTAACAGTGGAGGTTTTATGGATTGTACTCATTAGGCACACATCTTTCTTGTCACGCCATTGCAGTGCCATAATTTTGCCTTCCTGCCAGGCAACCATTTCTCCAGTCTTCAGCTTCTTATTGCCAAACATTGGCGGCATGTTGGGCAGGTTAGCGCT
Organism: Leptobrachium leishanense; assembly: GCA_009667805.1. Lineage (NCBI taxonomy): Eukaryota > Metazoa > Chordata > Amphibia > Anura > Megophryidae > Leptobrachium > Leptobrachium leishanense. The sequence continues at coordinate 134,055,600 of CM019063.1, read as the reverse complement.
AACGGTTCCATAGGCATCTGTCTTGTTTTGCAGAAGACACTCATAAAGTTCAGGAGATTTATAAAAGTTGTCTGTTGTTATGCAATAGCCCTGATTTAGCAATGGCTGAATGAGTGAAAGAATGGAAGGTGTTGCCAATCCATAGTTGCTGTATTTTACTCCTTTTCCAGTGTATATGACTGAATTCCAAACGTAGCCAGTTGACAATTCGCATAGCATGTAGGATTTTACACCAAATCATGCTCGCTTTGATGCAATGTTTTGCACCCAGGTGAGCCTTCCCTTATAGGCCATTAGACTTTCATCTATGCTGATATCTCTTTCTGGCACATAGCTCCGTTGGAAATTCTTTAGAATCATTTGATATACTTCCCAAATTTTCTTCAGTTTTGGTGAAGGATGAGTAGTTTCATCAAATTCTTTGTTGTTTTTGAAGTGAAGAAATTTCATAATCAGGGAAAATCTGTACTCTGACATCACCGTGCCAAAGAATGGAGTGGCATGTAATTTATTAGTTGTCCAATACCACTTCTTCAAGGGTTTACCCACCACTACCTGAAGTATTATTAGTCCCAGAAATTTCCAAATGTCATCTTTGGTTACTGGTTCCCACTTTCTGCTTCTTGAAAACTTCCGCTGCAGAGTAACCAATTGTTGCTCCTGGTACCGGTTTGTCTCCGTAACTATTTTTTCAATAACCTCATCGGTCAGAAATAATTGCAAGTATGCCAAGGGGTTGTCGTGTTCAACGTCCACCTTCATACCAGGTGCTCCAGTAAATGGGAATCTTGGGGGCGCTGTATGATCCGCACCACAGTCAATAGAGCACCAAGTTCGCAAATCACTGAGCTCCATCGTAGAATCGTTGCTGTCGTCACTTTCAGTGTCTGATGACGAATTTCCCCACGAATCACTATCGCTCAATTCTGCAAGTAATTCTAACTTGCTATCGCTGCTTTCTAACTGGTCTAAAACGGATTTTGACCTAAAGGGACGCTTTCTGGATGCCATGGATGTTCAAAAGTGCAGGCAGGGCACTGGACTAAGCACTAGGGACAAACCTGAGGCGAAATATATTGACACAATGTAATCCTGACAAAATAAATTTTAACCTGTCAGAAGTTTTTTTTAATTTGCTGGCAGGTCCCACCCCCCTGCATTGCGGCGCTCGCAGGGAAAGGAACCCGGAATCGGCTGGAGGAGACTGCGGGAGGACATTGAGGAAACGCAGAAACAAGGTATGTACCAGCCCGAGTGTGGCTCAGGGTTACCGTTTTTGGTACTGAAAATTAACACTCGGGATTGCCACAATCCCGGGAGGTTAAAGGAGCACTCTACTCATCCTGATCACTTTATGGTTTTAAAGTGGTGAGGATGTGAGGAGTGTTCCCCTCCCTGCTGCCCCAAACAGGTGAAAGTGCAGGGTTAAGTGGAGAGGGGTTTCCTCCACCCCACCCAGTCCACCAGCCGTAGCCAGGATTTTTGAATTTCCCAGCTGAAGGTCACCAGATCAGTCAATATTGAGGTCAGCATGCAGATAGTGTGCTAATGCCACTCTGAGCCCACCCACAACAGCAAATACTCTCAGGGAGGATCTGCGCATGTGTGCGCAGCTCTGAACCAGCTTTCTCTGCAAAAGCGTACATAAAGTGCGCAGGTCTGAAGCGGTGCGCAATTTGCCATTCCAATGCTATGCAAGTTGTGTAGGGGCACAAATTGCATTAGAAAGCTGCAAAGGCTTCCGGGTTAGGGAGCCCCTGAGCTGCTGATGAGGAGGAGCAGTGTGGTGTGCTGAGCTGGGTAAAATTTCCCAAAATAAAATATAAATATAATAATCCGGCAGAGGCTGTCACCAGGTTCTTCCCATTTGTTTAAAGGCAAATAAAACTCTGTTCTCAATATTTCATCCCTTTTAATGTCTGGTTTTAGATAATGTATCCAGTGAGTGCTGGATCAGGTTACAGAACTTGTGCTGGTACTGACTGTTTAGTCCCTCAATACCGGAGTGTATTGCCCCTGTGCGCTCTGTGTGGAGACCCCTGTGCTCGCTCAGTGTGGAGGCCCCTGTGCTCGCTCAGTGTGGAGGCCCCTGTGCTCTCTGTGTGGAGACCCCTGTGCTCTCTGTGTGGAGGCCCCTGTGCTCGCTCAGTGCGGAGGCCCCTGTGATCGCTCAGTGCGGAGGCCCCTGTGCTCTCTGTGTGGAGACCCCTGTGCTCGCTCAGTGTGGAGGCCCCTGTGCTATATGTGTGGAGACCCCTGTGCTCGATCAGTGTGGAGGCCCCTGTGCTCTCTGTATGGAGACCCCTGTGCTCGCTCAGTGTGGAGGCCCCTGTGCTCGCTCAGCGTGGAGGCCCCTGCGCTCGCTCACCTGGGGGGGCAGTGCGCGGCTCCGTGCAGTGGGAGTGTCGCTGCTCACCTGGCCGTGCAGGGAGGGGCCGCTGTCTGCGCTCAGGAAGCCGGAAGGAGCCGGGCCTGGCGCACTGCACTCTCCCCGGCAGGAGGAAGGGGCATGTGTGTGTGCGCGCCGCGGCCCGCCCGGTGTCAGCGTGAAGGCGCGCTCTGACGCATACAGTGTGCGGGGCATGGGAGAGACCTGTCCGGGGTGCCGCTAGCCCTGCCTCGGCCTGTGCGCCCCGCTGCGGACATCTCCCCCATGGGGTCACTTTCACGGCCGCTGCTCGGGGGGCTGCTCCTGGCCCTCTACCTCTCGTACGGGATTTCAGCTGGAGGTAAGAGCCCTGCCCGCCCCGCACCCTGCCCCCCGGCTCTCAGCCCGGGTAACGCATCTCTAGAAAGCGCGCAAGCTGCGGACACAGCGCTCAGCCAGGTCCTAGAAGCGCGATAGATCACTCTCGCTGTCACAGCATGTTTCCGGGTGATTCCTGCCAGCACCGCACTCTGCAAACGGAACGAATACACGGCTCAGCCTCCCGATTACTTCATTCACCCCTAAAAACATTTATTGCGTTCCCCTATAAAAGCCATTATTAACAATCAACGAAATCCGCATTGGGCTGCACAGGAGACTGAGAGGATTAGCCAGTGGGTGCCTGAACACTTACAGACACTCACGGTGTGGTGTTTATCTGAGATGTAAGGGTTAAAGTCCCCATTACATGCTGGAAGTGATATATGGGATTTATTGCCCTTGTAGGACCTGGGGTGCTTTTCCCTAGGGGTAAAGTAACAGATCTCTATCATTAGCAGCACAGTGTCAGGATGTGACCCCCCCCATACATATAATACACACACACCTCTTCCTGCTGATCAGGTCCACCTCTAGCATTTGAGGAGCCCTGGATGAGAAAACATTTTGGGGCCCCTCGCGATGCTTTCAACGCCCACCGCCATATACAGTATATGATATACTCCACCTTTTTTTCACACAGATACACACACTGGACCCCCCCCCCCCACGATCTTCCTACCTCTCCCCAGAAAGTCACCCCCTCAACGCCTCTCCATAGATCTCACACTCTTTTAAGGGTTATTCAATAAGCGGCGAACTTGACACTGAATTGGGGAGATTCTTCTATTCACTAAGCTGTCATTTTGCCAAATACTGGTGAATTAACAGCGAAATACGGCGCAGATTGTCGCAATTTGGCGGCAATGAAATTGTTTCAGAGAAGTAATGGTTAATCTATTCAGGGAACGCCGAACAGCACCGGAATGTCGGTAAAATGTCCTGATTTTTGGTGATTCTGTTTGACAGGTTTAAACAGGCGAATCCCATTGCATTCAATGTAAAACAATATATATTATCGTTTTATATTTTTTAGGGATGCTCCGATATTAGTATCAGGGCCGATATTGCCGTTTGTACGATTACTTGTTACTCGTGCAGACGGCCCGATACATCCCGCCGATAACGGAAGCTGGCGCTGGGCCGGCTTGCTGGTATCCGCGGGGCTGGGGAAGCTGGCCGCGTGCATGAGAAGCACGTGGCCAGCGTTCCCCCTCCGGCACACCGCATACTCGCCCATCCTGAAGGTCCAGTCGCTTGGCAGTGATGCGTTCCCGCGGCCACTGGGTGTTCCTGTGACGCTGCCTCTCGGCTGGAGGCAGCGTCACAGATGCGCCCAGCGGCCACGTGATTGCATCACTGCCAAGCGACCGGACCTTCAGGATGGGTAACGCTGGCCGCGTGCTTTTCATGCACGCGGCCAGCTTCCCCAGCGTGTGAGCTGGGGATATTCTGTATATATCTTGGGGGGGGGGGGAAATATACATGTGAGCTGGGGGCATTTTTATATGCGGTCTGTTCTTATTGGAAAGCGTCACATGACATTAAATCAAGATATCGGTATCAGTGAGTACTTTTAAAAAGTATCGGTACTCGGTCTTAAAGTGGTATCGGTGCATCCCTAATATTTTTCAACAGTTTCTTTTCATTTTCAGCAATCCGTCTTTGTTTAATTTTTTTGGAACATCTTTTTGTAATTATTTATTTCAGGCAACATTTTTATTTCCAATTTTTCTTTTTAGAAGGATTTTTTTATACTCTGTAACAGACCTTTTAGTTTTTTAGGACCTTTTTTTATTATTTACACGCATTTTAATGCATTTTTATTGGCTTAAACACCTTTTTAGAAGAATAGCAGAGCTCCTTTTTTGCAGTTCGGTGTTCTTCGGGGACCCTGCAGTGAAGAGCGAGTTTACTGCAGGGTCGATAAAATAGAATCACTGAAGCGTGCCGAACTAGAAAGCACCAAATATAAGGCTAATGTCAGACGAGCGCATTTTGTACGGAATGTGTGTCAGTTAGGGCTGAAACAACTAATCGATGATTAAAATAGTTGTCAACTATTTCCATTATTGATTAATCGGTGTCGATTAATCGTCCTGTGTAAAGCACACACTGTTTAGGCCCGTGTCAGATGAGCGCACTTTTTGCATCCGTCTGACCGCACTGTTTGCTGTCCGTTGTAGCTTTTCAGAGGAGTCAATAGAGAACAACACACAAAGCATGTGCGCACTTTATACGCGCGTGCAACGCATGTTTCAACGGACGCGAAAATGGCATCAACGTGAAAAAGCTAGACGCACGTAGAGAAACAACTGCATACATTTTTTTCTCTCAACATCAGTCAGCATTAACTGATACTTTTTAACTGATGAGATTGTGGTTACATTGTATGTCCATTACGGTGCGCAGTCAGTGCACTCGTCTGACCCCAGCCTTAGAATCAGTCTGAGTTAAGCGTAAATAACCTCAGCTTCGGAGCTGATTGGAGAAGACGCGCCGCTGCTTTACTCGGTATGATTTAGTTCTAGGGTTATGTCAGACACAACCAGTTTGTTTTTATTCCGTTTACAACAGTAGCATAACTATAACACAAACAATAAGATACTGTCACTGGGTGAAGGAGCTGTATGCCTGTGTTTTATCCATGAAGCTGGACTCCTGTGCCACCCTCCCTGCCACACCCTTTTTGGTTGGGAACTGCCTTCCCTCCCTTTGGTCTGGTTCCTTTCCCCAAACTCACTCCCACTCTCAGATCCGGTCTTTTGTCCATACCCACTCCCTCTCACACTCAGGTCAAGTCACTTGAGCAAAGTCACTCCCTTCCACCTCCAGTCCCTCCTCCCACTCAGTTTGTTCACGAAATTATTTAAAAGGGGCACTCTATGCACCCGACCACTTTAGCTTATTAACCCCGATTTCATGCTGACATCATCCTCTATGACCAAAGCTTGTAGCCGCGTTCATTTGAGAAAGCAAACATGGGCTTAAGCTGCGCATGCAGCATCAAACCATCCCTCTGACCAAGCACTCGCACACCTTGTGTGAAACGTACACAAGATACGCAATTTGCATATGTACGCACGAAAGTTACATACTCTATGCGAATTGCTTATGAAGAAAAGGGGGAGGGGTTGTGGTTATTTATTTTTTTACATAAAATTCCTTTTAAGTAAACTAATTTTATTCTATTTTTTTTTTTTTTTTATCCGATGACTCGATTAGTTGGCCGATTTTTTATTTTTTTTATTTTTTCGATTAATCGATTTTATGAGAATAATCGTTAGTTGCAGCCCTAGCGTCAGTGCAGTACGGACGTACTTTCTGACTAACAACAAGGTAGTGGCCACACAGTCCGTTTTTTTCACTGATGTTATTTTTGACGGATGTAGCAGGGAAAATAAATTAATATGAAAAAATATTTTGTCCGACAAAAATGCTGGAGGTATAAATGCAGTCCCGTCTGACCTCATTCATCACTCACACACAAAGCTATGCGGACGTGGCGCACACCTCACGTCTGTTCTAGCGGTTTTACGTTCTTGCTTAACCTGCGTCCGTTTGCCGTGTCCGTTGTGCTTCCGCACTTCTGTGCGGATGTATTTTGTGTGTGGGGCTCCATTTAACACAATTGTATGCTACCACGGACGTTAAAATGTGCGGCAACACGGAGGTGATCAGTGTGCTGGTCTGGCACGGGCCTCAAGTGAAATTTTGGTGTTTTCTGAATAACTTGTTATGTACAAAGCCAAGTCCCAAAGATCTGCATATTCGTGCACAGCAGATTTTGGTAAGTGACCTAGCCCGTAAATAAATAAACTACAATCCGGTCAGGCAGAAGTCTGTGAACTACCATTTTTAAATATTAATAAACTTGCTAAAGGCAGGACATAAATAATGGATGAAAATTAGAGAAAAAGTTTTTAACCACTTCGCTGCGGAGGACGTGCTCAGCACGTCCTCCCGCAGGAAGCGTTGGCTGCAGAGGACGCGTTGAGCGCGTCCTCCCTTTGCAGCCAGCGATCGGCTGGATTCCGGCCGACCGCTGTGCCCCCCGGGTGCGGGCTGACATCCTTGATGTCAGCCCAGCATCTGGGACCGCCGTGGGCACCAATAGATGTCATTGCGGCGGCGCGATGACATCTATTGCAGGCGCCCCCTCGCAAGTGCGGAGGAGGTGCCTGAAAGGGAAGGGGAAGGGACCTCTCTCCCTCCCGATCGCCAGGGGCCAGCGATCAAAGCCAGGCAGGTTTGGAAGGGCACAGCCTGCCCTTCCACACGGTGCCTGGCTTTAATCCCTTGGGTGCCGGATCACGATTGGGTGCCGGATTGTGATCCTCTCCCAGAGCTGGCCGACATCTTGGATGTCGGCCAAGCTTCCGGAAACTCCCCCTGATGACTGGCGTCATTGTGCATAGCGCGATGACGTCAGTCCTGGAGTTAACCCCTAGTTTATTTATTTATAAAGGATTTTACCAGGAAGGATACATTGAGATTTCTCTCGTTTTCAAGTATGTCCTGGGTTCAAGAACATTGAAGTGTTACAGTTACAGAAATACAAAGTAATACAATGCGAGATATTAAAAAATAACACAAATATACAGATTAACAGAAAATAAATATGTAGGAAATAGTCATTATGTTACATGTTTACAGGTGCATTCCGCATTGAGGTATGTTAGTAAGGAGCTGTTGAGTGACATAAGACTGGAAGATTTGATGGTGTCTGGGAGGTTATTCCATAATTGTGGTGCTCTGTAGTTGCCACCAATGGTGGCGATAGGGGGTGCCAAGAACCCCCCCCTATTTCCCGATCCGTGGCAGCTAGGGGTTAATGTTTGGTAACGTTGGATCAGCCAGCGCATGGCCTTTCCATCGATACCAAACATGTAAAAAGTAAAAAATAAAATAAAATGTTTTTATTTTTTATTTTAATGCAGCAATATTGTTCCCATTTCAATTATAATGTGAACAATGATGCTGCACTAACGATTTTTGTATGGGGTGCGTTTGTTAAAAATCGCGTCATTTCCCCCCCAAAAAAATGTAACGATTCCCCGTTTCTAATTTTTTTTTAACAAGCGCACCCCATAGAAAATATAACCGCAAACGCTCGCATGTTAAAATGTGGGGGAAAAAAACACTTTACACGTTGTAAATTATTGAAAATTCTAATTTTATTGCATATTTTTAATAATATACAGACAGGACATGACGTATTCAAACAATAGTGATATATTATGAATCTGCCGGAAAGAACGATATATAATATGTCTGGGTCATATAATAAAATAAGGCTTCAAAACGCTTTTAACCATCATGAGCGAAACAGGTAAAAATGACCTCAACACACAGGCGTGAAATGGCTCAGCAGCGACAGGGTAAATTTAGGTGAAATTAAACAATGATTAGAATGTTCTTAAAATAGCATAGGGTGGTGGGAGATGTATGATACAGGGTGCTCTGACAGGTGGAATATATATTTGCATAATCCCCTTGTTTCCCTGGATATAGATCACTTCTTGATAGTTTGATTACATACTAAATGCAGGAAATAATGGGTAAAATTAGGAAAAAAATGCGCTGTCCCCCTGCTATTCGCCACATTCCAGTTTAGTGTGCGAGCAGTCGGCAAGATCCCACTTTCTGCATTTGGCTACATATGGACAAGGCAAGGTCTTAATTATTTAACCCCATAGTGACCAGGCAATTTTTTTAAATTTTTTTTTTTAATTAACCGCCCCCCCATTGTCAGTCAGAAAGTACTCACTGCTATTTTTACGTTTCTGCACTGTTTGTGTTTAGCTCTAATTTTCCTCTTACTCGTTTATGCAACCCACACATATTATGTATCATTTTTCTCGCCATTAAATGGACTTTCTAAAGATACTGTTCTTTTCATCATATCGTATAATTTACTATATAAAAAGGAATATGATGGGAAAAATGCACTTTGACCCCCAAAACAAGCAAAAAGACCCCAGCTAAATAGTTTCAAAATTTTGCCAGGAGTTTAAAAATACAAAATTTTTACATGTTTTTGCTGTTTAACCCCTTCACTGTTGAGCCATTTCACCTCTGTGTGCTGCGCTCAGTTTGACCTATTTGTGCTCATCATGGTTACACCTGATTTGAAGTCCTGTTCTATTATACCCAGATATATATATGTATATATATGTATGTATGTATGTATGTATGTATATATATATATATCATCATGCATATGGCAACAACGTCAGTCGGTGGGGGCAGGCCCCGGATGATTGGTTGGCATCCAACAAGTCAGCCACCTCTGGGATGATTGGTGCCGGATCGTGGACCGGCATGTAAGGGGTTAAAGAGCGGCATTGATGGAAAGGGACACACTGGCCTTTCCAGAAATGCCTCTCTTCTTCTTTTTTTTTATTCTCTGCTGTTTGAGAGGAAGAGCCACCCTCCCTTTCAGGCACTCTCCTGGCTGTGCTCAACGCGCCTGGCAAGGGAGTCAGACCACAGAGTTGAGTGAGGGAGTTAGAGGACCAATGCCGTACAGGGTACATCCTTGGTCCTTAGGCCGGGGTCAGACAAGTGGGTTTGAGAGCGGAGGATCGTCCATGAGAGTGAACGTTCCTTCCACTCTGACACCCATGTGGCCACCTCTCTGAGCGCAGTTAGTGCACTCAGCGCTGCAAGGTTCGATCCTCCTATGGAGGATTGCGCTTTGCAGCCCCGTCGTAGCGCTTCGATAAGGAGGCTTGTAGCGTGTGCAATTCGTGTGTGTGGCCGGCCCTGTCTAAGTGTCACAACGCTGCACCGGGAGGCACGTCAGTACGGGCGCACATAGTGTGCATCGTCTGACCCCGGCCCGAAGTGGATTTTTACTCATGGCGTACCTTGTACGTCATTGGTCCTTATAGGGTTAAATATAATAATATACTGATGCAGAAACTAGTATAGAATGCAAAGAAATAATAATAGTCTAGAATCCTTGTACTGATTAGTTACAAGTATTTATAAAGTGCTGTACAATGGGAGAGACAGAATAACAAATGTCCATACAAGTTAAACACACAGAACAGCAGGAGAGAGGACCCGCGCTTGAGAGCGTGATTTAAAATTTTAGTAAATCGCATCCTATATCTTGACTGCACCTATACACCAAAGTGCTCCTCTTTACCACACTTTATGGGTTTAAGGCTGGGGTCAGACCAGCGCACTTTTACCGTGCGTTCTGGCGCACATAATTACGGCCGCACTAGCAGCAGATGACGGGCAATGACGGCCAATATACGATGTACGGCCGCACAAAAGTCCGGCCGTGCAACGCAAGTGGAATTTGAACGCATTTTTCTGAGAACGCTGAACCGCTAGTACTGACGTACTGAGTGCGCAGCTGCGGCATAGCGGCGTGTTTGCGTGATTAGGAGATGTCAGACGCTGCTAATGTCCAGCCTACATAACGTCCAGACGCAAAAAGAGTTTTATTGACGATCCGTACAAAATCACGCCCGAAAATGCGTCGTCTGACCATTTTTGCGCATTCCGTGAAAAAATACGTCAATGCGTTCGGACACACTTTTTCACGTTCGCAGGGAAAAATCCTTTCGTCTGACCCTAGCCTTATTTGGAGTGAATTTTGGGGCGTTGGAAACCCGACGGGGAAAAATATGGACCATAATAGCTGAGCTGGAAAAAATTTCACTAAATTTGTTTTAGTTCCATCTTGGCTTCCCTAAGCAACTTTTTCAACTCAATATTGCGATGAATCCTGGGCCCCTGCTCAGGCAAGTGATATGACGAATAGTCTGAAGGCCGTGATTATATTTTTATCTCCTCCTTTCTAAATATAATCCTTACACATGGTATACAGCGCAGTGCGTGGCTGGAGTGAAAGTACGCGGCTTGGAGCCACTTTATTAATTCAGAACCTTTCATTACATGTCGAACTCTCAATTCAAATTGGCTGTGAAATCGGTGCCCTGATGAGTTCATCCAAAATGGTGACAAATGAACTGGTTTTGCTTGCAAGGGAGGAACAATTACATTGTTATTTTTTTTTTATTTTTTTACAGCGCCCACATATTCCGCAGCTCTCTTATAATTGATACATCAAAACATGCTAGGACTGAAACAACTAATCGATTTAATCTATAATGAAAAGAGCTCTCAAATATTTTCATTATAGGTTAGTTGTCTGGTCGATTTGAGTTAAGCATTAAAGGGCCACAACCACCATATAATGAGATGCCCTTATTGTGTTTATTTTTTGTTGCTGATGTCTTACATGTGCTTTGGTTTTTCTCTTGTATGTTTTAGTTAATAAAATATTTTACTCTCTAAGTGTCTGTTCTGTGTTTGTTTAAGTGTTTGTTCTGTGTCGCAAACTGCCCCCACTCCTTTTCTATCGTTACTTCACTTGCTCTTCACCCTGTGGCTAAGGCCATATAATGGAGTCTTTTGGGTCAATCACTTACTCAAATCTCATTGTACAGTATAGTGCGGGATGTATTCAAGGGACATCACCAGGGGTTAAATTAGAAGTCTTTTATGCTCCCTGTTTTCTCATTCAGCTGCCAGCTCTTATCTCGAGTAGCTTGAATAACAACAACCCCCTGTAGCCTTATCTAAACATTCCCCTTCTTTAGCCTAGCACAGGGGGGTCAGATTCCAGTTCCTATTCCACATGTTGGTGGCCTACACTTCTTCAAAGAAATCTTTGAACGCAATATATGGACAGAGAATTGTGGCAGTTGTTGTTCAGAAACATCTGAAGGCCAGAGTTGACATCCCTGGCTTAGAGTTACATTATGCCATGCAATGGCGTGCGCAGCCCTTTGCATTAGGGTGTAAACCGATGGAACATTTATTAGCCCCTTAACGACGGGCAGGTGTCGCACATCAAGGGTGGGTTAATGCTGGTAATGTGTACAGGTGACGCGTGAGCCACTGATTTTTGTCCCATCCCGCCCACAGCCGACGTGTCATTGGCTGCAGGGGGATGGCCTGAGTTCAGGCTGTCTCTCTGCAGCCAACTGCGCGTGCCGGCTGCTGAGATGTGCTGAGTTGGCCCATTGAAGACAGCGGGATGTACCTGTGCGCCCAGTGTCTTCAAAGCCCTCCCACCGCGAGGCCAGCATAAAACGTCCGGCAGCAAGGAGTGAAGTCACACCTTTATGTTCAGAAGCTTTTGCACAAAATGCACAATTTTCATTAGAAATAACAAGCCTGTAATCTGAGATACAGTTTTTATGCTATTCATCATGAATCTGATAAGGGACACCTAAGATGCCACTGTAAGGTGAAAGAGGACAGCATAACACCACATTAGGGTGTCCCTCTGCACACCAGGCACGTCCCCTGCGCACGCCTATGATGCCATGTCTTTCTCACTGATAAGAAAATCATTCTGGGGATTTTTAACTAACCGCATATGAGAGGGATTCAGCTCCACACATGCCACCTAAAACCGCACAATTGTAAATAGAATTAAGGACGACTGTTGTAAACTCCATACGACGCACTGTTTAGTTGATGAATCCCTCTAGAGTTTGTCCCTTGTTAGCCCCCCTCACATGTTGTCACAGTAGGTAAAGTAATTAGTTGCTGTTTGAGGCTGCGATTAAGTTTCGATGAGGTCATGATTAATTCACTCTTCTCGGTGTCTGAATCCTGCAAGTTGCAAGGCAGCACCTTTTCATGGACCTCATAGTTGTCCTTGGAAATGGTGACTGAAAAGGGCCTTTTTCTATTTTGTTTACATTGTCTTCTGTTTGGGAGTCCTTGACATGTATTTTTTTCACATTTTGTGCTGGACTGTGCTTATCTTTCCTGGGCAGCTGTTCCTATATTGTAAGTAAAGGATGATGGAATATACACAGAAGGGCGTCCTTATTTATTTTAACTTTTCTAATGATTTTTTGCTTCAGGCTTAATGGAGATAAGTGAGGTTTTCTTTTAGGCTCCATTTCCTTTTGGTAAACTGACAAGGCAATAGTAATTTTTGGGTGTGAGGCGCGTATGTGTTACGTGGTTTCGAATCAATATTTATGGCCAGCAGACTGCTGCCTTGCCGTATTGGGCTATGGTTTACCCACTGTTGGCATGATCACCGTGCTTCTTAAGGATTGCTGTGGCTGTAATCATAGGTGACTCAATGGTGACTCCTCAATGGGCTGTTCGCCCACCTACAACCTCATCCTTTCAGATTGAAGACCCTAATCCAACCTTGGTGTAATCTTAACCAGAGCTGTTGTAAATTTATCAACGCCAGAGACTCGGGGCCCTATCCAAAGGTTTTGTGCAAACGTAACCAGAGCCGTTATAATCTATGGAGTTAAGTTTACACTAGCTCTGGTTTAGTTCACACCAAGGTTTGAATAGAGGCTTGAAACTTTGCACAATGGTTGATCGTATTTTGTTGGTTGATGGCATTTTAGCACATACTGCTTTCTCTCGTCGCTTGTTTCGCTGCCCTTCGTCTATCTGTCCAGCATTAGCCGCTGGTCTCCTTGTCCTCTTTCTCGAGACTACATTTGTATAAATAGCATATTCTGCCAATTTCTTGAATTATCTCCGTCCACCAAATCCAAAACCTCATCTTTGGCCACAATAATCGACACCACATTCTCAGCATGTGCAGTTCCCACTGTGGTCACTCTGTCCACTTCTTTCTGATGTCCAGTCTTCATGAGACCATTACCTCTGTTTCTGTTCGGGATTATCTCCCCACTTTCTCCTTTTGTAAACACTCTGCCTCAGACCTTCCTTCCAAATCCTTCCTGTCTGAGGACACCCAGGTTTCCCTTCCGTCCCCTATCTTTATTCTTCAACTTTTCCATCTGCTCAAACACTTACAGGGCCTATTCAGGGACGGTGACAAGCAGGAGAATGACTGGAGAATGGAAAATTCTAGGTCAAAATAGCCAAACCAGAAAAATTCTCCCATTTATCTCACTTTCCAAATTGGCTATTTTGACCTAGAATTTTCACTTCTCCAGTCATTCTCCTGGTTTTCACCGCTCTCTGAATAACCCTGCTAGAATTTTCCGTTCTCCAGTCATTCTCCTGCTTATCACCTCTCTGAATAACCCTGTATAAATCAAAACTCAAGATGCTGAATGAGGAAATATTCCTGACTAATAATTTACATCATTTAACGTATGGAAGCATTGTCTGCCGGCTTTCTTCCTATTGTTTTTTTACTTTGATTTGGACAGCTTTTTATAATTCGCGCTTGGCCATTACAACGTAATGCATTGCTTCCTCCTTGCTGTCAAACATCCTCTATTTGTGGTAAACCAGTTTGTATCGTAACCCATATCTCAAATTTCATGCTTTATGTAGTGCTTAATCCATGTTTTAAAACCTTCCAAGTAAAGGATAATAATTGGCTCAGAATAGGTTAGTTCCTTATCCTAGGCTCTTAACATAGCTTATGTTTTGGTGGATATGAATTTATGATTACTTTAATCTCACTCGCAAGCATGCTACAACACATTCCTTCCATCCAGGATAATTTCCACTCCCAAATATTATGCTCTAGGTGTGGTGTGTAAAGCATTGTGTGACCGAATGATGCCGTGATACAATGTGATACTGAGATTCTTAGATACCCATAGAGAGACCTCATTATGTGGGTGGATTCAGAGCGATCAGTCACATTAATGAATTGGACTTTGTGTTTCAAGTATTGATCACGTTTCAGAATGCATCAAGGAACCGATGAGTAACAAGGAGTTGTAGATGTACACAGATTGTCCGTACCTGTAAACACATTGTTTGAAATTCTCTAAACACTCTCCTCGATATAAAATGACTGTACATCAATTTAGACATGATGGTTAGTGTCCATTTATTTCTGTATCGCCCACCTCTTTAAATGACCTCATTATTTTTACTTTGCAGTTCTTCGGAGAACTTTAACTGGAGAAGAGCATGAGCGCATGGGAATACCTTGCCAAGGTTTGAAAAGTACCATAGGGAACACATCGTGGTTTAAAGATGGCAACACGCAACCTCTTCTGGCCTGTGATGGCGTATCCTCAGATGAAAGGTTCTCAAGACAAAATGCGAGTTCTCTTGTAATATCAAGTCTATGGCTCCAAGATGAAGGTAACTACACATGTCGTGAGTGTTCGGGCCAGGAAGCTGATGAAGATCGCATACAGCTGCTTGTCTCACGTGAGTAGCCATTGAACACTAAAATTTGTATAAGTTATTTGTAGGATACATGTACTCAGAAAATCAGTGACTGAACATCAATAATCACTGTAATCTGTATATGTGACGGCAACGTAGCTGTACCCAGTAGGGATGCACCGATACCACTTTTTTAAGATCGAGTACGAGTACCGATATTTTTTAAAAGTACTCACCGATACCGAGTACCGATACTTTTCTTTAATGTCATGTGACGCTTTCCAATAAGAACAGACCATATAAAAATGCCCCCGGGTCACATGTATATATCTCCCAGCTCATGGATATGCCCCCTGCTCACACATGGATATGCCCCCTGCTCACACATGGATATGCCCCCTGCTCACACATGGATATGCCCCCTGCTCACACATGGATATGCCCCCTGCTCACACATGGATATGCCCCCTGCTCACACATGGATATGCCCCAGCTCACACATGGATATGCCCCAGCTCACACATGGATATGCCCCAGCTCACACATGGATATGCCCCAGCTCACACATGGATACTGCCCCCAGCTCACACATGGATACTGCCCCCAGCTCACACATGGATACTGCCCCCAGCTCGCACATGGATACTGCCCCCAGCTCGCACATGGATACTGCCCCCAGCTCGCACATGGATACTGCCCCCAGCTCGCACATGGATACTGCCCCCAGCTCGCACATGGATACTGCCCCCAGCTCGCACATGGATACTGCCCCCAGCTCGCACATGGATACTGCCCCCCGCTCGCACATGGATACTGCCCCCAGCTCGCACATGGATACTGCCCCCAGCTCGCACATGGATACTGCCCCCAGCTCGCACATGGATACTGCCCCCAGCTCGCACATGGATACTGCCCCCAGCTCGCACATGGATACTGCCCCCCCAGCTCGCACATGGATACTGCCCCCCCAGCTCGCACATGGATACTGCCCCCCCAGCTCGCACATGGATACTGCCCCCCCAGCTCGCACATGGATACTGCCCCCCCAGCTCGCACATGGATACTGCCCCCCAGCTCGCACATGGATACTGCCCCCCCAGCTCGCACATGGATACTGCCCCCCAGCTCGCACATGGATACTGCCCCCCAGCTCGCACATGGATACTGCCCCCCAGCTCGCACATGGATACTGCCCCCCAGCTCGCACATGGATACTGCCCCCCAGCTCGCACATGGATACTGCCCCCCAGCTCGCACATGGATACTGCCCCCCCAGCTCGCACATGGATACTGCCCCCCCAGCTCGCACATGGATACTGCCCCCCCAGCTCGCACATGGATACTGCCCCCCCAGCTCGCACATGGATACTGCCCCCCAGCTCGCACATGGATACTGCCCCCCAGCTCGCACATGGATACTGCCCCCCAGCTCGCACATGGATACTGCCCCCCCAGCTCGCACATGGATACTGCCCCCAGCTCGCACATGGATACTGCCCCCCCAGCTCGCACATGGATACTGCCCCCCAGCTCGCACATGGATACTGCCCCCCAGCTCGCACATGGATACTGCCCCCCAGCTCGCACATGGATACTGCCCCCCCAGCTCGCACATGGATACTGCCCCCCCAGCTCGCACATGGATACTGCCCCCCCAGCTCGCACATGGATACTGCCCCCCAGCTCGCACATGGATACTGCCCCCCAGCTCGCACATGGATACTGCCCCCCCAGCTCGCACATGGATACTGCCCCCGCGACGATACTTACCTTCCTGAGCGACGCCGGGAATGTCTCCGCGCGTGCGCTCGTTGGTAGGACCCCAGCCGCGACCACGTGGGACCATGTGATCACGGCTGGGGTCCTTCCAACGCACGCACGCGCGCGGGGAATCTTTCCCAGCGTCGCCCAGGAAGGTAAGTATCATCGCGGAGAGCAGCTGCAGGGCCTGTCCGAATGCTCTATCTGCATTCGGACAGGCCCTGCAGCTGCTCACTGTGTTCATACTTACCTTCCTGGGCGCCGCCGGGAAAGTTTCCGCGCGCTCGTTGGAAGGACCCCAGCCGTGATCACATGGTCCCACGTGGTCGTGGCTGGGGTCCTCCCACGAGCGCACGCACGGAGACATTCCCGGCGGCGCCCAGGAAGGTAAGTATTGTGTGAGCAGCTCCAGGGGCGGCTGTCTGAATGCCGATAGAGAATTCGGACAGCCGCCGCAGCCCCTTGGATGCCGGCAAGCCGGCTCAATGCCGGCTTCCGGTATCGGAAAAAATATCGGGGGGTACTGCACGAGTACCAAGTACTCCTGCAGTACCCAGTATCGGCCCCGATACCGATACTAGTATCGGTGCAACCCTAGTACCCAGGATGGAGATCCTATGATATGCCATTTGTGATCATTTTAGGTCTCCCTTTGCAATAGTGGGATGGTTGTACAAATCTAGATAAAGAACTTGCTATAAAAATGTAGTTTGCACCACAGGGGGGGGTGTTTAGCGTCATCTGCAGCGAATGGATCAACACCGTATGTTTCTTTCACTTTGTGGTATTGACAGAAGGAAGTCTTATTGTGTCCTAATCAGTCAAGTCCTAAAAAAATGAAGAGTGGGAACTCAGCAAGGCTCCCCCCCCCCCATTAGCAATTATGATCTTGCACATAACACAAACACACACTCGGATCTATTTATGTACATGTGGCTTTTTGCAAAGATATGAGTATTAAAAATAGAGGAGAAACTGTGTTTCGCACGTATTACCCCTCAACTTGACCCTTGGTCATAATTAACTGGTGATCTACATGACCCTAGACGTAATTGTTTTGAACCTTCTCATATTGCAGAGAAATCTTTCTTTAACCCTTTCAAGCCATGGGGCATAGCACGACCCGCTGGTGTCTGATCCGCCTGCTCCCCAGTTGGCGCACATCATTGGCAGCCGCGGGTGGCTGATCTAAGGCCATGTCCCCCGGAAGCCAATGACTCATCGGGTGCTGTGGTGGCTTCAGGAGTGTACGGACAGCGTGGGGCATACTATGACGCCCCGCCAGCAACACCTGCCCTGCGGGAAGGGGTAAAATAGTTATAACAACTTGAATATATGTGGACCTCGATATGCTTGACCATTTTATATCAAACACAGCAAGCAGTGTGGAATCAAACAATACAATGAGCCTTATTTCAACTGTGTTATGATTAACAAGTGAGCCACCTGTAACTTGCCTTTTGGGGTGCTGACTGTAAACTAACACTTGTTATACTTTGTATTGGAAGTGGTAATTTTACAGGCTGCTGGAGAATAGCACTTGATCCCAAGGTCACTCCGGATTCTCGTCTTGAGCCAGTATTTAACAACAAAAAAATGAAATGATACCCACAGCCCGCCTTATGTTAGGATTGTTTGCCTTTGCACAAGTAATTAAACTTGAATGAACAATTGCACCAAAAAATTAAATGTCTTTATTGTGTTTGTTTTATGTTGCTGATATCTTACATGTGCTTTGTTTTTCTCTTGTATGTTAAGAAAATTATTTAAATTTTCAAATTGACAATCGTGGTTCAGGTTGTCACTAGGTTATATATAAAATTTTACTTTTAATATTCTTTCATATAAAACCAGTTTTTTTAAAAATACACTCCCAGTGGTTGAGCAAACACAAAAAAATCAGACGGTTAGGAATTGCTACGTTCGTATTGCTTTAGATGGTTAATGTTACAACCAATATTTACCATTTTCCTGTTCTCTATTTCTAATCAGTAAGAAGCCAACCTTCGTGGGTTGGTGGGTGTAGGACAGTGGGAAAAGACGGTTTCAACAAAGTAAATCCACAGCAAGAGTGTTCACCATCTAACTTCCATAAAAAAATTGGCAAGATAAAATCTATTTTATCTTGCCAATTTCTTTATGGACGTTAGATGGTGAACACTCTTGCTGTGGATTTACTTTGTTGAAACCGTCTCTTCCCACTGTCCTACACCCACCAACCCACGAAGGTTGGCTTCTTACAGATTAGAAATAGAGAACAGGAATATGGGAAATATTGGTTGTAACATTTAACCATCTAAGGCTGGGGTCAGACAGGTTTTTTTTTTTTTTTTGTGTGTGTTTGCTCAACCACTGGGAGTTTTTTTTTTTTTTTAAAAAAACTGGTTTTATTTTCAAGAATATTAAAAGTTAAAATTTATATATAACCTAGTGACAACCTGAACCACGATTTGTCAATTGAAAATTTATGCAAATTATGGTTACCCCCTGCAACGAAGACTAAGTGGTTTTTCTTCCGAAATCCTTGGTGGCTCTATATGATTTTCATTTTTTCTGGTTGTTTGAACCATATGTCAAGAATTTATAAGAAAATTATTTTACGCTATATGTATGTGCATCCATTGTGTGATCTTTTGTGTTGTAAACTGCCCAGAAAATTGGCGCATTTCGGCAATGGTTCTGGTCGGCGTTTTCTGAATAAATTAACCGTTACTTCTCTATAGGGAATTCCACTGCCACGGAAGGTCACTGTATTTTGCTGGCAATTCACTAATATTCGTCAAATCGTCAGCTTTTTGAATATCTGGCTATTGCAGAAATTGCACTATACATGGACATTCCCTACAATCTGCCGCTGGCCAAAGGAAACTGTCCCAGTGTCCTTCCACTGATCTTACATGAGCTCACAAAAGTCTCCACTGTGTCCAGGAGATGATAGCCACGGCAGTGCCAGTCTCAGTTGCTCTCCATTCCTTGCATGGCCGAAAAATGGCCCAATGTGTGTGTGTGTGTTTTTTTTTTTTTTTTTTTGTCTTTGTATTGAACTCCAGAAATGCAGAAGCCAGATGTTAACCGGGTAATTTAGCTCGGTTTTCTAAAACACTTGTCTCAAATTTTAAGGAGTTTCACGAAATTGACAACCGTCAGATACTCCACCTTCTGAGGCTGCGATACAATTTACAATAGATATTTGTACTTAAACTTTAAATTGTCTCTCCATGTCTCCATTGTACATAATCCCCTGGATTATCGTCAATTATGAAGATTAAATATGGATGCAATTTTCAGATTGCAGGTTATTGCATAGCAGAGCTGATGTAGATACAGGTTGAGCGTCACTCTTCCACAATTCTAAAATTAGGAAGACTCAGAATATCAAAGTTTTCAGAGCGTGTCAGTGATGGTCTGTACATCCTGCTGTGTCCCCCACTATTCTCATTCCTCCAGCATGGCATCTTTTTTCCCTCCCATCAGCTAAACGCACTGGCCACCCTGGTGCTGCTCGGCATATCCCTTGCTGGCGCCTTGGATCTTATCACTCACGGTCTACCTGCCCGCGTCACTCCTCACCTCCAGCTGCATGGCATCCTGACCAGATTCTAAAAACAAAAATGTGGAAATATGAAATTCTTCAGGTCCCGTTCATGTTTGAGAAGAGGTGCGTGCGCACATAAAACCTGTTATGTTGGATTTTTTTTCTTTTTTTCTTCAACAGACCAAATGTCATGTAGCAGCACAACATACACTGTGACCGTTTGGTACGAGGTTTGAAGAATTTAAATTAATGTGACCGTGATATCCCAGAGTGACTTCAGTTGTTTCTTTCCGTAACCAAATACCATGGTGTTACATAGCAGAAAATGTTGAATTGTATTCTATACTTAAACAAAAATCAGGTTAAATGGCATTCTTGGCAGTTTTGTATTTGAAACTCAGCAAACATTATTAACAAGAACATTTCAGTACATTACATGCGGCCGTGCAGCTGATTTCCCCCACCCCTTACCTTCTCCATATTCACTGGCCCTCCAAATCACGACGAACAGTGTGGCTAACTGTAAGCCTTGCTGATAGAATGCCAGGTGACTGATGATGATCTAGTATAGGCACACAGGGACATCACCAAAACCCTTAACCCTACTGGAGTGGGGGGGGGGGTGATATGGAGAATAGGGTGGGATTAGGTCTCGACTTCTGTAAATCCTTGAACCCCAGAAAAGGTGTCACTGGAAAGTCGGTTGCTTTCAATTTAAAAAGCGTACATTGGCATCATGCCATCCTCCTCAGGGTGCCTGACATCTCCATTTCCCTTGTCATTGTTCTATTGCCTGTAATGTACTGGCCCTTGCTGGGGAATTGTGAGGAGCATAATATTGTCCTCAAGCCCAATATACAGTATCTAAAAGAAATGGGTACATTATTGTGGTGGAGTAGGGTCGTTCAGGCCCCTATCTTTGCTTCCATAAATCCTATGAAGCGCCAAGATACTTCTGTTTTTAACCACAAAAACGGCTATTTTTTTATTGTTAGTCTTGCAGGAGTACATAATTATTGTAAATAAAATGATTGATAAGAGCGATAAATATTACTTTATCTGCTTTCTATCTAGATAATGAACATTAGCATCATGTCCTCCTCCTGTTGGGCAGTCACTGTGTTTTGCCAAAGCGACATGGCTTGTAACATACTGCTTGTAGCAGGGTTGTGGGGGAGCATGCCGATGTCACCAACCCGCTGTAACCTGGAAAGCTGGCATATTACTAGATTATAGCAGCAGTGGAGAGTTTCATTCAGATCCACTTAATGCACTTGCTTAATAAGGCTGGCCGTCCGCTGGCACCATATTTGTGCGATCGTCTGAAGTCGTCAGACCAATCCTACAACATGCAGGTGAATCAGCCCACTTGCACCTAATTCGACCACCATCAGACGACTTTAGGCTTAAAGTGTCAGCACCAGGGACAGGGGGTTATTCCCCCCCCCACACACTCTGCTTCAGCAACGCTGGACGGGGGGCTATCCTTGGTGCTGAAAGTGTTTCAGCACCAAAGAGGGGTGTATTTTTTTTTCTTAGTGGGATTTTTTTTTAATTCAAAATTATTATTTTTTCGGCGCCCTGTCCATCGGCCAACCTGGGTCATCCAGACGCTTCCAGTGGACGACCCTGATTGGCCGATGGCATTGTCTGTAGTCAGGTGACAAAGTCTGTTGCCTGACTATGGTGCCAGTGGACGGCCAGCCTAAAGGCCCACACATCCACAAGAAACATCATTGGAAAAAATATTGTCTGATCTTTCAAATGATTTCTGTGGTGTCTGTTTTATACGTGTAGCATAAAACAGGAGGGGAAGAAAACATGCCGTTTTACTTCAAATGAACCAGTTATGTGCAACACATGCCAGGCTCATTTGAGATGGAATCACTCCTCGCATGTGATTTGTTTTTTTTAATAATTTAATAAAGGATGTAATTCCCTGTCAATGTTTCACTGTCCCTCATGCCACAGGGGGGGAGGGACAGTTCTTGGCAGAGAGCCATCCTACAGACAGCACTCCACTCAGTCTGTCCATACAGTGCGGTGCGTTGACTGTCAGCAACATCAACACTGAGGGCCAATCATGCATCACTGTGCAATGACCCTCAGCAAACTCTGCTCCCAGAGTGGGAAACCTGGCAGCACCTGATACTGTAACTGGGTAAGTAGCGACTGCAAACCTCATCCTGAGATGAGCTGTCACATAGGATCCCTTGATTGGGTATCACAGCAAAACCGTACCTTATCACAACAGGATTACATTGATTTTGGGTGCTAATAAGGGTCCTTGCTTAATCAGGCATGTTTAAATCCAATAGAAAGGGTTTTTTTTTTTTTCTAGAAAGGGCTGGCTATATATTTGTATAGCAAGTTACAGTCTCTAGATATTCTACAACAGACCTGCACAACTTGGCAGTAGGTAGGGGCCGAAATTAGAATAGGCTAAACGTCTTCGGGCTGCAGGGAAGTGAGGCGCTAACACCTATTTACTGTTCACATTTAGCTAATGGGATGTATTGCACTTCTTGCTGTGGGGTGGGGGTGGAAACCAGCACTTGTACTTCAGGGCTAGGTGGTGTGGTGCTCCAATAAATGTGCAATCAGGGTCCTGGTCTTAGTCGGGTCCAGATCTTTCTGTTATACGATATCCTGATATATACCTAGGTATATCCCTGGAGCCACTAAATGGTTCGTATGGTAATAGTATGCAGATTGCAAGGGTTAAAACAGGGTTTTGCTAAAAAATGAGGACATAGAATAGATCACAGTTAAAATCAAGGAAAATACCAGAGAATGCTAATGTAGCATTAAAGTGCAGACAGGGTTAGAACCCGAATTCACAGTGAGATCCTATACAAAGATAGCAGCATACATCACCTAAAAAGTCTAAATAGCAGCTTGCGAATCAGGATAATCATTAAAGTGCTAATGTATGATGATTATTATTTTTAAAAACTGTTGCCCTTGCACCATTTTCTGTCCATTGAACATAAAAAAAACTAATAGCACTTTAACGTGAAGCAATGAGACAAATTGTCATAATAAGCATTTATTAAAATGATACACATTAGAGATCAAACCGTACAATAACTGACACCGCATTAATATGAGAATACAAAACATCAATAGTGAGACTTCGTACCATCAATAAGGTTAGTTGTGTATGCTAATAATCGCTCTTGGTTATAAAGTAACTTTATTCGTTACATCTTCCTTTTAATTTACTTGTTGTATAACAAATTTATTTCCAGTCGTCTCCCCCCCCCCCCCCGTCCGTCCCCCCATCTTAAATTTTAAAAATGATTTACATTTACTGCAAAAGTACTCTTTGGGTTGCTCTTCCAGTCTTGTGTGAATATTGAAACCCCCCTCCTAATATTTTTCTGTGCTGCACTTTGACAAATCCCACGTGGTCATGTCAAAATCTGATGTAATATTATCCATGACAAACACATCTAATACTTGCCATGCAGATATTCCCATGACGTTGCTGTGTCATTGTACAATAAGATGTTCTTTGTGAATTGAAGAGCGAGATTGTACACACCTTGCAGCGTGGGATGTCTAGCGATTTCCACTGGACAGTCTCTCTCCTTGCCACTGACACGGCACACTTACGTTACAAATGGCTAAGGCTAATGTCAGACAAGCGCATTTTGTACAGACTGCATTCGTGCACAACGGACGTACTTTCTGACTGATGACAAGGTAGTGGCCACACAGTCCGTTTTTGTGACTGACGTTTTTTTTTGACTGATGTGGAAGGGAAAATAAATGTGAAAACCCCGTCAAACTGCTGGACGCCAAAAATACAGTCCGTCTGACCACGTTCCGTCACTCGCACACAAAGCTATGAGGACGTTGCGGATGCAGCACACTCTGTGCGTCCGTTCTAGCGCATTTTCTAAATGCCTGCCTTGCGTCCGTGTGCGTCCGCAGTTCGGTGCGGACGTACTTAGTGTGTGGGGCTCCATTGGTCATAATTATATGCTATAACGGACGTACAAATGTGCAGCAACACGAACGTGTTCAGTGCGCTCGTCTGACATGGGCCTAATCCGTTCTTTAGACAAAGGTGCAGCTTGAATATCCCTTTTCCGAAATGCTTGGGACCAGGAGTGTGGCTCGTTAACTTTTTCAATGCTGAAAGCGGTAATCCTGTGCCACACTCGGGATGGATACATAATTGTCCCTGCGCTCCCTCGCTGTCTCCCGCAGTCATATTCTCCTTTGGCCAATTGCGACGTCATGCTTCCTCACGAGAAGGGAAGCAGGACGCTGCGATCGCACGGAAGTCAGTGAGGGAGCTCAGGGACAGATATGTATCCAACCAGAGTGCGGCCCGTGGTTACTGCTTTCAGCAGTGAAAGTTAACCCCGAGACACACTCGGGAATACCGTCAGTTGTGGGATTTTCCATTTGGGCTGTCATGTTGGCACCCAGTTTTGGAGTAGTTCAGATAAGTGATACTCAACCTGTATGTATCTAGCCATTTACTTTCCTATACATACGCTCAGATGCAAGCACACACTCACACAAACTGGGTTATTCAGAAAGTGTTGAAGTTAAAAACCCTGTCAAAAATCGCCGATATTGCTACAGCAACAAACGCTGGACTTTCACAACCGAATCCAAACAGGATTCACAAATGAAGCTTCTCCTGCCACTATTTGGAATCTTCTTTTGTTAAACGCTGACGGAATTTTGCTGGCGTTTGCAACATCAACATACACTGGCACTTTTGGAATATACTATAAAGTATACAAATCCATTAATACCAGTGTTAGCCAGAAGGAATATTTCCCAAGTGAATCGGCAGAATATTTTTTCTTTTCAAAGCGGCTGTTATCTGTTGCCTTTTGCTCTGCTTCTATGCTTATTAAGTCAAAGGCTTCCTTTATCAGCAATTAAAACTAATACCGACCATAAATAACTGTCAATCGGGCTCTTTTTATAATGTTTTTTTGTTATAGTTGATTAAAAAAAGGCTCTGAACTATGTGGACAGGAAAAAATTGCTTTTTTAAAATAAATCTCTCCCTTTTTACATAGTTACAGCTGCAGTATTTTACATTGAAATAGAATGTGTTTGCTTTACTCCTTTGGCCACCCAATGCTTTGAATAGTGTGTACTTACCTGGTTGCCAGCAGACTGCTGTCAAGTGGCCAAGCAGAGTGTGCAGGATATCATCCCCCACTACCTATGTGAATGCTATGGTTATAGGTTCAGGCTCATGCAAAACACAGCCCTGATCGCAAACCTGAAAACAGAGCTGTGAATCCTATATTATGATCTTTTTCCTATTTTATTTTTAACATCAGCCTTGGTGTCACCAGGGATCAAAGGTAGGGCTGAAAACCATCGCTATTGAGAATAGTTGTCAACTTTCTTCTTTGATTAATTGATCAATTAATTGGTCTGCTTAAAGCACACACAGTTTGTTTAGAATCAGACTGAGTTGAACTCTAATAACTTCAGAGTTGACGACAAGAAATGCTGCGGCTTTACTCGGTTTGATTTAATTCTAGGTTTATGTCCTTACACATAACACGTTTGTTTCCGTTTAGTTTAGATACTGCCATTGAGGAGCAGTACTGCCAAAGTCTTAGCCGTCTTTGAAGCTGCAGTCCTGTGCTAGCACCCCACCCTCCTTACCTTCCACTCTCCAGTATGGAGCTGCCATCCCTTCCTCTGGTCTGGTCCCTTCCCCCAAACTCCATTCCACGCTCAGGATATTTTAATTATCAGATAAATTGAAAAAAAAAACAATAGGTCAACTAATCGATTATGAAAATCGTTAGTTGCAGCCCTAGCTCAAAGTTAAAAAGGATATTTAAATTCTGTGCAATACGATGCATGCACAATTTGTGTACAGTACTCTACTTTGCATGCATCTATGGATCTGCATTTCAAAGGTGGAACAGAGCCTAACAATCTGGTTCAGGAGGGGTAAATGGCTGGCATTCAGCAGATGGTCAAACAGTGACTAGCGCCTCCCCGCATCACCTCTTCCCATGATAGACTGCAGGATTTCTCACGCGCAGCCCCCACTCTCTGGAACGCTCTCCCTCGTACTGTCAGACTTTCCCCTAACTTCTCTTCCTTCAAACGCTCCCTTAAAACATTCCTATTTAGGGAAGCCTACCACCCAACTCACTGACGCAACCATCAATCACTCTCACCTTGCAGTCCTCTCCTGTTTCCAACCCCAACCCTCCTAGATTGTGAGTTACTACGGGAATAGGGCCTCATCTCCTGTACTGTTTGTCAAATGTTGTTCAATGTATTGTATTGTAACCGTGTCTATACTGTGCCTATTGTACAGCGCTGCGGAATATGCTGGCGCTTTATAAATAAAGAATAATAATAATAATGGTATAAACGGTACGGAGTGCCCATAAGTGAAGCTGATTCTATCATATACAGTTCTTTTTGGCTGCACTGACATTCCCAATGTGAAACTGTTAGTTTTGCAAGTTTGGATCTAATAAGTATCTAGATCTATTCTGTCCATGCTGAAAATATGGTCTGCATGTTAACATCGTATTCAATGTATTTCATAATTCTTTAACTGGATGTCTGTCAGAGGCAGCTCTGTAATTAGGCATAATAGGTGGCCACCTAAGGCCTTGCTCTCACTGGGCCCCCACACAAACCTTCATATCGATACTGGCATTGCACACAAACACATTCAACATTTTACATACTGTCTGAGAGAACATTGAGTGTTTCCACTTAGTTTTGGGTTATTTTCTGTATTCCTGTATATTAAAAATGCCTATTTGAGCTGTGTCTAAAGCTGCATCTGATGCCTGAAGTATCCTGAATCCAAAGAATGAGGAAAATCTCATCAATGCTTTATGGTTTAGTTGCATTTGACCAGCAATGTTTCAGCTGTCAAAACGGTCTTTCTTCAGGGTTTTCAGGCTGTGTTGACCGCTGAAACATTGCTAGCTCACCTATTAACATTAATACTATTACACCATAAAGGATTTCTGGATTCCCTCCCATTTTTGGAATAACTGAGAAACTTCCCCATAGGACCCTGCGAATCATAAATTTTCGCTCGAATCGAATCACGAATCGAATCGGCTGTAATGGTTCGAACTCGAATCGAATATCGAATCGAATACTTGGATACTGTCCCCCAGCTCATGGATACTGCCCCCCAGCTCATGGATACTGTCCCCCAGCTCATGGATACTGTCCCCCAGCTCATGGATACTGTCCCCCAGCTCATGGATACTGTCCCCCAGCTCATGGATACTGTCCCCCAGCTCATGGATACTGTCCCCCAGCTCATGGACACTGTCCCCCAGCTCATGGATTTGCCCCCAACATGGATTTGCCCTCAGCTCGCTCATGGATTTGCCCTCAGCTCGCTCATGGATACTGCCCCCCAGCTCATGGATACTGCCCCCAGCTCATGGATACTGCCCCCCAGCTCATGGATACTGCCCCCCAGCTCATGGATACTGTCCCCCAGCTCATGGATACTGTCCCCCAGCTCATGGATACTGCCCCCCAGCTCATGGATACTGCCCCCCAGCTCATGGATACTGTCCCCCAGCTCATGGATACTGCCCCCAGCTCATGGATACTGCCCCCCAGCTCATGGATACTGCCCCCCAGCTCATGGATACTGCCCCCAGCTCATGGATACTTCCCCCCAGCTCATGGATACTGCCCCCCAGCTCATGGACACTGTCCCCCAGCTCATGGACACTGTCCCCCAGCTCATGGATTTGCCCCCAACATGGATTTGCCCTCAGCTCGCTCATGGATTTGCCCTCAGCTCGCTCATGGATATGCCCCCCAGCTCATGGCTACTGCCCCCAGCTCATGGATACTGCCCCCCAGCTCATGGATACTGCCCCCCAGCTCATGGATACTGCCCCCCAGCTCATGGATACTGTCCCCCAGCTCATGGATACTGCCCCCCAGCTCATGGATACTGCCCCCAGCTCATGGTTACTGCCCCCCAGCTCATGGATACTGTCCCCAGCTCATGGATACTGTCCCCCAGCTCATGGATACTGTCCCCCAGCTCATGGATACTGTCCCCCAGCTCATGGATACTGTCCCCCAGCTCATGGATACTGTCCCCCAGCTCATGGATACTGTCCCCCAGCTCATGGATACTGCCCCCCAGCTCATGGATACTGTCCCCCAGCTCATGGATACTGCCCCCCAGCTCATGGATACTGCCCCCCAGCTCATGGATACTGCCCCCCAGCTCATGGATACCCCCCCAGCTCATGGATACTGCCCCCCAGCTCATGGATACTGCCCCCAGCTCATGGATACTGTCCCCCAGCTCATGGATACTGCCCCCCAGCTCATGGATACTGCCCCCAGCTCATGGATACTGTCCCCCCAGCTCATGGATACTGCCCCCCAGCTCATGGATACTGCCCCCAGCTCATGGATACTGCCCCCCAGCTCATGGATACTGCCCCCAGCTCATGGATACTGCCCCCAGCTCATGGATACTGCCCCCCAGCTCATGGATACTGCCCCCCAGCTCATGGATACTGCCCCCCAGCTCATGGATACTGTCCCCAGCTCATGGATACTGTCCCCCAGCTCATGGATACTGTCCCCCAGCTCATGGATACTGTCCCCCAGCTCATGGATACTGTCCCCCAGCTCATGGATACTGTCCCCCAGCTCATGGATACTGTCCCCCAGCTCATGGATACTGTCCCCCAGCTCATGGATACTGTCCCCCAGCTCATGGATACTGCCCCCAGCTCATGGATACTGTCCCCCAGCTCATGGATACTGTCCCCCAGCTCATGGATACTGTCGCCCAGCTCATGGATACTGTCCCCCAGCTCATGGATACTGTCCCCCAGCTCATGGATACTGCCCCCAGCTCATGGATACTGTCCCCCAGCTCATGGATACTGTCCCCCCAGCTCATGGATACTGTCCCCCAGCTCATGGATACTGTCCCCCAGCTCATGGATACTGTCCCCCAGCTCATGGATACTGTCCCCAGCTCATGGACACTGTCCCCCAGCTCATGGACACTGTCCCCCAGCTCATGGATTTGCCCCCAACATGGATTTGCCCTCAGCTCGCTCATGGATTTGCCTCAGCTCGCTCATGGATTTGCCCTCAGCTCGCTCATGGATTTGCCCTCAGCTCGCTCATGGATTTGCCCTCAGCTCGCTCATGGATTTGCCCTCAGCTCGCTCATGGATGTGCCCCAGCTCACCTGTCGCCGCCGCATTAGGCTCCCTCTGAGCGTGCGTCCGGCGGCAGGAAGCTTGGGCACTCGCCTGGGGGAGCCACGTGACCGCGATCTTGCGAGATCGCGGTCACGTGGCTCCCCCAGGCGAGTGCCCAAGCTTCCTGCCGCCGGACGCACGCTCAGAGGGAGCCTAACCCAGCGGTGACAGGTGAGCTGGATGGGATCTTCCAAATTCTAAATTTTTTCGAATCGAGCTGCTAGTTCGAATTCGAATCGAATTCGACCAGCGATTCGATTTCGAATCGAACTTCGAAGCTTCGCAGGTCCCTACTTCCCCAGGAACCATCTACGCAACAATCTACGCTGTGGACTGTGCATGTATATAAGGCTGTATGTCATTTTCTCCTTGTGCTCAGTACGATCTGCCCAAAAGAGTCCAAGAATCACCTGTTGTTGTTAAATTAGAATCCCATAATGCTGTGAATCGGTTTTTGGCATCTGGTACATAGACAAAAAAAAGGAAAAATGTTTTTTCCTTTTTTTTTTGTCTGTCTCAGGCTGGTGTCAAATTAGTGTTTTTAAGAGCGGAAGGAACGTCCGTGAGCGTAGATGTTCCTTCCACTCTGACTCCCATCTGGACACCTCACTGAGCGCTTTTAGTGCGTTCAGAGCTGCAATGCTTGATTCCCCCCCCCCCCCATATCGGCTGTTGTTGCTCGCGCGACGGAGTGTGGACATCAGGAGGCACGTCAGTACGGGCACACATAAGCGCTTGTCTGACACCAGTCTCATTGTCTGTTTTTGTATTTACAACCAAAAAAGTAATTTTTTGGCGCATATGAATGAAACAACTTTGTTTTGTAGCCAATACACCCTGACTAACGTCTGCAATAAACATTACTTATAATTTACATGTTGATGTCTTAAAGTAATATGTCGTATAGTTTGGACAAAAAGTTCAAATCTTTTAAAAACAATTGTACCAAATCCCAAAATCCACAAGAGCGACGCCACGGGCAAAAGCTAGTCCCATATATTTTTTGGAAGTATGATTTATAACTTTACCTTATTCCAAAGAATCTGTTGACTCCTTACTTTTCTTTTCCAGGTGGTCCGCGAGATATGAAAGCCAGCATTTATCCCGTTCACACTCTTCCAAATGGTACGCTCTACACTTTTCGTGGTTCTGCACTGAATTTTAGCTGTTCCTGTGAGTCCTACCCTGTACCAAATATGGAATGGACGTTCACCGACCCAGATGGGAAACCAGAGCTGTTCTATAACCAAACTGGAAATGTGGCAAACTTCTCGCTTATTAACATGGCTTTTAATCTCCAGGGATATTACTCTTGTTTATCGAAGAACCCAATTACTGGAAGGAGCATGTCCTCCACCCATGAGCTTTTGGTTTACTGTAAGTACTACCTGCATTTCAGTGTATATTAGATCTCTGTAGGCATGGCTTTGCCGTTGCATGTGCTATATATGTTAATATCTGGAAACCCTTTTATTTTGTGTCTGCATATGTTAAGCTTAACTCGCAGTCCAGATTTGGCTCCTCCTACAAGATTGTATTTTGATAATTTTTCCACAACTGTACATGAAATGGCAGAATGAGCACATGGTGCAGATGGCATTTCTAATGTCCCTTTCTCTGTAGCACTGCTTAGCAAATGGAATGGCACTGCTTAGTAAATGGAATGGCACTGCTCAGTACGGCAATGCATGTAATGAGATTTGTGAACCCATAAGTCGCCATGAAGCTGAAGATGCTGTACATACAACCTCCTCAGTGCTGTAATACGCATTAAAGAGTTTGTAACGGGTTTTTGCGTAGTCCCACAAATACCCCTGTGGTCTTTTACCTCAGTTACCTTCAAGCGCTCTGCAAGCCGATCCTGAGCCTCCGCTACCTGGGAGTTGGGGTACATGACTGCGGCAGTGCCTCCACCCAACTGGACATCCAGGCTTTGGGTGTGAGATCCAGTTGGGAACATATTTAAACAAGCAATAAATCAACATAGAGCTGTCTATTATAGAAGTTTGTATTGCACAGCAAAACTCTATGCAAAAATAAATGTAACGGTGTAAATAAACATAATGCAGTGGAATAAGTAAATAACGCAAGAGTCAGTATGAGTTTACCCACCCACAAACAATACTGAGGCCCATCATAGTCTTTTCCCTAATGGTACCATAGGTAGGTGGTGCACATTGTTGGGGCCCAGAATAATTGTAATCCACTTTGTTTGTAATATGCTGGGATGTTCCAGGGATCAGAGAAGTCAGACTGCTGCTTTAGTAACCAGTGTCAGAGTGCCTTGTTGTAAAACCAAGGGGAGAGGTTTCAGCTTACCACTCCAGTCTGCAATCAGATTTTGTCCAGGAAGGGGAGAAGCTGCTCCACTGGGATTCCTTCTTTCTGCAGAACAATCACTGCCAGGAACAGTTCTGTGCTTTGATCTGGATACAGAGTCTGCTGGGAGCCTTTATGCAGGATGCTTCAGCACTGGACACAATACCACAAATCTCAGCCACCATCATCTTCCAGCTTCCTCTCTCTTGCTTCCTCTCTAGCAGCCCTGCCTACACACACAAAACCATAGAGCTACACAGTCTTGAATCTCCAGAGCAAACAGAAGGTCGCCATCTGCTGGTTACTACATAGAAACTGCAGGGTAGTAGAATTACTGTACTCCAGGGGTTACAAGTTTATTTTGAGAAAAGAATTGCAGCTATACATTTCTTCACATACAATGAACTATACGTAATGTATTAATTGGAGCCACCTGTTGTACTGCGTTCCATTTAATTATAGCCACATCATTTTAAAATACTGCCTTAAGCCTGGTGTATGGAATGTTTTTGCCAAATAAAATCAATATAGGGACCCATGGCCGGAGTAACATAGGGGCTATTGGAGCAGCAGATCCAGGCTCATGTCTGATAATAGGCCCAGAGAAAGGATAGCTTTGTCTACATTAACGGGCATTGGGACCACTGTATCTCTGACTCCATAGAACTTACAGTGCCATGTGAGGTATCACTGGAAAGGTCAGAGCATGGCCTTTCCAATGATGCCAAATATGACCAGATTTTATGTAACAATAAAAATCTTTTATTCTTTCTAACACAGCAATACTGTTCACTTTTCAATTCTAAAGTGGTAACTTGCTTGCGACGTGGAAAATGAGAAGGTGAGTAATGGCACTGGTATTGCTCATTTTATACATGACAAATGGACAATGCCATCGCTTTGGAAAAAAGAATAAAGTTTTTTTTTTTTTTTTTTTTTTTTTTTTTTTTTTTTTTTTTTTTTTTCCAGGGATGGACCGAAATTTCGGCCACCGATAGATTCTGCCGATAACCCAATTATCGGTTTCGGCCCGAAAGTAAATCACCAGCCGAAAAAGTCAGCCGACAATTTCTGACACTGAGCGCGCATTCTTTCAATGCTGCTTAGCTGGAGATGATTGTAATTGGAAAGAGGCAGGAGCTGCTACACATTTATTTCTGCACACAAAAGGTTAACTGCCTACATGGAGCTGCTGCCACTATCAGAGCAAGCAGTAACCTCTGGCCTCTCAGTGACAAGGAACAAGTGATTTATCACTGACCTCCTGCCAGAGGTGTCTGGTCCAGGACAAGAGGGGGGAGGGGTTAATGGAAGGTATACACATTAATTTTGCAATGGTTTGTCTTTTAGCTTGCATCTTAAAGGCCCCTTTATAATGGGTTGTTTTTCGGCACTTTAAAAAAAATAATAGATTAAGAGGAACAGACTGATGTTTAGGCTCCCTCTGAGCCATTATAGATTATAGATACTGTATATAAGTTAAAAGCTTCCACACAACAGATAATAAACTTTATAGTTGCAGAGTTCTCTGAATTGCTGGGATGCGTAAATGTCTTCTGCAACTATAAAATGTGTGTGTGAAAATTTTACACATGAGTGTAAACACTAGATGCTAAATAAATCCACCAAAATAGGACAAAAATATCTTAAACATTTTAATGTGGATTCATTTTAAATTCATGATATTAATTTAATAAAGTCTAGTATTAATATAGTTATACAAAAAACTCTCTTAAAATAAATTGTAGGGGAAAAAAGTCCTTTCCGGTTTCGGAGATATATATATATCAGACATGTATGATATTTATTTATAAAGGATTTTGCCAGGAAGGATACATTGAGATTTCTCTCGTTTTCAAGTATGTCCTGGGTTCAAGAACATGATATGACAGATGTGTATATATAGTCATGTATAGAAAGTCATTTTCGGTATCGGTTTCAGTCCCAAATTTTCATTTCGGTGCATCCCTAGTTTTTTCCTCTACTTTTAGATTTTGCATGGTCCTGTTTGGTATCAATGCAAAGACCAGAATCTGACCTGTCCAATGACGCCTCACTTGACCTTGTGAGGTGTAAAGTTTACACTCACTACTTTACATTGTAGCGAAGTGTCATTTCTTCAGTGTTGTCATATGAAAAGATATATACTAAAATATTTATCAAAATGTGAGGGGTATATTCACTTTTGTGTGATACTGTATACATATCTAGGGCTGCCCCTTTACTGGCATTTGCAGGAGAACTTGGTACTCGTGCAAATGCTCAGATACTACACCCCCCCCAATACCCGAAAGCCAGCGCTGGGCTGGCGTTCCAGTATCCGAGGGACGGGGGAAGCGGGCCGAATGCATTAAAAGTATTTGGCCAGCATTCCACTGCCGGCAGCGTTAACAAGCTGTCGCCGGACTGTGGAGACTGACGCTGCCTCCTGCCGAGATCTCGTGGGAACGCATCCCCGCCCTGCGGCTGCTCGGTAACGTGGCCAGCCGGAGGGGATTGCTGGCCAACTGCTTTTAATGCATCCGGCCAGCGTCTGTGGGTATATCTGGTCTGAGGTCTGTATACATGTATCGGAGTGGGTATACAGTATATCTGAGGTGTGGGGTCTGTGTGTGCAAGCAGTGGGTAAATGGGGTGTCTGGCCATACGTTTCAATATTAACACAAATAGGACAGGCTTTCAGCAACAGCAAAAATTTATTTATTGGAAAGCGTCACATGACTTTACATAAAAGTATTGGTACTTGGCATCGGTGAGTACCTGAAAAACTTATCGGTACTTGGTCCTAAAAAGTGGTTTCGGAGCAACCCTATACATAACCTATGGGTAGTCTGACAGACATTTCAAACCCACTTTCATTTTCCAAAATGAATCCCAACAGCATCCAATAAGTTTAACATTGCTGCTTCCTGTACCTTTTTATATTTCCTGTAGAGACTGTAATGGCTCTGGTAAGGTTACAACCATTATAGCTAACAATAAACTTGGAATAGGGCTCTAAATGTGTCCTTTTTGTTTTTGTTCCTAATATTTTTCCATGCAGATCCACCTCCCTCTCAGCTGACTTGCAGTGCAAACAATTCAGATGGGCTCTCTGAATTGGTTCTATCGTGTGCCTGGACCGGAGGCTATCCCTCTCCAGCATTGCTGCAGTGGAAACAAGATGGTGAATTACTGAGAAATCAAGCTGACACTGACACCTTGGTGGTGTCACTAAATCGCTCTGTTCTGACATTTGGCCAAAAACTTGAATGCCGCGGAGAACACCTGAGTAATATTACCAAAGGGAACAGTTGTCAGATACAGATAGGTAAGAATGTGTAATTATTTTTCACTCCTTTTCTCATTGGTGTTTTTAGTGGTTTATGTTTTAGGGTACTTTCTCTCAAATCTGAAGGCACTAAACACCTGTTCGGTAAACTCATGGGATCCAAGCGTTTTTCTTTTCTGTTCACCCTTGAAACACAAGCTATTTTGGATCTCCACTGTCTCTCAAATCTTTGTCTCAAGGCTGCAGAAATGCAGAAGTTCCAGGTGTACCTGAAGCCACTAATCGTATCTAGGGTACCTTGTGTATTTTTGTGCGCAAGTTCCGCAGCGCCCTGGCGGCTCCACTTTCTCTGCTGCCATCTTCTAGAATGCTCTCTGCTGTGATTGCTCAGAGACAAAATGATGCCAGTACACAGGATGGTCCCCACCAGGTCGTCTGCTGAGTGACAGCTGTGGTGATGGTGGAAACTTCTCCACTTCACACAGCTGTACCAGTCACATTGGGCTGGAGAGAGAGGGACGCTCCATGCAGCCTGAACACTTAAATAAGCTAAAGTGTCCCTTTAAGGAACTGGGGAAAAACTGTTGTGGAAATCAATGAAATCCGCAGGACTGTTTTCAGCGGTTTATGGCTTTGATAGCTCTGTTTCTAGAAGTGAACAGACGGCTGCATTCATTCGAATTTGGTCTCTCAGCCCCTACGGCAGTAGTGTACAATCACTTCAAAACCCGATGGCAATTAACTGCCCTGCAAATGACACGCTAGGCCTTGAACAATGTGCCCTGTGTGGTGTTTACACCCCATGATGCCAGCGGAATGATAACAGCAATCGAGAAAGACTGATGTTCCAGCGTTCGTGGGTGGTTGAGCATCTCTTTCAATAGTTTATTACGGAGAACATGTCAGCATTCTGAGAGTAACCGTGTAAGTCCTTCGTAGAAGAAATACAAAGTGTGCGTATCTGCCATGTGCGCATATGTTTAAAGCAGGAAAATTGTGTAATATTTGTACTCCCTGTGTCAAAAATAACAAGAACAGGGTAGGCTACACATCTATTGCATGGATGGAGGTAACCCTGGAAACTGAATACAAAATATCTAACAGATACTGAACCGTACGATTTTAAAAATAAACCTTTTTATTAAGTAAAGATAAAAGGCTAACCTATACTGGACCAGGCCTGTGTATTTGTGATTCTTTAAAAAAAATATATATATTATTGCAGGCCTGGTCCACTATAGGTTTGCCTTTTTATCGTTGCTTAATAAAAAGGTTTATTTTTAATTTGCCCGTCTCGGTATCCGTTAGATCTTTTGTAGCCATTTATTATTGCTTAGCCAGGAGATTGCACTAAAAATTCACATTGGGCATTTCCACTTTAAAAACATATCCATGTTCCTCAGTTGTTTTGTTCCATGATATGTAGGTTTCTGCTCGCACATAGTGTTAATATTTATTAATTGATTTTAACGCACCCTTGTCCACATTGTTTCTAATTAAAGAACAAGCTTAAAAATATAGCTACAGGATCTTTTTCTGTCGTTTAATGTCCATACACAACTTGAAATTCTTTAGGACCGCACATGACTAATCCACCACCACCTGCCCTAACTCCTGCGTGTGTTACCATAAACCTCCTGCTCAATATTCCATCTTCCTGTCCTTCTGTTGATTAGGTTGCATGTGTACAGTGTTCACAGTTCAGTCACAACACTTTATCACGGAAGGGACGGGGTCCTGGAGGACATATACAGTCAGGTCCAGAAATATTGGGACATCGACACAATTCTAACATCTTTGGCTCTATACACCACCACAATGGAGTTGGAATGAAACAAACACAATGTGCTTTAACTGCAGACTGTTAGCTTTAATTTGAGGGTATGTACTAGGGGTCGACCGATTATCGGTACCACCGATATTTGGGGCCGATATTCAGTGATTTCCAGGTTATCGGCATCGGGCTGTTTCACTTGCCGATGTGCCGATAACTCTGAGAAGCTGCGATCTCTCTGGGCATGCGTCCCATCCCGGCACTTCCGCACTCTGGCCGGCAATGATGAGGTCACCTCGAGGTCTCCCCCTTCCACTGGCTCGAACACAGTAAGAAACAGAGGGGGAGGAAGCACATCTAATTGTAATAAAAACAAACAGGATGGTCGGACTGATTTACGGAGGGTCCGTTCCGCTCTGTTGTGCTCCTCCCCTGCTCTCACTCTCCCTGTCTGCTCCTTCACGCTGTGCTACCTGCCAGTCTGTAAAGCTCCCCATCCCACTTCAAGTGGCTGCATAGGAGCATAAATCTTGCTCAACTCTACTGCCCTGACACCGAGATTAAATAAATAAATAAAAGCCTCAAATAGTTCACGGCACCCTTTATCTGCCAGCCATTTAGTTTTGTCTTGGCAGGTGCAGGGATTTGAGTTCACATTAGGGAAAATTTGATTTCTGACCCCAGGAGCTTACAATCAGCTTTCTAGGGAGCCACCTGGGGACAAGGAACTGAGTTTGCAGATTTTGTTTTTAGTAATGATAGAAGCCACAGTTAGGGTTTTAGTGGTCCTGGGCTACCCGACTGCCAGCTTCTGTGTCACGGCCCCTTGCATAAAAGTTTGCTATAAAGTAGTGCTGCACTTTTTACAAATGAGGGGGTACTGATTTACATCTTCCTGGGTCTCTGAACCCCCCCCTCCCAGCAGTGGATTCTAGAGATTCTGTTTACTGTGCCCCAATAAGTGCAGAATATGCCCTGTGCACAAATCCTGCAAACATCTGACTCCTGCTGCAAACACCTCTGCAGCCACCATACCTGAGCCTGACAGAGTCGAGGCAACACCTAGGAGCCAGGCCAGGCATGCTTTGCATAGAATAAACCTGAAATTTATGACCCGCATGGCAGCAAGGACAGCCAACAGGAAGAACAGTTTAGTGAATAAACCCCTTAAATGAATTGTAAGGTCCTGTGAGCTGGTCCCTCTGCTCCTCTATATTGTAAACTCCTGTGAGCCGAGCGGCTGGGACCAGCATTTTACAGATCATCACTTCTATAGCACCAGCAGGTTCCGCAGCGCAGTACACCAAGGAGCGGGGAAACAAAATAAATAAATGCCTCAAATAGTCCCTTTATCTGGGACTATTTGCATTGCAGGTTGCTTTGTTGTACCAAAAAAGAAGAAAAGCTGGAGCTTCTGAAAGAAAGAAAAATGGGGTGGTTGCGATTTCTTAACCATCACACTTTTTTTCAAGCACTTTATTTCTCTCAGCTGGTATGTTTACAATTTTGACACCAGATTTATGTAGAAATTGTGATTTCCCCCCCCCCCCCCTCGAAAAATTTTAATGTACAGAATATCGGCACCCGATATCGGTTATCGGCCTGAAAGGTAGCCGATTATCGGTATCGGTATCGGCACCTAAAAAGTGATATCGGTCTATCCCTAGTATGTACATCCAACTCAGGTGAACGGTGTAGGACTTACAGCAGTTTGCAGATGTGCCTCCCACTTGTTAAGGGACCAAAAGTAATGGGACAATTGGCTTCTCAGCTGTTCCATGGCCAGGTGTGTGATATTCCCTCATTACCCCAATTACAATGTGCAGATAAAGGGCCCAGAGTTCATTTCAAGTGTGCTATTTGCATTTGGAATCTGTTGCTTTCAACTCTCAAGATAAGATCCAAAGAGCTGTCGCTATCAGTGAAGCAAGCCATCATTAGGCTGAAGAAATAAAACAAACCCATCAGAGAGATGGCAAGAACATTAGATGTGGCCAAAACAACTGTTTGGAACATTCTCAAAAAGAAGGAACGCACCGGTGAGCTCAGCAACACCAATAGACCCGGGAGACCACGGAAAACAACTGTGGTGGATGACCGAAGAATTCTTTCCCTGGTGAAGAAAACACCCTTCACAACAGTTGGCCGGATCAAGAACACTCTCCAGGAGGTAGGTGTATGTGTGTCAAAGTCAAAAGTCAAGAGAAGACTTCAGAGTGAATACAGAGGGTTCACCACAAAATGTAAACCATTGGTGAGCCTCAAAAACAGGAAGGCCAGATTAGAGTTTGCCAAACAACACCTAACAAAGCCTTCACAGTTCTGGAACAAGATCCTATGGACAGATGAGACCAAGATCAACTTGTCCCAGAGTGATGGGAAGAGAGGAGTATGGAGAAGGAAAGGAACTGCTCATGATCCTAAGCATACCACCTCATCAGTGAAGCATGGTGGTGGTAGTGTCATGGCGTGGGCATGTATGGCTGCCAATGGAACTGGTTCTCTTGTATTTATTGATAATGTGACTGCTGACAAAAGCAGCAGGATGAATTCTGAAGTGTTTCGGGCAATATTATCTGCTCACATTCAGCCAAATGCTGCAGAACTCATTGGATGGCGCTTCACAGTGCAGATGGACAATGACCCAAAGCATACTGCAAAAGCAACCAAAGAGTTTTTGAAGGGACAGAAGTGGAATGTTATGCAATGGCCAAGTCAATCACCTGACCTGAATCCCATTGAGCATGCATTTCACTTGCTGAATACAAAACTGAAGGGAAAATGCCCCAAGAACAAGCAGGAACTGAAGACAGTTGCAGTAGAGGCATGGCAGAGCATCACCAGGGATGAAACCCAGCGTCTGGTGATATCTATGCGTTCCAGACTTCAGGCTGTGATTGACTGCAAAGGATTTGCAACCAAGTATTAAGAAGGAAAAGTTTGATTTATGATTATTATTCTGTCCCATTACCTTTGGTCCCTTAACAAGTGGGAGGCACATGTGCAAACTGCTGTAAGTCCTACACCGTTCACCTTTTCGGCCCATCTAGTCTGCCCAATTACATGGATACTTAACCTGGATTTATCTTTTGTTTAGGATAGCCTTATGCCTATCCCATGCCTGCTTAAATTCATTTACTGTTTTGGCCTCTACCACTTCAACTGGAAGGCTGTTCCATGTATCCACCACCCTCTCAGTAAAATAATGCTTCCTGATGTTACTTTTAAACCTTTGCCCCTCTAATCTAAGACTACTTTGTTTCCTTTTTAAATATACTCCCTTCCTCTACCTTGTGGATTCCCTTTACGTATTTAAATGTTTCTATCATATCTCCTCTGTCTCGTCTTTTTTCCAAGCTATAGATGTTAAGATCATTAAGCCTTTCCTGGTAACTTTTCTCCTTCAAACCGTACACCATTTTAGTAGCCCTTCTCTGAACTCTCTCTAAGATGTCTATATCCTTCTGGAGATACGGTCTCCAGTACTGCACACAGTACTCCAAGTGAGGTCTCACCAGTGCTCTGTACAGTGGCATGAGCACTTCCCTTTTCCTACTGCTAATACCTCTCCCTACACAACCAAGCATTCTGCTAGCATTTCCTGCCGCTCTATTACATTGACTACTTACCCTTAGATCCTCTGCAATAATAACCCCTAAATCCCTTTCCTCAGATGTTGAGGTTAGGACTGTATCAAATATTCTATATTCAGCCCTTGGGTTTTTACGTCCCAGGTGCATTATCTTGCACTTATCCACATTAAAACTCAATTGCCACAGCTCTGACCATTTTTTTAATTTGCCTAAATCATTTGTCATTTTGCTGATCCCTCCAGGAACGTCAACCCTGTTGCAAATCTTTGTGTCATCAGCAAAAAGACATACTTTTCCATTAATACCGTCTGCAATATCACTAATAAAAATATTAAAGCGAATGGGTCCAAGTACTGACCCCTGAGGTACCCCACTGGTAACAAGACATTGCGCCGAATAAACTCCATTTACCACAACCCTCTGTTGCCTGTCACTCAGCCACTGCCTAATCCAGTCAACAATATTGGAATCCAAGCTCAAAGATTGCAATTTATTGATAAGACTTCTATGCGGAACAGTATTAAAAGCCTTACTGAAATCTAAATAAGCAATGTCTACTGCACCACCTTTGTCTATTATTTTTGTTACCCAATCAAAAAAGTCAATAAGATTAGTTTGGCATGATCTCCCTGAGGTAAACCCATGTTATTTCTGATCCTGTAATCTATGTGTTTTTAGATGTTCAACAAGCCTTTCCTTTAACATGGTTTCCATGTAACATTCTCTTCATCCTTATCCTAGATTTGTTTTTCCATATCCATTTATGTAGTGTAATTTAGTTTGTGCATTCTCAATAAAAATTGTCCAAAAAAAATGTATACTTAAATTACATCAAGTTAACCACATTTATTTTCATCTGGAAAAACTGGCGCAGTGATGTAACGCCGCTTGCTTTCGTTTTACAGTTAGGGGTTAGTATTTGTGTTTTTAAGGGTGAGGATTACTTGTTTTTAGTATTAGGGTTACTATTTGTTTTAGGGTGAGGGTTATGCTTAGGGTCACAGTTGGTATTTGTTTGTGTTAGGGTTACTATTTATGCTTGTTTTAGGATGAGGGTTTCTATTTATGCTTGTTTTTAGGGTGAGGGTTACTATTTATGCTTGTTTTAGGATGAGGGTTACTATTTATGCTGGTTTTAGGATGAGGGTTACTATTTATGCTGGTTTTAGGATGAGGGTTACGATTTATGCTGGTTTTAGGATGAGGGTTACTATTAGGGATGCACCGATACCACTTTTTTAAGTACTAGTACCGATACTTTTTAAAAGTACTCACCGATACCGAGTACCGATACTTTTTTCTTTTAATGTCATGTGACGCTTTCCAATAAGAACAGACCATATAAAAATGCCCCCAGCTCACATGTATATATGCCCCCAGCTCACACATGGATATGCCCCAGCTCACACATGGATATGCCCCAGCTCACACATGGAT
The DNA here is from genome assembly GCA_009667805.1 of Leptobrachium leishanense. Lineage (NCBI taxonomy): Eukaryota > Metazoa > Chordata > Amphibia > Anura > Megophryidae > Leptobrachium > Leptobrachium leishanense. The sequence goes on along the minus strand of CM019063.1, from coordinate 134,013,811 downwards.
ATGCCCCAGCTCACACATGGATATGCCCCAGCTCACACATGGATATGCCCCAGCTCACACATGGATATGCCCCAGCTCACACATGGATATGCCCCAGCTCACACATGGATATGCCCCAGCTCACACATGGATATGCCCCAGCTCACACATGGATATGGCCCAGCTCACACATGGATATGGCCCAGCTCACACATGGATATGGCCCAGCTCACACATGGATATGGCCCAGCTCACACATGGATATGGCCCAGCTCACACATGGATATGCCCCAGCTCACACATGGATATGCCCCAGCTCACACATGGATATGCCCCAGCTCACACATGGATATGCCCCAGCTCACACATGGATATGCCCCAGCTCACACATGGATATGCCCCAGCTCACACATGGATATGCCCCAGCTCACACATGGATATGCCCCAGCTCACACATGGATATGCCCCAGCTCATGGATATGCCCCAGCTCACACATGGATATTGCCCCCCAGCTTATGGATATGCCCCCCCAGCTCACACATGGGTATGTCCCCCCCAGCGACGATACTTACCTTCCTGAGCGACGCCGGGAATGTCTCCGCGCGTGCGCTCGTTGGAAGCACCCCAGCCGCGACCACGTGGGACCATGTCATCACGGCTGGGGTCCTTCCAACGAGCGCGCGCGGGGAATCTTTCCCAGCATCGCCCAGGAAGGTAAGTATCATTGCGGAGAGCAGCTGCAGGGCCTGTCCGAATGCTGATAGAGCATTCGGACAGGCCCATCAGCATTCGGACAGGCCCTGCAGCTGCTCACTGTGTTCATACTTACCTTCCTGGGTGCCGCCGGGAGAGTTTCCGCGCGCGCGCTCGCTCGCTGGAATGACCCCAGCCGTGATCGCATGGTCCCACGTGGTCGCGGCTGGGGTCCTTCCAACGAGCGCACGCACGGAGAGATTCCTGGCGGCGCCCAGGAAGGTAAGTATTGTGTGAGCAGCTCCAGGGGCGGCTGTCCGAATGCCGATAGAGCATTTGGACAGCCGCCACAGCCCCTCGGATGCCGGCAAGCCGGCTCAATGCCGGCTTCCGGTATCGGGAAAAATATCGGGGGGTACTGCACGAGTACCAAGTACTCCTGCAGTACCCAGTATCGATACCGATACTATCGGTATCGGTGCAACCCTAGTTACTATTTATGCCTGTTTTAGGATGAGGGTTACAATTTATGCTGGTTTTAGGATGAGGGTTACAATTTATGCTGGTTTTAGGATGAGGGTTACAATTTATGCTGGTTTTAGGATGAGGGTTACAATTTATGCTGGTTTTAGGATGAGGGTTACAATTTATGCTGGTTTTAGGATGAGGGTTACAATTTATGCTGGTTTTAGGATGAGGGTTACAATTTATGCTGGTTTTAGGATGAGGGTTACAATTTATGCTGGTTTTAGGATGAGGGTTACAATTTATGCTGGTTTTAGGATGAGGGTTACAATTTATGCTTAGAAGCAAGGGGGGGGGGTGTTTGTGAGGGTCCTGAGAACGAGCAACAGCACAATGGCCTGCTCTACGGTGGGTGCCCGCTCAGGTCTCACAAACAAGGTTTTAGCTTGCTTGTGCCATTACAGGGATGAATTTTCCATATGCAAATCAGCCTGCTCTCACCCAGAAAGGGTGGCCAGTGCTGACTGCCAAGGACGTCATCCCTGCACGAGAGGTGCAGCAACCCCCGACGATCGTTTCGGCCTTCTTGGGCCTCGTCAGGAGGGTATAGCCGACACCCCTCTAGGCACATCAAGCAAGGGGTCCACGTCTGGATGGCCCTTTACAATTATAGCGAGAAGACCTTGTTTGTGAGACCTGTGCGGGCACCCACCGTAGAGCAGGCCATTGTGCTGTTGCTCGGGACCCTCACAAACACCCCCCCTTGCTTCTTACTATTTATGCTTGTTTTAGGATGAGGGTTACTATTTATGCTTGTTTTAGGATGAGGGTTACTATTTATGCTTGTTTTAGGATGAGGGTTACAATTTATGCTTGTTTTAGGATGAGGGTTTACTATTTATGCTGGTTTTAGGATGAGGGTTACTATTTATGCTGGTTTTAGGATGAAGGTTACAATTTATGCTGGTTTTAGGATGAGGGTTACTATTTATGCTGGTTTTAGGATGAGGGTTACTATTTATGCTGGTTTTAGGATGAAGGTTACAATTTATGCTGGTTTTAGGATGAGGGTTACAATTTATGCTGGTTTTAGGATGAAGGTTACTATTTATGCTGGTTTTAGGATGAGGGTTATGCTTGGGGATACAGTTGGTGTTTGTTTTAGGATTAAGTATACTATTTATGTTCCATTAGTGTAAGTTCACTACAATTTTAACATGTCTGCTTAATTTCTATTTGGACAAGAAATATAGTTGTTTTTTTCCCGCCCCATATTTCTACACAACTTTGTATTTATGTAAACTTTGTTACACAAAATAGAGCTGGCCAAACTCCTTTGTAAATCAGGGCTTGACAAATGTACATCAATCTTATGAACCAACGCCACGTGTATTATTAGCCAGGAACAGGTTTCCATAGAAATGTGCATGACAATTCAGAAATTTAGGAACCAGATGTAACATTCTAGGAGCCACTAAAGAGATCTTTTATCTTTTCAAATTGGAGTGGGTGAGATATAACCTCTCTCTGTTGCAGATCCCCCCATGTTGCAAGCCCAGCCCCTGCGCACCTGTCTGTTGGGCGAGAACGTAACCCTGTCCTGTTCTGTATCCGGAGCCAGTCCACCAGCTGTAATCACTTGGCTGCGTAACTGGAGTGATCCTGAAATAGAAATAAAATCAGGAAAAAAATATTCCATTTTCCAGAGTGACACAACATCCTATCTCACCATCTCCAACTGCTCTAATGATGGGGACGAGGGATACTATGTCTGTAAAGCGGAGAATGTGCTGGCCAAAAGAGAAATCCAAGTGTGGCTCACAATAAGCAGTAAGTGACACAGACGCTTCCATTGTTCTTCAGCGTCGTGATTACATCGTGACTATCCGATAAATTGGATATTTTAATTCAATCATGGCTGTATCCTGGCACACCTTTTCATGGAGCAATTTACTTCTTTCTCTCTCTCTCTCAGAGCAGCAAAACATTGCGGGACTGGTGTCAGCAATCCTTCTGCTTGTCCTGCTGTCCGTGGCTTTAATCGTAGGTGTTGTTTTATACTGTGACCCGCAATTCTACCTTAAAGGTAAGACCTGCTGTATAATTCGAACGGGCAATCATCCAAAAGCCAAACCACTGTATCTGCAGCCTCTGCCCATTTATTTCACCCCTTAAGGACCAATGACGTAACGTTTGTCATAAATGCATTGACTTTAAAGACCCTTGGTCCTTTAAGGGGATAAGGGCAAAAAAAACTATTTTTCAACAGAGAATCCCTTTATGTGTGATGTGATCACCATTGTCTGATAATGGACTATTCTGCTTTGAAAGAACATTATTAGATGGACTGTGTAGAAAAGAGAAAGTATTAAAATATATATTTACTAGGGATGCACCGATACCACATTTTTAGGACCGAATACAAGTACCGATACCGAGTACCAATACTTTTATTTAAGGTCATGTGACGCTTTCCAATAAATAATTTAGGCTTTTCCCAAAAGCCTGTCCAGTTTATATTGAAATGTATGCTCAGAAACCCCGTTTAACCCCTGCACACACCTCATCTCAGATACATGTATACCCACTCAGATACATACATATACAGACCTCAGACCAGGCTTGTCTGCATACATATACATGTGTGTATATGTGTGAAACATAACAGCGAAAAAAATGTCATCTGCGCTTATTCCCATTATACCATGTGAAACAAAACACAATTAGAGGTTTGGTTTCTGATTACTGGCCATTATAAGATTAAGCTCGCCCGCCAGCGTCAAGGCACCTCTAATGAGGGTGATTCCTATCCAAAAATGAAGCCACAGGCTGCTGTATAGCAAACCATACCTCTCCATGCTGCTTGTCAGACATGAGATAGACTGGTGAGCCTTTATTTATGCTCCCCCAGAAACAAAATCCACTTTGGGATCAAAAACCAAGACACGGAGCGGGATCTTGCTGCAGGGAAGACCTGTCTGGAAGTACAATAAAACATACATAATACAGGAGGGATTGGGTCGCGCCTATTCCCTGATGGGGCAGCTACAACCACCAAATGCATCCAGCCCAACAACATGTGTGAAACCTAACAGAGAAAAAAAATGTAATCTGCGCTTATTCCCATTATACTGTGTGAGCTGGGTTGGATGCATTTGGTGGTTGCAGCCGCCCCATCGGGAATAGGTGCGACCCCACCCCTCCTGTATTATGTATGTTTTAATGTACTTCCAGCCAGGTTATACCTGCAGCAAGTTCCCGCTCCGTGTCTTTGTTTTTGATCCCAAAGTTTCTGGGGGAGCATAAATAAAGGCCCACGAGTCTACCTCATGTCTGACAAGCAGCATGAGCAGGTATGGTTTGCTATACAGCAGCCTGTGGCTTCATTTTTGGATGGGACTCGCCCTCATTAGAGGTGCCTTGATGCTGGCGGGCGAGCTTAATCTTCTAATGGCCATGAATAAGAAACCAAACCTCTAAGGCTGGGGTCAGACGAGCGCAGTTATCACGTCCGTGTTGCCGCACATTTGTACGTCCGCAGCAGCATAGCATTCTGACCAATGGAGCCCCACACACAAAGTTCGTCCGCACGGAAGTGCGGATGCATGGTGGACTCGGCAAACGGACGCAGGTTAGGCAAGAACGTAATACTGCTAGAACGGACGTGCGGAGTGCGCCACACTGCAACGTCCGTGTAGCTTTGTGTGTGAGTGATGAAACACGGTCAGATGGACTGCATTTATACGTCCAGCATTTTTGACGGACAGAATGTTTTTTTCATTTTTTTCCCCTGCTACATCAGTCAAAAAATACGTCAGTGAAAAAAACGGACTGTGTGGCCACTACCTTGTTGTCAGTCAGTACGTCCGTACTGCACGGACGCACAGTCCGTACAAAATGCGCTCATCTGACCCTAGCCTAATTGCGTTTTGTTTCACACGGTATAATGGGAATAAGCGCAGATGACCTTTTTTCTTGGTTATGTTTCACACATGTTGTTGGACTGGATGCATTTGGTGGTTGCAGCCGCCCCATCGGGGAATAGGCACGACCCCACCCCTCCTGTATTGTGTGTGTGTATATAGGTATATATTTATAAATGAATAAATATATCTCAGACCAGTCATTAAATATAGACTTCAGACCAGACACACCCATATATATATATATATACATGTATATGCATACACACACACATATATTACACAGACCTCACACCAGACATATACAGTATTTTCTGGTGTATAAGACTACTTTTTATACTTAAAAACTTCCCCCAAAAATTGGGTGTCGTCTTATATGCGGGATATACAATACAATATGACGAGTATAGCCCAAAACCTATTTTTTAACTGGAAAATTAGGGGGTCGTCTTATACTCCAGAAAATACGGTATATATATATATATATATATATATATATATATATATATATATACCTCAGACCAGACACACCCACATATATACATGTGTGTATGTATGTATATATATATTACATTACTCAGACCATATATATATATATATACACAGACCTCAGACCAGATATGTGTGTATATATATATGTATATGTATATATATATTAGTCTGAGGTCTGTGTAATATATATATCTCAGACCAAATGCTGGGGAAGCTGGCCGCATGCATGAAAAACATTTGGCCAGCGTTCCCCTCTGGCGGGCCGCATTACTTTACCCAGCGGTGGGTCCGGCCGCCGGGCAGTGGAGGTTTTGACGCTGCCTCCAGCGAGATCTCGGCTGGAGGCAGCGTGTCAGCCCTGCGACCGGACCCACCGCTGGGTAAAGTAATGCGGCCCGCCGGAGGGGAAAGCTGGCCAAATGCTTTTCATGCATGCGGCCAGCTTCCCCAGCTCCGTGGATACTGGCAAGCTGCCCCAGCACTGGCTTCCGGTATCGGGCCATTTGCTCAAGTACTCGTGCAAACGGCAGTATCGGCACCGATACTAGTATTGTATATATTAGGGATGCACCCATAACGAAAGTCCAGTTTTCTATACACGACAGTGTCCTATGTCTTCATTTTGATTTTATGTCATGCTTGCTGTAACGGATCTGCTACCCTGCAGGGGTAGCTCCGTCTGCAGCACTGAGTCTTGCTGGAGAGCTTAGCCGGGTAGCGAGCTAGCAAGGTGGGAGAGAGATTGACAGCGGTCCCTGGATACTCTGGAAGCGAAGGATTCAGTAAAAGCTGGCTTATTCAGTGATTATGCCCTCCCCAAATACTAGTCGTGACTCAGTATAGGTTAAACAAGTTGGTTTAATGTTAAACAGCACGTACACGGTCCATTTATATGGTACAGTCCCATTGTTCTCTCCCATGCCTGCCCCCGGACCCCTGGGGTGAATTCTGCCACTGTCCTTTGCCATAGCCCAGTTTCTGGAGCCTGCCTGTCTGCTGTCCGATGACCCCCATTGGTGCGGGCGCGGCTCCCAGCCCGATGGCCTGGGAAATGGGGCTTTCGGGGTGATCCCCTGGGCGCTCCGGCACCCCCTTTACACCTTGAGTAGCTCGGGTCCCCGGGCTGCTTCTCTGAAAGAATCTGCCCGATACGTCCAGAGGGGTCAGAACGCCATCAGATACAGTTTGTCAGCTCTCTCTCTGACTGCAGTGCAGGGGCTGACAGGCTCCGGGCAGGAGGGGGATTTCTAGTTGGATGGAGGGGTTCTCCTGTGCGAATCCTATCCAAACTTGCCCCACACCAGGCTACCATCCCTGGGGACATATGGTCCAAAAAGCACCTGCTTGCCCTGGAGCCCCCTTTACCTGAGCAAGGTGAACTCAGGTCGGGTTTTGGCAATTCGCCAGCGGCTGTCTGCTACAATGTTGCAGTTTCTACCAACAGAATCAGTGGGGAACCTTGCAGGGAAAACACAATTAAATATGACATTGGGGACACTTTACAGCACATCTAACAGGGTAATTCGTTTGGATAAATACAGGGCAAACGAAATACATAAAAACAGATACTAAATTCTAATAAAGAAATATTGTGGCGCTGGGTACTTTATCACAATTCTTGGGCGGGCATGGTACCTCAGGGACATCAGGAAAACACAGGGTTAATACTTGAATAAATTATAGAAACTAATTTAACCTTTTAAATGAACGAATAACTACACACACACATAATAATCTTTTTATACACTGTGGCGGCTGTCCCGTCACACTTGCTATTTACTTGAGAATGTAATTTCCCTTTATAGAAAAATGGAATCTTGTGTATTGATTTTTCATCCCTAACCTCGCTTTCTTTCTTCTTTCCGGTGAACTATGGCAGGGCGTTTCTTCCGGTAAGTTGTGCATGTATATGGAACTGATGCTTTAGCAATTCAAAGTTTCATAATGAGTGTTTTAGGAGTATAAATGCATAATGGTTTCTAGACATGTGCATTTTGTTTAGACGAAAATCACAGTTTTTGTTATTTCGTTTATCGGAAACCTAAAAAAAATATCGGCCGAAATTACAAATCGCGGTAGCACAACGAAAACCACTAAATGAAATATTGGAAGGCAAAATGATACAAAACTGAATAGAACGAAAATGACCAGAAAGAGAACAAAATGATCAAAGACAAAAAAATGGAACAAAATGATTTCAAAGTAATAAAAATAGGGGTGTTTTTTTTTTACGTTGAAACCTATAGGATTCACTTCAATGTAAAAAAAATTCAAGTTTTTATTAAATATTTCTTAAACTGTTTATTCTTTTCACTTGCAGTTAAAAGTCATTTTGTTTGTTTCGTTTTAGTTTTTTTTTGGGTGAAATTTTATTGTCCCCAATTTATTTTACATGGCTTTTTTCGTTCTGCAATGAATTGAATAGATTCGATGTTTCAGCACTATGGTGAGCTCCATAGCTGTCCATAGTGCTGAACTGCTGATCTGAAACTTGCAGGGTTATTCAGAGAGCTGAAAACCAGGAGAATTGGCAGGAGAATGAACAATCTAGACCAAATAGCCGATTTGGAAAATTAGATTAATGGGCGAATTTTTCTGGTTTGGCTATTTTGACCTAATATATTCTCCAGTCATTCTCCTGGTTTTCACCTCTCTGAATAACTCTCATACAGGGTTATTCAGAGAGAGGTGAAAAGCAAGAGAATGGCTGGAGAATGGAACATTCTAGGTCAAAATAGCTAAACCAGAAAAATTTGGCTATTTTGACCTAGAATTTTCAATTCTCCAGTCATTTTCCTGGTTTTCACCTCTCAGAATACTATCCGGGTTATTCATTCATTGAAAAATGTTTCCAGACCATGGAGAGAGCTATGGGGCCCACCATGGAGCTGAAACGCCTCATCTTTTGAAAACATTACAGAACGGAAAAAAGCCTTGTTTAAAATAATCTAGGAACAATAATATTTCATCCAAAAAATCTTGAAAAATGCCTAAAAAATAAAGACTTTTTGCTGCAAGTGAAAAAAAAAATGGTTTTAAGAAATATTTGATAAAAATGAGAATATTTTTACATTGACACTTATGGGGAAAAAGCCTTGTTTCTATAAAATAAGTTAGGAAACTTGACTTTTCACCCCGAAAAATGCCAAAAAATAATCCTAAAAAATAAGTTAAACTTTTTGCTGCAGTTAAAATAAAAGTAAACTGTTGACAGCTGGTATTTTCATTTTATTTAGTAATCTATTTCACATTCTGAAATAACTAATAAAAAACGAACTCCTAAATAGAAATCAACCCAAAATACGGAATAAAACATAAAAACAAAGTTATACAAAATATCGACTGTCTGAAATTACAAATCACCTAAAAATACAAAATTACATATAAAAAACGAAGTGATCTGAAAAACGAAATAACCCAAAAAAACAGAAAGCGAAGTGATCCGAAAAATGATACTCAGGCATCCAATATTTCAGATTGTTCCGAAATTATGAATTGCGGTAAAGTAACGAATGAACAGAGAAGGAAAAAAACTAATTTAAAATGACTCGAAATGACCCGAATCGGGAAAAAAAGGGACGAAAAAAAAAACAACAAAAAACACTGTTTACACGTCTAGCGGTTTCCCAAATACATAGGATACTAAGGGCCCTATTACATTCTTCGTGCAAACGATAACGCTTGCACAAAAACGCACTAACGCGAGGGGCCAAACCCTTTGTGCTGAACGTCGTATTACAATGTCTGCGCAAAAAATGCGCGTTAACGTCTACCGCGGGTGAACCTGCGCGAGTGTAATGTACTGCGCGCGTCCTATACTTAACATTGTGAGCGCAAATGCGTTTGTGCGCTGGTACGCGGATGGTATTACAATCTATGCTCAAAATTTAATGCACAGCCTTTGCGCGCATAATTTTAATGTCTTTTAAAAGATGGTGGTAATGGCAAATCTGAACGTCCTGGCCGAACCCAAATACACCAGCCCGAAAAAAAATATACAGCAAAGTATAGTTACACATTCTACGCATACCCAAACAATAAAATTGATAAGTTGCGCGTGTTTTTTTATTGATGCAGCATATATATGCAGATTGACTTTGACAGGTGCAAAAACCTAACGGGAGACCATTGTGGTTCTTAATTCTGATTTGCTGAATTGCGTGAAAGAACAGTCCGCACACCGATATCTGCGTGCAACGTTAATGCGCGTGCGTTTTTGCGCGTCTTTTTTACGCGAGTTACTCTTTGACGGATGAAATAATGCACGAGGATTGTAATACCAGCGTTAATTTATGCGCCTTAATGTTTAACGCTTCGTGCAAAAATTCACGCGTTTACCGTGCAATTTTGCATGAAGAATGTAATAGAGCCCTAAGGGGGTTATTCAAAGAGCACCGGTGCTGAAGTTGCCAACACGGTGGAAATTGCCATTGTTGCAATGGTTGCAGACACTGATGTTTGAGAAGGAAAACCTGAAACATGGCAGACGAGTCATAATGAAGCTTCTCCTGCTGTTTTTTGTGAATCCCTGGCATATGTGCCTGCTGAAAATACGGTCCTTCGAATAACCCCCTAATTCTTAAGAACCACTGGGGCCTTCCTTTCGAACAGGCCTATATTACGACACATAATGGTACTGATGTAGAAAACCTGAATTCTGCTAGGTTCTAAAGGAGATTCTCAGAGTGGATGGCCTGTATGTCACAGATTATGGTACAGGTGAAATAATCAACAATAGGGGTGAATAAATATCAAAGTATGCTGACCATTTGTTAAACATTATATAATGCTTTAAAATCCAAGTCAAATTGTTGAACACTCATAGTAATTTATTTAAGTTATCAGGGGCCTTATTCCAATGTTGCCGGTAAAGGGGGGGGGTGGTATCTGCATAAGCAGATATCCCTTATTGGCTCCCTCTTACTGTGCCTATTTCGATCCAGGTGCTGTATTGGCAGTTTGAGTCGGAATAATCAGGAGTTGCAAGCGACTACTAGTAACGATACTTGTATCAGTTCCCAGAGTCCATGGGACTCTGTGCAGCCAAGCGAGAACCTGCTGCATGCTCTGCATGAGCTAGCGCAATATCCGGCAACGAACTGTAGAGGGTCACTGGGAACATATTGTTGATAGTCTTCTGCTGTGCACAGTGAGAGGGAGTGGTGGATCACACTGCCCCTTGACTGTGGTAAGTGATTTGGATTTTCTGGTGGGGGGGAAGGTTTATTTTAAAGTGTTTAAGTGATTTAGCAAAGTCCTTGTATACCAAGGTTCAGGGAGTCCGTATTTCAGAAATATCGACTCCAGAGGAGAAGATTGATAGAGGTTGGAATAGCTTGTTCTTCTAAATCTGGCCACATTTAATGGCTCCTATACAAAGTAATATGAGCTGTCAATTTACAGTAAGGAGCCACAATGACCGACCCACAAGCCAAGGTCATAATCAGAACTCCAGCCGTTAAGGTCAAGACTGGGACAGGGTCCCAGGTTTTGTATTTGTTGGTGCTGTTGAGTGTAGATGGCTTTAGTTTTTGTTTGGGTGACCATCAGTAATTTGTGCTGGTGAGTGTAGTTGGGTGCAGTTTAGTGATGTTGTTTTTTCTGATTGTTACAGATCCTCTGGCAATGAAGTCATGATTTTGGTAGATGAAGCGGAAGAAGAGGAGTTGGAAGAAATGAGAGAATCACCTGACAGTGCAACTGCCACAGATATAGCCGCCTCCACTCCTGTTGTAAACGGAAATATATACAAACACAAAGTCTTGTTCCATCACCCTCCAGACAGTAAGAACCATTATGGGTTAATGAAGTGAGCGTGTGGAAGTGACTCCCTCGAGATCTATTCACAGATTAATGCTTTGCACAGTGTTTGCCACGATCATTATGCGAACACGAAAACCTACCGGGCAGCAATCGGCAAACCGTGGGCTGTTCTGTTTTATATTCTTTGTTCTGTTCTACCTTTTGGCTACCCTGGAAAGTTACAGGTTTCTGAACTCCCACGAGGCTTTCTGCCGTTTACGTTTAAGTTTCTACCTTAATCCAGGGATCTCAATCTATGTCCCCTCAGATGTTGCTGAGCTGCAACCCCCATGATTCTTTGGCCATCATACAATCAGTCTCTGGGGGTTTACAGAGGTTAGCGAAATCACCCGCCTAGGTATAAATCACTACAGGTACTTGATAAAGGCTCATGGAGTGAACCGAACTGTTGTCTCTCCTTGCCCTGATTTAAAGGAGCCTTATCACATCCTACAGTGTGACTGACATTTACTTTTCCATCAGCAACTGGGGGTCAGAGTTTGACTTTCGAAGGTCAAAAAGGATTTTAAAAAAATAACTCCACGTTTAATTGTGCGCCAAAGTCTTCCTCCGCACCTGTCTGTTATGACATTGCTGCTTATGATGAAACACAGCTGTCAGTGGGATGGACACTTGCTTGAATGTCCAGCCAGCCTGATGCTTCTCAAAGCTTCTGCATTGAGAGGCATTAACTGGTCGGCAACACACAAAGCTGTGCATTCCCAATAGAAGACCACCAGAAGGTGAAGGAAAGCCTTTCACTTTGGAAAGCTGAATCCGTTTCACGGGTTGTTCTGTCATGGGACACACTCCAGTACCCATGACCATTTTAAAATACAACAAATGGTCTATGTGACTAGAGTGCCCCTTTAATGCAACGAGGCACACATGACAGAGGGACGCAAAACCAGGTAGTCATTCCTCCAAAGGAGAAAGAAGAATAGCTGCACTTTTGATATTTTTCCATATTTTTCCCCTTAAACCAGTGGTTCCCAACCCTGGTCCTCAAGTACCCCTAGCAGGCCAGGTTTCCAGGACTATCATAGTGAAATTCAGACTTAGTACCACACTCACTGAGCAGCAAATCTTATCACATGGGCTGTGCTTCAGATATCTGGCAAACCTGGCCTTTTAGGGGTACTAGAGGAACAGGGTTGGTACTACTACCTTAAACCCCAAACTCTGGTAAGGTGGCTTGTGGCTCTTTATTCACAGGCTGCAGGGTTCGGGGAGACCTTTTATTCATCTCTGTGACTTGCTTCAAGGAACGTTATTTGTTGTGTTGTAATGGCGGAATAAACTACACTGGGGAAATAAAGGAATCTGAGAGGGGCAAATATTCATGATATGTTCCGGGAATAGCAGCGTGCGCATGGATTCTGTACACATCAGTTGTAATTTTAATTTATATTGTGTTGTATCAAATAATTTTCCATTTTCTTGTTGATTCCACACCCCAATTCCATTTTTTTCCATTCTTGCATAAAATAAGATTAAAAAAAAACCCTTTGTAAATATGCAGCGAAACTGGTTAAGAGGTTGCAGTCATGCGGCTGCATTCCAAACCTATGGAGAGGTTTATTCATTCACACCAGGAAAGCACCAACTGCAAAAAATAAACAAAACGCACTTTTGTTCTCTGCCTAGACACCGTCTCTGTCAAGGTTACCATATCTACACTTGGTTGGTTTTCCACTTGCCAACGTACAACAAAACACAGAGGATTAGACCAGCAGATTGCAATCACTGATATGGCCGAGCTCTCCTGTGAGCGGCAAGAAACCTTTTAATGATGGAATACGAGGATAGGAGAGGAAGCTCCTTTTGCTTGTCTAGAGCAGGGGTCAGCAACCCCCAGATGTTTTGGAACCACATCTCCCATCATGCTTGGCTACTCGTTAAGTAGGCTGAACCTCATAGTGGAAAATTTAATTGTAAAACCTCTAGAAGGCTGAGGCTGCTGACCCCTGATCTAGATCTTGACCCTCATTAACCTGGTAGTTTAAAATGGGATTTTGGAGTTGATTTAAAAAAAGAGAAAATCCTGCTTCAGACAATTCGCTAAAAGCAACACATGGGAAATTCAGCTGTATTTTTCATGAATTTTGGAAAGGGAACCAGGCACATCCATATATGTATGAAAGCACTTTTATTTGGACAGAAGATTTGACAATTTGGCTGCTATTGCAGCCTTTCTCAAGCCTTGAGGAAAGGATTTGACAGCGTGCCAAACACTGCATCTTCTGTGCACATAAAAGTGCCTTTATACGTGCGTGGATGCGCCTGGTTCCTCTGAATTTGCAGGGCCCAAAGAGCTCCCTCGCTGGGAATTGTAGCACCTGGTTTATTATTGCTTTGCTTTGGGCAGAATTATTAATTAATTTTTTCTTGCTGTCTCTCACGAATTCCTCAAATCTCAGACACTTAATCATTCAGGAGCCTCATACCTAGGTTTTCCTCCATCAAATGCACATCCCATGCTGGTTGCTTACTCTCCCACATAAGTAACTAGCCTACCTACTTAAGATATGCAAAAATACATAAATATCCCGGCACATTCAATAAGAAGCATCCTAAAAGTGTAAAGACTACTGGGGGAGGCATGCAGGTTCAAATTGGCCACCATTAAAATGTGCCTGAGCCCATCATTATTTAATTACACTACATAAAGGGAGGAAAGATCATACAGTGCCTCCAGTACTGTAACGTCTCCATCGCATCACTTTATAGATGGTGAAAAGCATGGTCGAGACTTGCTGTTTCACCACTCGTTTTCCATTCTCTGGACTACGAGGCATATAAGTAAGGCTATAGTAAACTACCCCGTCACCCCTGATGAATTTGGACTATCCGCTTTTATTTTTATATCATCACCATGCCTTGGAGTCTATAGAGACTTAAAGCTCTGTGCTGTTAATTTTGTTGTTGTTTTAGTTATTGCTTTCAGTTAAATGTGGATTTAATGGTTTACTCTAGGGTTAAACCTGGAGGGAGAGAACTTTGATCACTCTTTGAGTAAAAGTCTTTTTGCAGAACTGGTCTTTTATCGTAATATATTTACTCTACAAGTATATTAATTTTCATTCCTTTTTTTTTTCTTTCTAGACATCAGTCCAGCCTTATCTGAAGACTTCACGGAAGAGACAGAAACTGAGAACCCCAGTGAAGACTTATGATGAATACATGTGGCCTTAACGTCGTATTCCCTTCCCTTCTCCTTTCCTGCCTTGACGCAGGCCGCACAACATACTACAGGTTGTTTTTTTTTTTTTTTTTTTTTTTTTTTTTTTTTAGAAGGTTACTCCTCCAGGGCAGGTCTTGTTTCATTGTCGAAACACCGATACATTTGTTGTAACATTTGCTGGCAACTCTATAAAAGATTTTAACCACTTTTTTTTTACCTTGCCTAAAATTCAACCCCCTTTTTCCTCCTACGGAGGATCCTATCCTGTGAGTTCTAGCCATCTCGCTAACTAGAGTGTGGCACATGTCTACTAAACAAAATGTACAAAAATAACAGCACTTTTCAAACTACCATGTTAGAAAATATCTGAAGCACAAAATTTACAAAGGTTCCACGAAAATAAATAGAAAATGGATGAAAAGGAGATATCTAGGAAATGAATCTGTTGAACAATTATTTATATGCAGAATACAAGCCACTGGAATTGGCATGGTGTACGTTATATATAAATACGGGTATTTTCCAGTTCTGACTGCATTAATGTCATAGAATGTATAAATCCACTGGGCCAAGAAAATTTCTGACATATAGGCTTTTTTTATATAATATTTGCACTGCAGAAATCTTTTACTTACGAATGGCTTAATGTGCCTTTTTTCTTTTCATGCATTGGGACTTCTAAGCATGTACACTTAGTCTTCAGGGTGTGTAAAATATGTGTAAAACTGACATTTTTGTGGCCTTAGGGTTTATTTATGTGGCTGGGGATGTCTGATTTTTTTTTTTTCTTTTATCTGTTCATTAACGAATTCTTTTGGCTGTGTGTCTGACGGCAGTACTTTGATCTTATTGAATCTGTTAGAGGTTTAGGTGAGGGTTATGTATGGTTTTATTATACCTTTATAGCCGGATACTTGTTGCTGGACTATAATTAATCAAATTTTTTTGTCACTAAATTCTGGGAAATGAAATCCAGTAAAAGCTGGTGGGCTAATGCTAAACACCTCTGTATAAGTGGATATAATATCAACGATATATCTGGAAAAGACACTTCTAGTATGCCAACTATAAGGAAGTCTTGTCCTTCCATAAATTGATATAAAAAATACACACACAGCTGGTCATATTCGCTAACAATTTTTATCGTTTAGCAATTTCAAATTAATTTCTCAGTCAGTGGAGGCGGCCATCTTGGAATTGTATCACAACTTCCCAACCTTCAGTAACGGTTTCCAATAGAAAAGGAAACGCTACAGTGAGCATGTGGGATCCCATACTGTTATTCCCAGCGTTTAAAACTGTTCAACATGCTGTAAAGAAAGAGAATTACCCAATCCTTTAATATGGTGCTCAATAATCATCACTCCCAAGGAATAGGATGACGTTTTGCTTTTGCGTGATGAAAAGTGATGCAAAAATAAATCACGCGACAAGCTGTCGCGTGATTAGATTATTGTAGACATGCTCTGTGCATGGGGAGATAAAATAACTGACACACTGGGGAGAAATGTCAGATTATATAGCCTGACAAAAATGATGTATTAAATTTATTTTTGTACATTTTATGATCCAATAAAAGCTAAAGTGACTTATCTCACAGTTGTGTGGATAGTTCTGATTTGGCAGGTAAAAAAAAAAACCCTGCAAGTCCTGTTCCATGTCAAGCTATTTACGGCACTTGCCAACGTGCCTCATGTCACGGTTCGATCGCAAGGTGAGCAGATAATCCACAAAAATGGGAATAATCCAAAAATGAGGAGATTTGCAAATATCCAGCTGAGAAAAGGTTTCCAATATGGGTACAATTCAAGCAAAAGATGGTAAAACCATTACGATGTGAAGAAGCGCTAGACCAGGGGGTCAGCAACCTTGGCCCTCCAGATGTTTTGGAAATACATCTCCAATGAGGCTCTACCAAACGAAAGAGCAGCTTGGCATCATGGGAGATTTAGTTTGAAACCTCTAGAAGGCCAAGGTTGCTGACCCCTGACCTAGACATATAATGGTATGTATTTGGTGTGTAGTGTTTGTGAAGGGACAAAATATACAGCACTTCTGCGGGATTTTAGGCTGGGGTCAGACCAGCGCACTTTTAACGTGCATTCTGGCGCACATAATTAGGGCCGCACTAGCAGCAGATGACGGGCAATGACGGCCAATATGCGATGTACGGCCGCACAAAAGTCCGGCCGTGCAACGCAAGTGGAATTTGAACGCATTTTTGTGAGAACGCTGAACAGCTAGTACTGAGTGCTCAGCTGCGGCATAGCGGCGTGTTTGCGTGATTAGGAGATGTCAGACGCTGCTAATGTCCAGCCTACATAACGTCCAGATGCAAAAAGAGTTTTATTGACGATCCGTACAAAATCACGCCCGAAAATGCGCGTCGTCTGACCGTTTTTGCGCATTCCGTGAAAAAATACGTCAATGCGTTCGGATGCACTTTTTCACGTTCGCGGGGAAAAATGCTTTTGTCTGACCCTAGCCTAAGTGGCACAGAGAGGCTTGCCTAGGTCAGGTATGAATCTAGTTACTAGTAGTAACTTTGGTCGAGGAACTTTCCTGAGAGCTTTGTTAATATATATATTTTCAGGAGTATAAAAAAAAATGTATTTTTTTATAACCTTTTACCTTCTTAAACGCTTTCACTTGTCCACTCCTGCAAGCTGTCATTTTAAGGAATTTCTTAAACTGTGAACGAATAGTATTAATGTATTTTATGTCTTGTTGATTTATAGACCTGTTATGAGTTGTATGTTGAGTCTATAATTGATACATATATCACATTGTTTTTTCTTAACCACAAATTTCAGACTTAAGAACAATAAACTGCACAAAACTGAGGTTTCATTTGGCCCTTATTGCTGACTTGCCATAATAGGCCAGAAGCCTATGCTCACTGGTGTGCGCAGCCCATCTAATTAGAGTGCGCACAAGTGTCATATTAATTGTATGCATATAAAAATCTGCACAAAATGCCCATACCAATCTATACACCGATACAATTTTCATATGTTCTAAGTTTAGGAACTTAACTGTGGACAATCAGCTTTAGGATGTGCACCCACTGTATACACCTATGCCCAAGCTGCGTACATGACATAAACACAGCTCTTGCCCTCATCCTATTTGTAGCGGATACTGCTATAACACACATGCCTTGCACTTTTTATCAACCTTAATTTTATATGTAGATCCAACAGTTTCTACAGCGCTTGCAGTACGTCATCACTTTATATACAGAAATATACACTGTCTTGACATTTAGGTAGTTTTCCTTCATACTGCCATTTCCTTCAGCCACTTTCATACGGTCTGATCACGTTGGCTGGAGAGCATGTCTTGTGCAGAGAGAATCCATAAAACATTTGTGTGGACCTAAAAATATTGCCTAAGGTGTTCGGAACATGGCATAGGTACCTCTTACCGACTCGAATGACTGCGCCATAGCAACCCACACGACAGAACTCATTAATCTCAGCAAGTCTGTAAATGGCTTAGAGATCTCACACTTAACGAGGCCTGCTCTGATTCAGCAGCTGTTTCATGCTGCGTGCTAATGTGAGTTTTAATGTCATGTGGCCCTGAGGTTCATAGATCTCACATTCCTGTGAATTTTATTGCTATGATGACCTCAGATTTTGTCCCGCTACAGGTTACTGTGATCTTTATTGCACAGATCTCTGGGATAAACACACACTCAGACTTACTAAGTTAAACCATTTCATAGTGTGGCACACTGTATTTATAAATTTAGTCACTATCGCATTACTGAGCCCCAGTAAGTCTAAAAAGGCCAGGCACAGTGAGCATCTTATTAGGTCAATGTAAAACAAAGTTTCATCTCACAAAGAGCCTGTCTCAGGCTTCTTTGAATTTTTTAGATGGTTGTGGAGGTGGCTGCTCCGTGGCCTAGTAGTCCCTGACAGCCGTAGTGACGATTTCTTAGCCAGGTATGTCTGCTATACTGTGTGCTGTCCGTATGTTTTGTACGAAGTTCTGATGTCATGCTATGGGGAGGGTATGTCCTTCCCTCGGTGACCCAGTGTGCTTTAGGTTAGCAGCTGGGAACTTTGTCTGATATATCCTAATTTTAGGAAATGCCATAGAAAAGAAAACCCAAGCCATCACGACCGAGCCTACCATATATAATGGATTCTAATGTCTGAATCAAGAAATCCGTTTTGGCATGTGTCATCATTTTTGGTCCCTTTTACCTCCCAATTCCCATGAAATGATTTAACTTCCCACCTCCAGAAACTCCATCCTGAAATTAGCTAGGGTATGGGAGATTCAAATCTTTTTGCTAGGGATGATTACGACACAATTTGGCAAATTATGTTTAACTCTCATTACGTGAAAAAAAATGTACTATATTCCCAGCACACCATAAAAATACGGAGGTTATGCAGCCCTCGTATATGCATAATTTTCCTTAAATGTGTGAAATGAAAAGGGCAATAATCACTATATAGTATAAAGTTTATTTTGGCATTCATACAATTTATTACTTAAATACATAAAATAAGCATGCAGCCCTGAATGATATAGAATATGAATAGGGAGAAGAAAAAAAAAATGAGATATTTTATATTTGAATGATCTTCTCCAACTTCCTCTTGTCCTTTCCGTGGATACGTTTCTGTGAAACCTTTTAGGTCTTATTGTGCCCCTCTGGCGTCTTGGGTGGCGTCTCGGCTATTCCTGGACATGGCCCATATATATTCTGTTAGCCCAGTGTGCCTGGATTCTCACCCAAGGTAAAAACAACCCTAGAGCGTGGAAGAAACACTTCAATAGCAATAACATTAAACCGTTAAAAATAAATCTATACTTTATTTCAAGCCCATCTAATAACCAGTGAAGCTGGTTTAAATGTATATTAAAAAAATGTAAAATGAATAAATATGACAGGACCACTAAAACGTGTTTCGCTAAAAACTTCCTCGGTGTCCTTCCAAAGTTAATAATTTCATGGGAATTTGTTAGCAACGTCTCAGTCTGAAAACCCTGGTGTTTGTGATTTTGCAAACTTGCATAACACTTTAACTACAATAAAAAGATCCTGAACTTCTCTTTAGTCTCACGATGTAGAGGGTGGAGCAATCCACCTCCTCCCATGGTTGCAAGCAGAAGAACACATGGAACAAACAGTTCTCCTTGTCCTTCTGCGGTCCCAGCACTGCCCAGCTCACATGAACTAGTGCAAGGTTTTACTTCACTGCATGCATTCCCAGAATCAATACCCGTGGTCGTGCTACTGGCATCGAGTAGCAGCTCCCAGCTATTACTACTCAAGCTACCTATATACAGAAGCTCGGCCATGATGGAGACGATAACAGGGAGCCGCTAAGGGTTATTGCTTAGGTTTGATCAGAGGCCTAAATATACAGCTTTGACATATATATAAGATTATATAATCTTTGTGAACCATGCAACTTCTGTGTGTATTCATCCTTCGATCTTTAAGCCTGAATATATTATTGAAGGAATATACAAATAATTTGAAAATGACCTCTTGGAATCGATGGAGTCACATCATACATAAATACATACATACATCATGTCCATGTAAAAATCCTATTCTGATGGTTATGTTAACATAGGCCTGGCTCATTTATTGGGAATTCTCCATCACAAAATGTTTGCAATATTTGTTTCTGTTACCATTAAAATATATATATGTTACGATTAAAGTCCGAAGTGCAGTTAATTTTAAGATTACCCGGGGTAAGCCTGACATTACCCAAAACCGCTGGGTAAAGCTGCAAAAAAATTCAGATTTTACCTGGGTAATCCTAGGACTAACCAACTGCCCTTGGGTAACCGTCTGGAAGAGCTGAAAAATTAACCCCTTTACCCGGATGATCTGCAGACTATCCAACCCCATTTAGTTAAAACCGAATTTTGTTATCAAAGTCTGAAGCTTCCCCCGGGTAATCTGAGGACTATCCACAGCTTCACCTGGGTAATCTGCAGAGCATCCAACCCCGCTTGGGTAAAAGTGAATTTTGCTATTATCTATGGATATTATCAAAAAAATGGCAAAAGACAAACATTAAAATGTATTGCGGATATAATGAATATACAGAGTAACAGGATATGTTTCTTATATGAATGTGAAAGCGTTACATGATCTTTATTATGTGTCATATGTGCTTATATATCATTTATAAACCATAATAACCATCAGGTTACTCTTTATATAATATCTTTATCGTCATAAATACATTTTCAGACAATTAATGCACAGAGTAACATGACGGTTATTTAGTGTGGTTTGTGACTGGATAAAATTTGGTTAACAATATTATGGGTTTTTTTTAAAAAAAAAAATATTATCTGTCAGACAACCGTTTGTGGCTTTATCCGGGTAATCCTCGGAATTCCTTCAACTGTAACCTTCTGAAAAACCAAGAAAACTGGAGAACCCAGAGGCCTCTGGATACTTTGCAGATTACCCAGCTAAAGTCTGAAATTTAATTTCACTTCGGCTTTTGCTAATGACGCCTGGGTAATGTCAGGTAATCCTAAAATTAACTGCACTTCAGACTTTAAAATAAGTTGTACAAGACGTGTTCCCTTGGTAACTGTTGATTCATGCTGAGACTTGTAGTCAGTCATACAGAGAAAATGCATAGTTGTATTTCTATTTGTCCCGGTTTTATTATTTTACAAGTGATCTAATGAATATAATGCTTTTGCAATTCTTTTACACCACTAGTTAACAAGCTCAGATTTATTGTTTTTATGGAGAATAAAAATGGGAGGGCAGGTGTCAGATCATTTGGGTTCTGAGTACCCCTCTCTGGTAAAAACAAAGATTGATGAACAGATAAACATTGTTATGTATCCATTAAACCCTGGAACGTATGGGAGTGACTGTGTATAACAGCCATGTAGCTGAAGACTCTGCCTTTAGCCTAATAGTTGTCTCTGTCCTTTTTTATAACACTGTTCCCGCGTGAAAATGTGTTTTAAATCCCTGCACAAGCTATGTTGTGAGGTTTGTACATTTGATTTTTTTTTATAATAAAGGTGTTTACAAGGAAAACAAGGTCTGTCTCACTTTGTAAAGCTACAAATAAATGGAATGTGAACTGACGCAATGTGTATGTTACCGCATAATAATCCTAGGCCTGCTCAGACTATATTTTAAATGTAACGTGTTTATACCTATATTTTTTTTTTATTTATTTATAAAGGATTTTACCAGGAAGGATACATTGAGATTTCTCTCGTTTTCAAGTATGTCCTGGGTTCAAGAACATGGTTACAGAAATACAAAGTAGTAAAATGCCAGAAATTAACACAAAACAAATATACAGATTAACAGAAAATAAATATATGTAGGAAATAGGGATGCACCGATCTTGTACTTGTTACTCGTGCAAACGGCCCAATACATCCCGCCGATACCAGAAGCCGGCGCTGGGCGCTCCTGTGACGCTGCCTCTCGGCTGGAGGCAGCGTCACAGATGCGCCCGGCGGCCACGTGATCAAATCCCTGCCAAGCGACCGGACCTTCAGGATGGGTGAGTATACGGTGCGCCAGAGGGGAACGCTGGCCGCGTGCTTTTCATGCACGCGGCCAACTTCCCCAGAGTTCGAGCCGGTACAATGTCCATGTGAGCTGGGGGCATATCCATGAGAGCTGGGGGCAAATCCATGAGTGCTGGGGGCAATCTACATGTGAGCTGGGGTATTCTGTATATGTGTGTGTGTTATATATATTATATTCTCGGGGGATATATACATGTGAGCTGGGGGTATTTTTATAGGAGGTCTGTTCTTTATTGAAAAGTGCTCACATGACATAAAAGTATCGGTACTCGGTCTTAAAAAGTGGAATCGGTGCATCCCTAGTAGGAAATATAGTCCCTATGTTACATGTTTACAGGTGCATTCCTTATTGAGGTATGTTAATAGGGAGCTCTTAAGTGACTTTAGACTGGGGGACGATTTGATGGCGTCTGTGAGGTTATTCCAGAATTGTGGTGCTCTGTAGGAAAATGAGGATTGAGCCACTTTCTTTTTGTATTGTGGTATTGCAAGTAAGGTGCTGGTCCTGGATCAGAGTTTATAGGATGAGGAAACTGCTGAGGGAAGCAGCCTATTCAGGTAGGGTGCTAGCTTCCCAGAAAAGCTCTTAAACACCAGGTTGGAAAGGTGAAGGGTGCGTCTAGATTCCAGCGACGGCCAGTTTAGTTCTTTTAACATGTCACAATGGTGGGTCATGTAGTTACATTGTAGCACAAAGCGACAGAATGAGTTATACAATGTAGTAGGTTTCTGGAGGTGTGTTTGCGGGGCGGCTGCATACACTACATCTCTGTATTCAATAGCTGGCATAAGCATTTGTTGTACAATCTGCTTTCTTACCGCGAGGCTCAGGCAGAATTTGTTTTTGATTTGTTTACTTTGACAGCAGCTGTTTGGGAGTGGACAGGGGGCGATTATATGTTATTTATGATTTTCATTACAAACTGTTAAATGTTCATCATAAACCAAATGAGAAAAATCAAAAAAAGCATAGATGGGGACTTAAAATGTCCAAATCAGAAGCAATTGGTAGGCACACGCCTATGATGACATGGAGTTGGTTCGACACCACTTTAGTACATTAAAACCGGGATTGTCAAACGCTTGCCCCCTGGATGTTGATGGCCTACAATTCCCAGAATTCTTTTGGACGCAATGGATGGCCAGAGAGACATGGGAGTTGTAGATCAGATATACTAGCTAGCCTAGAAAAGATTTTCAGGTGGTACTTGAAGGCTCAACTCAACCCCCTATTTTTTTTTTTTCTTTCTATAAAACGTTTCTCTCCTGCTCAGTGGTCTCTCTTGGTGCTCTTGGAATCTGATGACCTCTGCTGCAGGAAGAGTCAGTACATTTGTACAAGCCCATATACAGCCAATCAAATGCCTCGTTATAGTTAGGCTTTTAAAGTTATTGGATGATCAACTTAACTGAACTTGTTTTAATGCCCAGAAAGCATTAAAGCAGGACTGGATTGACTGCTTTCAGGGCAGTGAGACACTATTCTCTTAATAGCTGTCACAGATCTCCGGAACAGCTGGGGCACGGGGCACCGACACTTGACAATTAATGACAGTAATGTGGTCATGGTGGCTAGTGTGTCCCTTTTTAACTTGGAAAAAGAAATGTTAATTCATTGTATTTATTAGGTGTTTATTTTCTGTTGTGCAAAACTAAACAGACAAGGGCATGATTTCAAGTCGGGTGTAAACCAAACCAGAGCCGTTTTAATCTTACCAACTCCATAGACTTCAATAGGTATGTTTACACCTGACTCGTAATCTTGTGCTTAGTATATAACCCCTATAAAGTGTAATTTAGGTCCCAAGCTGGTCATTTCAGCTGAGTTTGTATGGTCCCTCTGCTGTCCCAGCCACATTGTATGCTTGCCTTTTGGCCTTTACGGAATCCTATGGACTTCAAGAGACACTACCTCTGTTACTGCTGCTGGGAACAGATACAGGTTGAGCACTAGGGTTGTCAGATTGGCAATTTATTCATGCTGATGGGCAGTGCATGAAAAATGCTACCCTGCAGTATGTAGAATTCATATGCTGCAGATAACAAATCAGAAAGGTATCCCGTTACCGGTCTTGATTTCCTTCCTGCTGCATATGAATTGTACATATCGTAAGGCCGCACTTATCTCTGTGCTCCCCTCAGCATGAAATAATGAGTCCAGGAAAACATGGCTGACCTGGCAACCCTTAGGCTGGGGTCAGACGAATGTTTTTGAAGAGCTGAATGAATATCTTGTGAGTGGACGTTCCTTGTACTCAACACCTGTCTGGCCACCTCGCTGAGCGCAGTTATGGAGGATCGTGCTTTGCAGTCCCGTCAACACCCACCCTAGCGCTTTGACGGACAGGTTTGGGAGCCACTGGTGTACATGCTGGCGACTACAGCAGGAAGGTGATCACTGCTCTTCTACCGCAATCTCCTTCCACTAAATCGATGTTCCTCATTGCGTAGCTGGCAGTGGTGGCTCTCGGACCCCCGGTAGCGGCACGGAAGGGCGTGCCATCTGGTGGTACAGAGTGCAGAAGACTGAGGCGCAGAGGAAAGCAATAATAGGTGCAGAGCAGAGGAAAGCGAAAAGAGGCGTAGAGGAAAGAGAAAACCGAGACAAAACTACAGTAAAGGTAATTTATATATTTTTCCGCTCTCACATTTGTTCTTATCCCATTGTAAAGCGCTACGGAATCTGTTGGCGCTGTGTAAGTACCTGTAACTCTCCGTATTAAAGGCGATTAAAGCTAGGTTTTTTCTTTTTGGTTCGATTTTAAAAAGCTTTAGCTGTTAGTTGTCTGTAGTATAGGGTTCAAATATACAGCATTGGGGGGGGGCGGGCAAACTGATAGGCCACAGGTAATGCGGCTCTCCTCTTGATCTCTTGCCGCTGTGGCTCCTGAACAAAAAATCCGTGAGGATCTCTGCTCTAAAACCTCGGATTCTGACAGATTCTGAATTCTGGAAATATCTAAAACTGTGGAATTACAAATTGAGCTGTTATCAGGCACCCGTATCTTGAACGCATGGGACCAGAGCATACCCGCTGGTGTTACGTCACTCCTGTGCATGCGCAGATCGTTGGCAGCAATATGTGATGGGAGTTATCATTCGATGGAACACCAGAAGTGGGGAACCGCTTAGAGTTAAAGTCTCCAGATGCATCTTCCCATCGGGTGCTCCTGTGTAAAGTGCCTGGATCCATTGTGGTGTACTTTATTATTTTATAACGACCCCCAGCCAGCGGTCAAGTCCAAGGGGAACGCGTGGGAACGGAGTGCCTGCACTATTCTTGCAGAGGGAACTGAGCTCCTTTTGATCCCAAACACTATAAATCTTGTATTCAAGTGTTCTTTCATATATTTGCTGTTAAATCATATGTTTACTGTGATTTATCGTACATTTTTGTTAAATTCCATATACTGTAAATACATAAATATACTAGATTTGGGTGTGCGTTTGTGTTAAGTGAGAGATAATTGCTAATTGGGGGACAGAAATCTTGGTGAGTTCCACCCTTCTTTTTTTTAGGACTTGAGCACCCACTGAGAATCTTATCAGGGTTATTCAGAGAGCGGTGAAAAGCAGGAGAATGACTGGAGAATGGAAAATTCGAGGTCAAAATATCCAAACCAGAAAAATTCTCCCATTCATCTCACTTTCCGAATCGGTTATTTTGACCTAGAATTTTCCATTCTCCAGTCATTCTCCTGCTTTTCACCGCTCTCTGAATAACCCTGTATATGTTTCCCTTTTATGCAATCTAGCAGCGTTTGTCCCTGGCTGCACCTCCACCAACCACCACCAGATGGCGAGCTGTCACACATCCATTCTCTATGGTTATACTGAGAAATCCCACTGGTCACATGACCGGAAGCAGTTTGGAACAGCCTTTTTTTCCTGAGGTCCTTTCAGTCTTCCTTATGGGAGCTGTGAGTTCCATTCTGAGCCTGGACCCTCCTCAGCCAGTGGGAGCCCTGTGGTACTGATGAGCTGCAACAGGCCTTGCAGCTTCCCCCCCTCCCGGACGCTCCGTGCAGGAGTCAGCCTTCACCCCCTCACCAGGAGCTGTTAACCAGGCACTTCCATCACACCCACCCACTGCAATATGAGTCACCAGCCTCAGCACAGCCACCTCACACCCCAAACTTACAATGCACCATTAACTCCAGTCCCCATCTATCTCCCAGCCATGGGGGACATAAAGGCTCCTTATATATAGTGAAGCCCCCGGATCATCCGCTGATTTCCCTCCCCCTCCCTCCATTCTACCTCTCTGTACCCTGCTGCAACAAGCTGCTGCCCAGGACACCCCTCTCCCTGCATCTCATTCCTGGCTCCACCATACACCTGATATTGTCTGATTTTGGGGTAAGTATTGATTGGGATGTGTGTGTGTGTATTTATTTTATAATTTATATATATCACCTTGGCCCTCTTGTATCCCTTGCAGACCCATCTTGGAGCACTGATCACGACACCATGGAAGGTGAGCATTGCACTTGTGATTAACACCTCAATTACCAGTATGCTGCTGCTTCTAGTCTTCTCCTGCGCACAGCCTGACGCGGTGCTGTACTACAGGCAAATGGAAAACCTAGGCGCAGGGCACACATTCCAGGGATGTGAGGTACCCTAAGCAGCTTGTGTCACCAGGGATGCGGGGGATAACGAGACTGAAGGTAAAGACCTGGGGGGGGGCATTACACCTGTGACCAAAATTCTTGGAGCATAGGTAAATATTACCTTACTGTTTCCATTACAATGGTTAATATCAATTTGATACATAATATATTGATGTAAATATTTGTGAGATGTCGGTGTTCTGTACCTATATGCCTTTCTGGCAAAAATACCACTTTAAGCTAGAAGATAAACACAAGCCCACCTGGTGCCACCCCCCCCCCCATGTATTGGCAGCTTCTGCGGCATGTTAGAAGTCCTGAGGAAACTTAGTCTATGAATAATGGTGAATTTATTGGCTCTGCATAAGTGTAGAACCATCTGGAATATAGTCTTTAAAGGCATGTGGCGGCCCCAGAGGCTCGGCTGTCTGTGTGCTTTACATTTTTCCCCTTTCTTACATTCTTAATTAAAAGGGTTTCTAGCAAATATGCATGAACAGTTTATTTTTTTTACTTGTATGTTACCTTCCCCTGTTTTTTTTAACCTTTTCTTTTTATGGTCCACTTCAAGTCATTTTAAATGATTGCTAGGTCTTGCGTGTCCCTTTGTTGTATCAGGCCGTCAAAGTGGACTTCTTTCCGCCATTGTGAAGGTCACACAGCTGCTGCTAGACAGCCTTCTGAGGGATTGTTTTCATTGCAGTCAAAGAACTATCAGAATCCACAATGTCTCCAAATTTGGAAAATTACCCCTTCTGATTTTTCTCCCCCAGATTTTTATGATTCGAGGGGTCAGCTGCTGCAACCTACCATTGGGGCCAGATCACAACCTTGACGCTATTCGCAGCGCTTAATTAACTGTACAGCATAACAGCTCAAGCATTGAGTTTAATTTTACAACATCCTTTTACATCAGAGCTCCAACCTTCGCTTGCCTCTTGGATCTAGCACCTGATCACTGTACATTGACGTCTCCTATACTTTGGGAGATGTTAATGTGTCCTTAGCAGAGGAAGAGAGAGCTATTCCAACCAGCTCAGTCTAAATCTGTGTCTGACATTATTCTGAAAAGAATTATGTTTTTCACAAGCTGGTGTTGGATGATTGTGCAGAAGCACAATCACTTAACATATCTAACCCAATCTTAAAATCCCATCCTTACCTCAGATCCATCGATGGCGAGATCGTCTCGAGCTGCGGGCAAAAGCACATCGGGAACAAATAGTTTCCGCTGTTACTCTACGTATCATTCTGGAGTCTCTACCAGTCTAATGAGTGGCTGGGCATCATGTAAGATGTAATCCCAAAACCTCTAGAGCAGTGTTTCCCAAACCTGTCCTCAGGACCCGCTGACAGGCCAGTTTTGACAGATATCTGAAGCACAGCACAGGTGATATGATTTTGCTCTTCAGTAATTGCTGGATTCAGTCTGCATTCCCCTAAGGTGATCTGCAAAATCTGGCCTGTTTGAGGGTTCCAAGGACAGGTTTGGGAAACCCTAATCTAGAGGGCCAAGGTTGCTGACCCCCTCTTTACAGTTTATTCTACACACGGGCAGTTTTGTAGTTGCCATATATATAGTTATTAATGTTAAACATGCAGTATAAAGAGATGAGTGCTGCAGAAATGTCCTGAGCATCCTATCTGATGACTTTCAGTATGTACCAGCCATCACTGTGAGCAGTATTTCAGGCCTGGCAAGTGGAAACACAAAGGTCAACCTTGGGCAGCCTCAAATACATTGTTACGTAATAATAGGTTGAAAATATAAAAGCGATTTAAAATTTAAGCCAGAAAAAGGGATAAACCAAAATCCTCTTTCACGCCACAATCAGAATTCTGTGACGGACGCCCTTATATCATACATTAAATTAATGTATTCCTAGACATTCTGGAGTTTATAACACATAGAATAACTTAACCAGGTGGAGAATTCCACATGCTGTTCTTGCCTAAAAAAAACAAATCCAAAAAAGTTAGTAAAGTTCCTCCTTCGCTGCTGCCAATCCAAAACGATCACCACAAATCTCTTCCAATGAACAAACAAAATACAATAAATGTATTGGATGGCGCTTCTTATTCTTTAACTTTGTTGACCACTTTAAATTAATTTTCTCCTTCCTTTAATCCACCACAGACCTGAAATAATGAGGAGCGATATATGGTGTAGTACACCATATATCGCCCCTCATTATTTCAGGTCTGTGGTGGCTTAAAGGAAGGAGAAAATTAATTTAAAGTGGTCGACAAAGTTAAAGAATAAGAAGCGCCATCCAATACATTTTATTGTATTTTGTTTGTCTAAAAAAACAAAAACAGAAAACAAACCATGAAGAAACCTCCTGATGCATTCCTGTATGCGATTTGCCTTCCTTTGCAAAAAAGGGTTTTGTTGACTTGCTGAATTTTTTTACACCTTGCACCAGCAAGCTAGACCGCAGGGCTATTAATATTCTACATGAGACATTCTGCTTGGATTTAATATACAAAGGTTTATTTTCGTTAGGTTTGTGGTAGGACTGGTATGAAAGGGGTGAGGGATAGACAAGATTTCTTCCAGTTTGCCAGATTGCGAAGCAAGAGGAAGGAGCACGGTGACGTTTGGATTGGTCTTGGAACTCTATTGGAGCAACAACAAGGAAAGTGCCATGTGTTATGGAATATAAACTCCAGGATCATAAACACATAATCTGATTGGAGTAAGGCTGTGGTCTTTATTATGGCATATATTAAAAACGGTGACTGTAGAATTGCATTCTTTTTCAAAAATATCAACTGTAAGGAAAATGTAACACCCCCAGCACTAAATAACTCGCCCGACATTGAACACCAAGGCTCATCCAGCTGCCTTTAATAGCCTGCCCATACACTTCTCAGCAATACCTGTTTATGCCCCCCCTCCCCCATTTAATTAAAGCAGGCAAAATTATTCCTTTTTAATTGATGTATAACATTCTTTTCTTCAACTTAGATTTTTTTTTTTTTTGACCAGAAACATGCCATTTAGTGCTGACCACTCGGCTCCCGTTGCCTTTCCGCACTGCCCAGGAAAACCTTGCAGAAAGTGCTGGAAGGGCAATGGCCAAGTGAGCTTTTGACCCCTTCATTCACGGTCAAGGGGTAAGTTCCCTCCGCTAAAAGCTGAGTGAACTTTTGACCCCCTCCGTTGCTTCCATACACATAGAGCCAAGGGGTAATCCTGTTGGCTGCTCAACAATAGCGCGGCATGTTGTGTGGGGAGTTGGTTGACCGTGCATTTATTATTGGGAGTTTGCTGGAGCATTATTTTGCACGTTGAAATAAACTTAGAAAAATGTTTCCATTTAGACCAACCCAATTTCTTTTGGATGAACAGAGTTGCTGAATGAACAGTATTTGCCAGAAGGCAAATACTCAGCCGGGGGTTAGGGTGCATTTCTGTGAGTGGTGTATTGGTACATGGCAGAGGACAGAACGTTGATGGTAAAGAAGACATAGACATATAGGACAAATAAGACTTCTACATATCATCAGAAGTGGTCTGTGCACCATCATGGGGCTTTGTATGCTTTCTGTGCCATGTGCTGGGCATGCATTCAACTGTTCTTGAGTTTTCTTAAATTGCTAAATTTCAAAGTAGCATTGGGGTATATTTGCAGCCCGTCATTGACGTGATAACGGCTACTTTCTGCTCCCCAAGTGGATTGCTGGGAGCCATGTATTTCATGGGCTAGTATTGACTGCTGCTATCACATGCTCACTCAACCTTTTGTGTTTCTGTTTTTTTTGTGATGATGATCGGAAACATTGTAACCCAGACAGTCCGTCAAGGGTAAAATATTGCTAAACTTGCAGCAGGTCTGGGGAAAATAAGCCATATGACTTTTTGGAAAGTTATCAGCTGACAGTGAAACGAAACACACGTCTCTTTAAATAACTGAAGTCCAGACTTTATGTCACACAAGCAATTTTAGGAAGTTAATTGTACAGCAGGGATGTAGTTTGCATACGTGATCTAGAAGGAATACGTTTAAAATGGTGAGCAATGATGTCTGTGTTTAAAGCCGCGCTTCTAACTCCCAGGAGGTGGGTTATAATTACACAAGATGTAAAGGGCAATGTGTCAGAAGTGAGAATGCTAGGTATGCAATCTGTATCTGTCTAAACAACTACATAAATAAAATGAGAACTAGCTGAAAGTATGAAGGTGAAAAACAGGGGTTCAGTTTGAGTTGAGACCAGGATAATTAGTTTTAGAATTGTCGTATCAAAGGTGACACGGTCTTCTTTGGGATCTTAAAAATTCCCTAAGTCCCTTAACTACCAAGCACTTGGCCAAACATGAATTTGAAACGAGGAATTTCTAATTCATGATTTAAATGTATAATTAAAATGCTGTTTTGCATATAGGTTATTGTCCTGAATTGGGTAGACTATGAATTTTGAGCATTTTTATTCCTTCATTCTTTACAGTTATGTAGCTGGGTCTGGGATGAAATGTTCTACACGCTAGATGGTGGTGTGCGATTTTAAAATGGGTTCTGCATTATTCACATTTGAATGAGCAATCCTAAAGTGGCTACTTACACGCAGAGCCAGTAATGTGAAAAAAATAGTCGTCTTATAGAAGATGCAGATGCACCTTTTTTATGTGTACTATACAGTCATTTACAGCGATTTAATTTTGACCCCAACCTGAATCCTATTGCTGTTCATTAGTGTCTTACTCCAGCGCTGCTTCTCCCTGGTTGCTGTGGTGCAGAAATTAAGCTTCTTGAACTTTTTGGGCCTTTTCATTGCAGCTCCTTTTGTAAATATTTCAAATTTCCAGATTGTGATCTTGAAATGAGAATTTTGTTTCTCCTTTATTGAGAACACAATCCTTAATTGGACATTAAAAGGGGTTTTCATAGGGGTTATGCTTAATTTCTAAATGGTTACAAAACTCACTGTGTATACGAAGACCTGTTCAGTTTCTCAACAGCATCTGAATTGCTCCATTGCAGCAGTTTAGTTTGCTGCTGCAGTCTCACTGAACGCTTTGGCTGTGAATATTGAAGCAAAAGGGCAGAAGATTGTTTAATGAAAGTTGCTGTTTTTGCAATATCCACTGTTGTCCATTTTATTACCACTTTAGTGTTAATATTTATCATGTTCCAATAAATATTTGGTGTTTTGCTCCACCAAACCTTCAAACTGAACATTTCCTTATTGGATAATTTGCTCCGTGGAGGCGGCCATCTTTCCCACGTCACACTCAGCTGCTCTGCAGCACCTCTCGACTTGGCTGCAAGTGCTAAGTTAGCAGTGCTGAGTGCTGAACTGCAGCACGGCGTTCAGTGCCAAGTTGCTAACTTGGCACTTGCAGCGGCGAAGAACTAAAAGCGCCTCTGGCGTATAGGCTGCTTGGTCTTGTCCGCTTTTGTAAAATTTGACTATTTTGAGTCCAGTGTTTCCCAAACCTCTCCTCGAGACCCTCTAACAGGTCAGATTTTACAGATCACCTTGGGGAAATGCAGACTGAATCCTGCAATCACTGAGCAGCAAATCCTATCACCTGTGCTGTGCTTCAGATATCTGGCAAACCTGGCCTGTCAGAGGTTACAGAGGACAGGTTTGGGAAACACAGATTTTGACACGTTATTCAATGCTTCTAGTTCCCTGTACATTTCTAACATAACCAGAGGAGGAATAGAAACCTAAAGTGCCTTTCCTTTTTTCTTAGGGTATCAGTGACCCGAGTGTGTGTATCACAGAACAATTTCATTACATGAAATTCGGGTTTAAAAAGCTATGTGGAAATAACACTTGTGGCCATGAATTGGTGTCAGTGACCTCCCATTTCCTACCTCCCAGGTTTTGTGAAACACATCCAGTGTCTAATATTAGAGCCTGGTGACATGAATGACATTTAGTAATACATGCATTACTTGACAGACTGTAAAGGCATTGTATTCTGCAATGTGTCATGGTAAAGCTGCCTCATGTTTCAACAAGTCCAGGGTGGGCTACTAATGAAGAATTCATGTCAAAATGTGGCTGACGAATTGTGTGTCCATTTTTGGAAACTGTGTCGCAAATTCCAGTTGGGCTGGCTTAGTGATGCATAGTATGATTTGTCCTGTAGAAGGGTCTTTACCAGACCTCCCCGCATCCAATGCTTCTTAAAGCTCGAAGATCCAGCAAGACTGATGTGCTAACATTATACGTCAAGTGGTTTTGGGCAATTCTTCAATTTGAAATGAAACAACAAAATGAAAAGTGTCATCTGGAAAAGGTCGTGCCTTTTCTAAATACAAGGAGGCGAGTAGTATTAGGCCAAACTCTTTATTGCCCACTTCCAGCAGCAACAAGAGAAAAACATCCATGACCCCACCCAGCATGAACGGTATTGTTGTACAGTCTTTCCTAGGCAACATCACCCATAAATTGCCCAGGTCCTCTTATTATTTTTTTAAAAAAAAATTTTTGCATCCATGAACAGCCATAAGACAGGAATTCCGCCTCAACTAGAAACAATGCAACAAAGACCAACTCTGTTGCTAAAGCCTCTGGATGCCAGCTGAAAAAGCGGGATAGCTGAGTGTTGAGCCGCAAGGCAAATAAGTTCGTAGAGTAAAGACCCCAAAGTTTGGATAAGTGGGGAAGATCATGGGATACAGGCACCAGTCCCTAAACATAACCCCATAGAAAGCAGTCGAGGGGAGTGAGATCTGGTGAACGAGGTGGCAAGGGAATTGGGCCACCCCTTCCAATCCACCGGTCTGGAAATGTTTTCTTTAGGAGCCCACGAACATGCAGTCCCCAATGTGGTGGTGCAGCACCTTGATGGAAAATGATGGTTGGGTGAAGGTCATGTAGTTGTGGTGCAACGTATTCAGTCAAAAGGTCAAGGTAAACCTTTGCAGTAATTGATGTCTCGAAGAAAAACCGACATGATTCGATTGCACATGATCCCACACCACACAATCATCTAAGCAAAGGATCACTGATGCCATTGCCACCATTGAGGGTATGTTACAGCGAACATGGCAAGAAATCGAGTACCGTCTTGATGTGCTTCGTGCAACTAATGGTGCCCATATAGAGGTGTATTAAAGGAGGCAAAAAAAAACTTAAATATATACGTCTCATTTTGTAATAATTTTCACTTATCTGTCTTTACAATTTCAAAAAGGTGAATGAAAAGAGACTTTATGGACACCCTGCGTATTTCAACGTGTTTTGTGGGTAGCCTGAGGGTTTGATCTACGGAGTTCACAAAAAACCCTGGAACTCTATACTCTGGGTAGGCACCGGCACAGATTTTCTTTTATGGTTTATTAAAAAGCCCAGACTGAGGAGATCTAACATCCAACACAGATGTAAAATATTACACTTAAGACCCCCCCCCCATTTTTTTTTTTCCTTTTAATTTCTTGTGGAGATCCATTTAGACGTTACACATAATACTTAACTTATTAATGTGGCGCTGAAGGGTCACATAAAAGAACATTTAGCAGCAATCTGAAACCTTTCTTTTATTTGCTTGTTGTGCTCATATTTTTTTCAACTTAAAGCTCCTTTTTAGGGTTTATTTAAATCCATTACATTATTGTGGCTTAGAAAATTCTGTAAATTTCTGACATTATAGGTGGAATGTTTTAATACAATTTATTTAGACAAAAGATCAAGATTGCTCCCTTGGCCGTTCACTACAAGTTTGGGGAGAGTTTGGAATGTAATGAGTTGAAGGGAACACTTTATCTTCCTGACTTGCTGCTGAAAACTATTACTAACTTTCCTCGGTTTGCTGTTTAGGGGATAATCCCCTCCTTTTGAAATGGACCCTTGTTCCCCCTGGTCCCAGTGTTTATAAAGCTGTGGACATCTGACCTACATACTTCTACATTTTGTGCTCTTATTACACCTTATACGGCACGCTGCGCACCTGCAGGTTGACACACTGGTATGTCACTGTAAATATTTTCAAATTAAAAATAATTATTCAAAAAACCAACAGTGGTGGATCTTTGTACAATGGGAATATTCCAGGAGATGATGCATATCCACGATGGATGCTATAGCTTTTCAGAACGAATCTAATTTGTGGTGGGATCGGCCTGAAGTATTGGAGTGGAAGATGTGTGTGAGTTCTTCTGGTTAGGTTCGGTTTAAGGTGTGTTCTTGCTGGTTTACACCTGCCCAGTGTTTAAAGTCCAAAGACCTGACTTCTACAAAGGAAAATCATTTCCAAGCTTGCTTTATAGCTGCATTGCTGGTTCATTACACTCTAGCGTGTAAATACGTTTTTTAATTTCATTAACCCTTTGGGTGAATTACCGAGCTGCCAACTTTCATGACATTGAGAAAGGGGATCTTTTAATATATATACAAGGAAAGGACAATCTCTGAAAAAATCAAATCTGCCCTGAAAACACCGCGCGAACAGCTGTTGCGCTACAAAGAAAAGAAAAACACCACACGGATCCCTCTAGTGGTTTCCTACAACCCAACTCTAGAGGGAATTCGCAAAATCATCAAAGATCTGCAGCCACTGGTCACAGAGGACCCTGCGCTCAAAGAAATATTCCCACAGCCCCCCTTACTGGCATTCAAGCAACCCCCAAACCTGAGGCGAAAACTGGTCCGCAGCAAACTCGCTCAGGAACAGGATGACATACAGAATGGGTCCAAACGCTGTAACAAACCCCGCTGCAAACTGTGCCAACATATATGTGACAGCAGCACTGCGCAGCACAACAACGCCACTCACAACATCAAGGGATCATTCCTATGCACGTCAGAAAATGTGGTGTATATGATCCAGTGCACGGCGTGTGATAAGGGCTGCTATATTGGTGAAACCAGCCTTAAACTAAATCTCAGGATGAACCAGCACAGACACTCCATCAGGAACCACCAGGAAAACACATATTGTACCCCAGTGGGACATCACTTCAATCTAGCAGGCCACTCCATCCAAAACCTCAGAATCAAAATCCTCAAAGGACATTTTAAAGATCACCGGGAACGCAAAACATATGAAATGAAAATGATCACATATTTCAACAATATAAAACAAGGACTTAATATAGATTCGGGTTTTTTAACCCACTATAATAACGTCACGTAATATTCATCATTCCTATTTTTGTGTCTTCCCCATACTCACTGTGTTGTGTTTTTTTTTTTTTTTGTGTGTGTGTTTTGGGTTTTTTTCGTTCTGTCCTTTCACATTCCCTTTGAAGTGGACATGATTGCATCTTGCCTGAGACAATTAAGGTTTCCCTTTCTTTCTTTTTTTTTTTATTCCCCCTCTGACCATGCCATTTGTCAATGTACTACATCTAACACCCCCAACTGTGAGCCCTATGACTGTCCCTAGGTTTTATTCTATTATTCTGATCAGTTAGCTTCTATACCTGAGGAAGGGAGGAATCCTCTCGAAAGCTTGTACTTTAAATGTAACGTTAGTCCAATAAAAAAAGGTATCACTACAGACTGCTATACTCGTGATTTTGGCATCTGGACTAACACAGCCGAATATATATATATATATATATTATATATATATTATATATTCCTAATTCCTGCTTGAGCTGTATATTTTATTTATAAAGTATATTTTAACAGGAAGGATACATTGAGATTTCTCTCGTTATCAAGTATGTCCTGGGTTCAAGAATATGCCATTGTTGAACATTCTGGATTCTACTTCTTCTGTCCTCTTTCTGAACATGCATCCGTCAAGGAGCACTGGCTGGCTTTGTAGAGCATTCTGTGTCCTTTTGAAAGACCACACAGTCCTAGTCGGTGACTTCTAGTTGTAAATTGGTACCGGCTGGGTGGAGTAGAGGTAACCTCACGTGGAGAGAGCCTGTGGAGACACGGGTTCGATCCCGGCAAGAGCACCTCTCCAGTAAGTGTCCTTGGGCAAGACACCTAACAGTACATACTTGCCACCCGGGATATACTTGAAAACAAGAGAAATCTCAATGTATCCTTCCTGGTAAAATCATTTCTCAAAAAAAAAAAATTTCATGGTTATTCTCTAGGTGCCTTCAGAATAACTCCTCCTGAATTCTGGCCATTTAGGGAATTAAGAGCCCTATACCAACCTTGGTGTAAACATAACTAGAGTCGTTAGCTGTTGTAAATCGAACTCCATAGACTAAGCCCTTGGTAACTCCAGCAGTGGTCTCCAGGACATGTCCTCATGTAACCTATGTAGTGTCACTGTTTGTGGGCTTTGGGTGGGCTGGTGCTGTCCGCCTCCCGCTTACACTTATATGGAAGACCTTGACCTGAGAGAGGGGGTCACTGTAACTGCTTTCAATTGTTAGTCCTTATTTTTCCCTTTCTTCTCTTCCCCCCCCCCCCCCATCTCCGTGTTCATTTACAGGACGGTAGAATTTTTGGCTGTGGTTTTCGCTTTCAGTGTGTTGGCAGCCTGTGCCGTCTTTTGATTACGAATTTGAGGGGGGTGAAAGGAATGCACTGCTTTATTTTCCTGTGTGACTCTTTGTAGGTGCGGGAGCGGTGAAATCATTGCATTCCTCATTCCTTTCAGATGGCTGGAATGTGCTTACTCAACCCACTCCTTGTCAGACCTCAGATTATTGCAGGTCAGACACTGAAACGAGTGCTTGCATTATTTTAGACCCAGGCATGGTATGAGAAGGTCCTGCACCATGAATGTGAGACTTGCGTTTCTGGCTGTTTAAAGGAACAGAAAAGGAGAAATTCAAAGCTACCTTTTCACTGAAAAACAACCTTTCCCGTATTCGTTCTGAAAGTAAGCAAATCAACAGCCTGTGTTTGGTATCTGACACAGGACATTGATGGTGGATATCTGCTGAGATCATCCTCATCCTTAGTGAGGTGTGAAACCCAAACATCTGTGGGAATTAGGGCTTCTATTAACGATTATTTTCATGATCCGTTAGCTGGATTTTCCCGGTTTACTTAAACTTTATGAACAAATGGAGCGAGGGGTGGGAGGGTGCAAGGATTTAGACCAGAGGGTGGGAGGGAGTTTGGGGAAGGACTAGACTGGTGGGGGGATGCTCTGGACCAGAGAGTGGAAGGCAGGATGGATGAGTTGGGGTGCAGGTCTCCAGCTCCAATGAAGGATAACGCTGGTGGTACTGTTCCTCAGCCGGGTCTATGCAATAGTTCTGCAACTGTAGGAAATGAAATGAAGACAAAAATGGTATGTGTACCTTTGAACAGAACTCTGAGCACGTCTTCACGAATCCAAAGTCGCGTCTGAAGTTATTAAAGTTTAACTCAGTCTGACTCTAAACAAACAACCACAAGTCCAATACAGCGTGCCACACAGGTACAATCCCACAGAAAAATAATCTATTAAGGACATGAACTGCAGATAAAAGGCAACGTTTCGGCCGCAGCAGGCCTTAATCATGCATACAAAACAAAGACACTGGTATATAAAATTTATTTCCACCAATCTATACAGGGATTAAGGGTAGAATCCACGCCCTCTGGAGTTAACCCCTTCTGAGCTCATCAACACCATTTTAACCCTGCAGTCTAAAAATGCTAAAGAGGAAAAGAATAAAGCAGGGTTGTCCTGCTGGCCAGAAGAGGGCTCTCCCTTTCACACACACCCCGCGCTGCTTGGTATATTGAACTTCCATAATTAGAATAGTTGTTTACTGTAGTGATTGATTAATCGATTGTGTTTTTTTTCAGGCTTGACGGGAATGATTTGCAGTTCTGTGAATTACAATCGTAATGTTTTTTTTTTTTAAACCTTTGTGTAAAATAAGATTTCATTTTACATCTTGCAGTGATCATGTCTTGCTTTTGCAACATCTGGTTTCTCTTTCCTGTTTTGGTTTGTGATGGTTTTAAACCAGTATTAAAAGGTGAAAAATGTTTGCACTGTTCCTCTATGAGCATTGTGTATAGGATTTTTGTCAGACATCTATGCTATTTTCTCCTCCAGATAACCCTGTGCTGCTGGCTGAGCTACGACCTAGCAGAGAACATCCATATGACTGGAAGTCAAGTTGTGAGACGTGGAGCGTGGCCTTCTCTCCAGACGGTGGTTGGTTCGCCTGGTCTCAGGGACATGGCATCATCAAGCTTATTCCGTGGCCCCTGGAAGAGGACCAGCTGTAGGTGTCGGCTCTAGATTGTGTTCCTATGCTGGGTATTGGGCTAGAACGGTTCTATCCATACTAAAATGTATTTGATAGGGATGTCCTGAGCAGCCTTTTTGTATCCCCGACCAGTCTTTCAAGAGTCGCAATCAGCCGATGCTTCAAGATCATCCTGCTACCTTAGCAGCCAATCCTTTTGCTGGCTGTGAGGAAGTGGTCATAATTTACTCGCCGACGAGGAACTCAGGCACTGCCTCATCCCCGGCTGCATCGTACCGCTCTCTCCAGGTCTCCATGAGCACTACTGCTCTCCCCTAGTGTTTCCTAACCGTGGTCCTCAATTACCCCTAACAGGCCAGGTTTGAAGGATCACCTTGAGGAAATGCAGACTGAATCCTGCAATCCCTGAGCAGCAAATCATATCATATCTGTGCTATGCTTCAGATATCTGGAAACTTGTCAATATACAAGTTTGATTATATAGGATATTAAATGAACATTAAGTTACTTATCACAAACCACGTAAGAACAAAAAGGGAAAAATTGGGTCTTATGTCTGTATTACAACATAGAAACATAGGTTCTTATCTGCCGACATTTTCTTTCGGCCCATCTAGTCTGCCCAATTACATGGATACTTTACCTGGATTTATCTTTTGTTTAGGATAGCCTTATGCCTATCCCATGCTTGCTTAAATTAAATCACTGTTTTGGCCTCTACCACTTCTACTGGAAGGCTGTTCCATGTATCCACCACCCTCTCAGTAAAATAATGCTTCCTGATGTTACTTTTAAACCTTTGCCCCTCTAATCTAAGACTATGTCCTCTTGTTTTGCTACTTTGTTTCCTTTTAAATATACTTCCTTCCTCTACCTTGTGGATTCCCTTTACGTATTTAAATGTTTCTATCATATCTCCTGTCTCGTCTTTTTTCCAAGCTGTACATGTTAAGATCATTAAGCCTTTCCACATGGTGATTGGCTGACATTGTTCCTCCTTCAAACCAGAGCTCTGCAATCTCATATGGGACAAGCCTGGAAGGCTTCCCGGAAAATGATACTTGCTGGTCAGAGGACTTTTCTATCCACACACGGCAACCAATACAGTTACGGTTTGGAGGTTTGTTGCTCGATATTGTGAGACTTTTCATTAAGTGCTCGTCACATTATCGTTGCAAGTGGTTTTCTTTCCTTTGGGAGCCCCTATGTACCGAGCAATACAACCCTATGAGGTATTTTCATGCTTTTGTTTTTAAGGTTGACCACCAAAGCTGAACTCTGACTTATTTCTTCTATATTCAGAATAGGATCTCTGCAGCTGTGGAAAACACCCTATCCTTTTTTTATTTTGTTTATTAAAATACAAATCTAATACAAGAACAATGTAATTGATCACCATACACGTATGATTTAATTTATTTATTTTTATTGTGCTGACACTAGGTTTGAGAATTATTATTATTTTTTTTGTTCCATGTCTGGCTGAAGGGAGGACAGATTTTCTTCATAGCCGATTAGCCGCAATTGTGCTTTGTTTTTTAACCCTTGTTTAGGAGCACTACACTGATTTGTTCTTTAATATCCTGTATGGTCAAATTTGTATATGGAGAGATTATTCTAGGTTAAGCCAGTTTTTCATTATAATTATTGCCCACATATTTTAAATTTTTGTTTTTATTGATCTGGCAAACCTGGCCTGTTAGGGCAACTTGGGGACCAGGGTTGGGAACCACTGACCTGTTGCAATAAAAAATAAATATCATTGTGTCATATTGTCTGTAAACTGAAAGCTTTTTTTGTAATTACTTCCACTAACTGGTATTTTTATAATATCCATTTTTTTCTGCTTG
The DNA here is from genome assembly GCA_009667805.1 of Leptobrachium leishanense. Lineage (NCBI taxonomy): Eukaryota > Metazoa > Chordata > Amphibia > Anura > Megophryidae > Leptobrachium > Leptobrachium leishanense. The sequence goes on along the minus strand of CM019063.1, from coordinate 133,973,157 downwards.
TCAGACGACCGCAAATTTACAGGCTCAAGAGTGGATGCTTTAAGGACAGAGAGGTGACTGGGAACCTGAAGGAAAAGACTCTGGACTGCGGTCAGATAGTTTGGAGTTTGGCTTTTGGCTCTTCCTCAACCCCTAATGGGCAGAAGCTGCTGCCACGCATCTGGAACCAAGATGTCGAACCTCCTAGCACTTTATTACTTTTGGCTACGGGACTCAGTGATGGACATGTCAAAGTTTGGAATGTACATACTGGTAAAGCACTTTTTTGACCGTTTATAAATTTCTTAGAATTTATGGTAATTTAATTCGATTTATAGTAATTTTAGCAAATGTAATACAACATGAGGCTTTCTTTAATACTTTTAGAAGTTGATTATTATTTTATGCAATGAAAACTGCTCTGGTCACATATGTGATGTCTGTCATTGAAACACTAAGCTTATTTTTCCGTTTAAAACCGTTTTTGAGTCTTGGCCAAACCTGTTTTTCAGCCATAATTATTAATTTTACAGGCAACGCTCTGTGCGTGGTACAAAATGTTCCAAAACCCTAAATAGCTGTTTGTTCTTAACCAATTAGTGACACAGCCTATTTTTATTTGTGTGGTACTTATTAGGGTTGCACCGATACTAGTATCGGTATCGGTGCCGATACCGGGTACTGCAGGAGTACTTGGTACTCGTGCAGTACCCCCGATATTTTTCCCGATACCGGAAGCCGGCTTGCCGGCATCCGAGGGGCTGGGGCGGCTGTCCGAATGCTCTATCGGCATTCGGACAGGCCCTGCAGCTGCTCACCGCGTTCATACTTACCTTCCTGAGCGACGCCGGGAAAGTCTTCGCACGTGCGCTCGTTGGAAGGCCCCCAGCCGCTACCACGTGGGACCATGTGATCGCGGCTGGGGTCCTTCCAACGAGCGCACGCGCAGAAGCTTTCCCGGTGTTGCCCAGGAAGGTAAGTATGAACGCAGTGAGCAGCTGCAGGGCCTGTCTGAATGCCGATAGAGCATTCGGACAGGCAGCTGGAGCTCTCCGCGATGATACTTACCTTCCTGGGCGACGCCGGGAAAGTTTCCTCGCGTGCGCTCGTTGGAAGGCCCCCAGCCGCGATCACATGGTCCCACGTGATCGCGGCTGGGGTCCTTCCAACGAGCGCAACGCGCGAAGACTTTCCCGGCGTCGCTCAGGAAGGTAAGTATCGCGGAGAGCTCCAGGTGAGCTGGGGGGGGGGGGAATCCATGAGCTGGGGCATTATCCATGAGCTGGGGCATTATCCATGAGCTTGGGGCATTTTTATATGAGGTCTGTTCTTATTGGAAAGCGTCACATGACATTAAAGTATCGGTACTCTGTATCGGTGAGTACTTGAAGAAAAGTATCGATACTCGTACTTGTGGTATCGGTGCATCCCTAGTACTTATCAGCCCAAACTACTTTGTTGTTTTGCTATTTATGTTCACCTGTATTTTCCATCTTTTTCATCTTGGTGCACACAGATACATCTTTATTTCTTTACACGTAGGGCTTTACTTTGACCTATACATTCTAGGGCTGTGCAATATTGACAAAATAATCATATTGCGATTTCTTGAATGAATATTGCGATTGCAATTTTATTTGCTATTTAGCCAATTGTTTTTGCTTTTTCAAACATGCTACATACATTCTAAATGTATTCAGCACATGGATATTGCCCCAGCTCATGGATATACTGCCCCAGCACGTGGATATACTGCCCCAGCACGTGGATATACTGCCCCAGCACGTGGATATACTGCCCCAGCACGTGGATATACTGCCCCAGCACGTGGATATACTGCCCCAGCACGTGGATATACTGCCCCAGCACGTGGATATACTGCCCCAGCACGTGGATATACTGCCCCAGCACGTGGAATATACTGCCCCAGCACGTGGATATACTGCCCCAGCACGTGGATATACTGCCCCAGCACGTGGATATACTGCCCCAGCACGTGGATATACTGCCCCAGCACGTGGATATACTGCCCCAGCACGTGGATATACTGCCCCAGCACGTGGATATACTGCCCCAGCACATGGATATACTGCCCCAGCTCATGGATATACTGCCCCAGCATGTGGATACTGCCCCAGCTCACCTCTGTGCGCCACGTGTTCGGCTCCCTGTTAACTTCTGGCGGCATGGAGCTTGGGCGCTCGCCTGGGGGAACCATGTGACGAGCCGCGAGAACGTGGCTCGTCACGTGGTTCCCCCTGCGAGCGCCCAAAGCACCATGCCGCCGGAAGTTAACAGGGAGCCGAAAATTGCAGCGTTATGCGATTTAGAAATTGCATGGTCGGAAATCGCAATTCGATTGCAATTAATTGCACAGCCCTAATACATTCTCATTTAAGATGAGGAAATTCAACCCCCCCCCCCTTCCCATTTCTACAGTTCTGGCAATAGTTTTCTTTTTTTCTTCCCCCTGCTTGTTAAATAAAAGTGAATTAGGAAGATCTCACTGCTTCTCCGTACACTGAGAGGGTATTCAAACTGCTACATTTCACACTGATCTCTGTGATTACCTGTCACAGTGATCACAGTGCTAGAAGATTGAGATTTAAAGGGACACTCTACTCAAAAAATCACCCCCCCCCCCCCCCCCGTTTTTTTATCCTAACCTATCCCTATTCCCTTAATAAATCTTTCGGGTTTTTTTGTTTTTTGATACTGACCCTAAAATCCTCTTCTTTCCAGCGGCGTCTTTTTTTTTTTTTTTTTTTTTTATACTCACCTCCCTCCTCTTCCGCTCCCGTCCTTCTTCATGCTTCTTGGCTTCTGGTTTACGTGAGAAGCGTGCATGCGCGCCTCTCACGTAAGCCAGCCAATCGGCAGGCTTCCTCCCGCTCCCTCTGAGGATTAGTGTTGCGCGCAAGAGGATGTGCGCAACACTAACCCTCAGAGGGAGCCACCAGCTTCTGCGGTGAGTTGGAGACGTCATCGCGCTGACAGTGTGATGACGTCTCCTACTCGGCAAAAGTCGTCAGAAGCGGGAAATATGATTCCCGCTCTGCTGACTGACAGCTGGGAGGGCGGAGTAAACTCCTCCGCCTCTCTCAGCTGTTTTCAGCCTTTCCTGACGATCGGCTGAGCGGAGGCAGGAGGGACAGGCAAGGGAATACTCCGGGCATCATGACCACCTAAAATAGCTTAGGTGGTCATGTTGCCTAGAGTGTCCCTTTAAGCCTGAGATACACTGAGCGCGTAGTGACGCGAAGCAAAGAGGAGCAAACATTTTGCAGGCTTGACTTCACTCCGCTCTGCCTCGCAGTCTGTCTACACGGAATTAAGTTTGCTTCTCTCCACACTGGACAGGAATCCAATACTTTGCAGATCAAACTAGAGAAATGTTTGTTTCTCATCAAATGAAGCAAAAGCCCATTTCATAGAAAAAACAAGTTTATTGTAAAACCGCTTTTAAATTACAATGTACAACGTGCCAAAACTTTATTTTCACAAAGCGCAGGTCATATAGGAAATGTCTAAATTCTACTTATATCATGTCCATTTAGAAAGTTTCTATTGAATAAATTACTAACAATTTAAATCCGAGTAGTAAAAAAAAATGGAAAAAAGTAACCCTAATCCTAGCACCCCCGTGTCCTCCTATACATAGCACCCCTCCCCCGTTTCCCCCTCTCGATATATATATATTTATATAAAAAGGGGACTCATGGCTGTGTGTGTATATCTATATCTCAGACCTGTAGAACACGCGGGGGGGGGGGCCACAAGAGGGTGCCAGCCGAGAACTTCCTTCTCCTCAGGTGATGAGCTAGCCAGTGAGTTCAGTCTCAGAGCGGTGCTAGTTGGGAGATTGGCAGATTTATTTGAGGAATGATGTACTGGGCAGTAGGGGGGGGGGTCCTGGCAGCACCTGGCCCTGGGTCCTGCTGCGAGGCGGCTCTCCTCTGCCTGTGCTGCTGGCCGAGGCAAAGACTGAGTGTGCGGAGCAGGGCTGGTGGGAGGGATCTACAGGACCCAGCGCATGTGCCGTGTGCTGCAGATCCTGCCCCTCCTCTCAGCGCGCCGCTCCGCTGAGGGGAAAGTTGGATTTTTCCAACTCCCGTCGCTCAGTGCCGCATCGTGGCACGGCCTGAGCGAGGGGAGGTGGAAAAACCTGAACACACTGAACGCATCTCGACGCCCGGTGCCGCCTACAGGCGCTGCACATTGCATCGCGCTCACTGTATCTCCGGCTTTAAGCCTGTGATACACTGCAAGCATAGCATAGCAAAACGTAACGAAGTTAAGTGAAGCAAACATTTTGCAGGCTTGACTTCACTCCGCTCCGCCTCACAGCTTATCTACACTGGATTACGTTTGCTTCTCTCCATACTGGACCGGAATCCAATACTCTGTAGATCAGACTAGAGAAATATATTTTCTCAAGTGAAACAAAGCCCATTTCATAGAAAAAACAAGTTTATTGCAAATGACTCTTAAATTACAATGTACAACATGCCAAAATGTTTTATTTTCACAAAGCACATGCCATATAGGCAAGGTCTAAACTCCACTTCTATCAGCTGCTCGAGCGCACTGATACGTTACATCCATTTAGAAAGACTCTATTGAATAAAATGCATATAAATTACTGACAATTTAATCAGAATAGTATAGAAAAAAGGTAACCCTAATTATATAGCACCTTGTATGTGTGTATGTAGAGTAGGAATGCACAGATACCATTTTATTAAGACCGAGCACCGATACTTTTAATATCATGTGATGGCTTTCCAATAAATAATTTGGGCTTTAAACTTGTCCTGTGTATGTTAATATTGAAATGTATGGCTAGGCATCTCATTAACCCACTACACAGGCCTGCACATACCCTGACCACACACAGACATCAGAGATATAGATATATCTATCCACACACAGACCTCAGATATATACAGTTGTGTTCAAAATTATTCAACCCCCACTGAAATTGAGTGTTTTGGCCAGTTTGACATTGATTTTGATCATTCAGTCATCTTGCTTACAATTAAATCAAAGAGGCACGTGTAGGTCAGACAAATATAACATAACATTTATAATGAAATAACCACAAATGTCTTTTCTGTGCTCACATCATTATCGGTTTTATTCAACCCCCAAGTGACATTCAATCTTAGTACTTAGTACAACATCCTTTTACAGTTATAACAGCTTTTAAACGTGAAGCATAGCTTGACACAAGTGTCTTGCAGCGATCTAGGGTATCTTCGCCCATTCGTCATGGGCAAAAGCCTCCAGTTCAGTCACATTCTTAGGCTTGCGCACTGCAACTGCTTTCTTTAAGTCCCACCAGAGGTTCTCAATCGGATTTAAGTCTGACTGCGATGGCTACTCCAAAATGTTCCAGCCTTTAATCTGCAACCATGCTCTAGTGGACTTGGAGGTATGCTTGGGATCATTGTCCTGTTGAAAGGTCCAACGTCTCCCAAGCCTCAGGTTTGTGGCGGACTGCATCACATTGTCATCCAATATCTCCTGGTACTGAAGAGAATTCATGGTACCTTGCACACGCTGAAGCTTCCCTCTACCTGCAGAAGCAAAACAGCCCCAAAGCATGATTGACCCCCCGCCATGCTTCACAGTAGGCAAGGTGTTCTTTTCTTCATAGGCCTTGTTCTTCCTCCTCCAAACATAGCGTTGATCCATGGGCCCAAACCGTTCTAATTTTGTTTCATCAGTCCACAGAACACTATCCCAAAACTTCTGTGGTTTGTCCACATGACTTTTGGCATACTGCAGTCGACTCTTCTTATTCTTTGGAGACAGCAAGGGGGTGCGCGCCTGGAGTTCTGGCATGGAGGCCTTCATTACGCAGTGTGCGCCGTATTGTCTGAGCTGAAACTTCAGTACCCACATCTGACAAATCTTTTCTCAGTTCCTCAGCAGTCACACGGGGACTTTTCTCCACTCTACGCTTCAGGTAGCGCACAGCAGTCAAAGTCAGCATCTTCTTTCTGCCACGACCAGGTAGCGTTTCAACAGTGCCCTTTGCCTTGAATTTGCGAATGATGCTTCCTATGGTCTCTCTTGGTATGTTTAACATCTTTGCAATCTTCTTATAGCCATTGCCCTTCCTGTGAAGAGTAATCACCTCTTCTCTTGTCTTCCTGGACCATTCTCTTGACTTCACCATGTTTGTAACCACACCAGTAAATGTCTAGAAGGAGCTGAGTATCTAACAGGATGGATAAAAATCAATGATTTTTTTAAAAAAATCAAAAAAATTGGATTTTTTTGATTTAAATCAGATTTTTTTAAATAAATGCTTTTTGAGGAAAATATATTACCATCCAAAGGTTATTCCATCATGAAATAAAGATTAGTTTTTTAATTATGTAGAATAAGGCTGTATGTTTAATTTTTTTGGTAAATAAATTCCATTAATCCATTCACAATGTCATGCTCTTCCAGAGGTTTTTGTAAGAGTATTGGGCAGTTTCTCTGCCTACAAGATATTATCACAGATGCTTGGTTTACTTTTGCAGTTCTCAAAACTGAATTTGACTCAGCAGAGATCACATGCCTCTTCTTCACAGCAAAAATGTGATAACCTGAACAAAGTTGAGAAAAACACCTAATCCTAACTTCTACAAACCTATGAATACAGAATCAACTCCTTCAGTGCTAAGTTTCAAGAAGTTCAGTGAATAGAAAAGAACAATATTTTTCTGATTGTTTGGAGTGGAATAGATCTGCACAAGAAGAAAGTGAAACTAAGTGTGAGGAAGAAGTGGCAAGCAGACAAGCAGTACTACAAAATGAAAGTGAATCTTTCTGAGCACAATACTGCACAGCCACAGACAGACAAGTCTTTGGATCTTTTTGTGTGTATGACCTGAGGTTTATCACATTCTTTCCTTGAAGGAAAAAAACCTATAATGGCAGCAGGCCGTAAAAGAGATCCAATTTGGCAATTTTTTAATGAAGTTCCTCTACCTACGGTAGCCGCTGCGGGATAGAGATGGCAGCTGCTCTTTAAAAATTATGATTTAAATCGACTTGATTTAAATCAAGCCTTTTTATTAGTGATTTAAATCATGATTTAAATCGACTTGATTTAAATCAGATCCACCCTGGTATCAGTCATTTTAAAGCTGCCTAATTGGTGCTTATTGTGCTTTATTGCTGCTCCGTGACATCCACAGGTGTTTTCAATACCTGATTGAAAACACTTGAATGAACCTCTGTTCTTCAGAGTGGTAGTCTTTAAGGGGTTGAATAATTGTGTCAATGAAGAATTCACAAAAGAAACATTTACTACTGTATTACAAAACCAATGGATGTCATTTTAGTTGCATATGGTTCTTTAAAAAGTCCTTGTAGGATTTCATTCTGAATACAATTACAAATGTACACTAAATTCCCTAAAACCCTTTACAGCATTGGGGGTTGAATAATTTTGAACACAACTGTAGATATATCGATCCACACACAGACCTCAGATATATTCGATATATATCTCCATACACAGACCTCAGATATATATATATATATATATCTATCCACACACAGACCTCAGATCAGACCTCATACCTGAACCCCCCCCCCGCATCTATTTACCCACTCACACACGCAGACCTCAGGCCAGTCTCCCATATTATACACGACCCCCTCCTGCATCTGTATACCCACTCAGACATGACCCCCTCCTGCATCTGTATACCTACACAGACCTCAGACCAGACCCTATATTATACATGACCCCCCCCCCCTGCTTACCCACACAGACCTTATATCTACCTGCCCCCCCCCTCCCCCAAATCGCCAGTGTGTACTCGGAGCGTCTGCAGCACACGGTGCAGAAAGGTGGAAACACAAGGAATGATGGAAGGGATCTACAGGACACGGTGCTGTGTGATGCAGATCCAGCCCCTCCTCTCATCGAGCCGCTCTGAGGGGAAAGTTGGATTTTTCTAACTCCCGTCGCTCAGCGCTGCATCGTGACGCGGCCTGAGCGAGGGAGGTGGAAGAATCTGGACATGTTGAGCGTGGTGCTGCCTACAATCGCTGCGCGTCGCATCATGCTTGGTGTGTCTTAGACTTTACTGCTTCCTATGGGACTCTGACACTGAGGCTCCCAGCAACAGCATTGACCTGGTGGCCATGGCTTCCAAAGCTCCATTTATTCCACATGCAGGAATTACTCCAATCACGGCACCTTAACTGTCAGACATCCATGACAAGATAGTTTCTTTGTGTTGTGGTTGAGTGATGTTTTGTGCCCACCCCCCCTTCTATCCCCCCAAAAAATTCAAAATATGGTGGGAAAATGTACCAATAAAATTAACTTATTTTACATAACTTATAACATGTCACAGTTGGCCAAGTAGTGATACAGTCCCCATGGAAACGAATGGGATGTTCCTGCAGTTCGGATTACTTTTGCCCCAGAATTTATTGCTCTGATACCCTTGCCATCCTTGCTCTTGATATACATGTTGTATTATTCCTTATTGCATACGCTTGGTGGATGGATGCCATCCTATTGGAGTAAATGATGTTAAGCCATTTCTTCTTGCCCTTAACAGGCAGGGTGCTCTTCAATCTCTCCGGCCACCAAGATGTCGTGAGAGACATGAGCTTTTCTACTAATGGCAAACTGACGCTCGTCACCGCATCTCGGGACAAGACCCTGCGTGTGTGGGACTTGAAAAAAGATGGTATGTCTTTTCAAACTATTGCCGTGGTTTCATGTTTCCTTTTTAGAACAGTACGTACTGAATGTGAATGAGGATGTGTAGGAAAATGCAATCCAAGCATTGAATTTCGCAAGTGAAAACTTCTGTGTAAATATATATCCGAGTACAATGCCATGAGCATAAAAACTGGAACCCAGCCTGCGGAGTGAAGCCTGCGTGGGAAAAGAGTGCAATGTGATTCCTAAAAATATCATGGATATGATGAGCAGGGTCTGCATAAAATTACAAATATGGAGAAAGCCGCAGAAAAAGCTTTCGAATGGAATGGACTTCCCTTTGCCTCGGAATGCAAGGCGGATAGATGTATCTAGTGTACAGTCAACACCGTCTTGTGGTGCCGAGAGCAGGAGGCAAATAGGCTGATTTTGTTTGAGGAAAAAACACCAGAAACCAGATATTTAACACTTTCATGGTGCTAAGCCTCTGGCGAGCAGCTCACTCCACCTTTTGAAGGTTAATTCACTGTACAGTGTGTAATTGACAAAACAGGCTATGGACTTCACCCTTATGATCAGCTTTTATAGAAAGAGGGGAAAAAGAACTCTGTTGGTGTTCGTGTAGGGTAGGTTGTCTGTCTCGGTGCACAATGTGAACCTTGTATTAACTGCAGCTTTTAAGTAAATCCATGGAGGTTTCCGTCTGTGCGCACACCCACAATGTTTGCGGATGGAAAACTATTTCAGTTATTTATAACTACACCCTGAACTACAATTGTGTTCAGGAAAGTCCACTCCCTGTTGTCATGTTGAGCTTCAGCAGCTGAACACGGAAACCTAAAGGAAAGCTTGCTGAAATGTAATGATCACCCCTGTACCGTTACCTAAGCATGATCAGCTGTGAGGAATGCCCAAAAAGGAAATGTCTGGCTGATATAGTACCTTCAAATCTAATGTGAAGTTCATCCTGTGGATGACAACATTCAGGTGTTCACTAACTCGGGGGTCAGCAATCTTGGCCAACCCCAGATGTTTTTGAACTACATAACCCATGATGCCTAGTTAGGTCAGAGTGCCTGTGCATCATGGGACATGCAGTTTTAAAAAGGGGGTGGTGCCAGGTTGCTGACACCTACACTAAACAATGGCTTTCATTCCATTCCCTGCTAAATAAATACATTTTGACATTTGTAGTAACTGATAGACCTTTCTTCACCTGGGTGACTAGCGGCAAACTATTCAGCTGCTGCAGACTTTTTCCTTCTGTCTCTGAGCTTTATCGCACCCACAGGGTCCTAGGAAGGGTTGGAGTCACAAGCTGGATGTATGAAAGACACAAACTCAACTTGCGGTTACTTCACAGCCCTTCTAAAGAGCAGTTTGTTTATTCCTGGTCACGTCTTTCAGAGACTAAGATGTGGACCAATAAAAAAACTTCTACATTGCATATTTTAGAAATGCCAAATACACGGTTTCAAAATTAACAAACACTTCTCAAAAGAACATTTAACACATAATAAAATTTATTTTGTTTAAACTGCATGACCATGGAAGGATTAACGTAACCTTGGGACTAGTCTTCTTTCAATAGTCCCGGGAACAGGTAAATATTCTTATCTACCTTTTGGACCTAAAGCAAGAAATAAACAAAATATTTTGCGAAGCGAGGCCGGTTTCTTAACTCTTTCAGTAACTTCTTGTGGGTAAAAAGAGAAGTCTTAATAAATGCTGGTGTGGATGGATTATTATGTATCTGATCAAGATTTGTCTGAAAATCTTTGTCCTACAGGTAAAGTGGTCCAGGTGCTCAGCGGACATATCCAATGGGTTTACTGCTGCTCCATCTCCCCAGACTGCAGTATGCTGTGTTCTGCTGCCGGGGAGAGCTCGGTGAGACCCCCATCCCATAACCCTAATAACCTCCCTAAATGTCTTTCCTCAAAGTGATCCCCCACTCGCTTTTCGATCAATTGACTTATTATTCTTTATAAAGCGCCAGCATATTCCACAGCGCTGAACGAAATAGACAAGGTTACAATACATTGAGACTGAACAACATTTTGATAAACCAGTACAGGAGGGAATGAGGGCCCTATTCCCATGGGAACTTACAATCTAGAAGGGTTGGGGGTGAAACAGGAGGAGAGGACTGCAAGGTGAGAGTGATGGACTGGTTGGGGCAGTGAGGTGTATCATTGAGTCGGGTGGTAGGGTTGCCTGAATAGGAAAGTGTTAAGGGAGCGTTTGAAGGAAGGGAAACTAGAAAGTCTGACCGTTCGAGGAAGAGCGTTCCAGAGGATGGGGCTGTGCATGAGAAATGCTGCAGTCCGTCGTTGGATGGGGTGATGCTGGGAGAAGGTAGGCGCAGGTCACGGTTTGATCTCAGGGAGCAGGCTGGACTTCAGTAGGTATAAGGCTGGGGTCAGACCAGCGCACTTTTAACGTGCGTTCTGGCACACATAATCACGGCCGCACTAGCAGCAGATGACGGGCAATGACTGCCAATATACGATGTACGGTCGCACAAAAGTCCGGCCGTGCAACGCAAGTGGAATTTGAACGCATTTTTCTGAGAACGCTGAACCGCTAGTACTGACGTACTGAGTGCGCAGCTGCTGCATAGCGGCGTGATTAGGAGATGTCAGACGCTGCTAATGTCCAGCCAACATAACGTCCAGACGCAAAAAGAGTTTTATTGACGATCCGTACAAAATCACGCCCGAAAATGCGCGTCGTCTGACCGTTTTCGCCCATTCCGTGAAAAAATACGTCAATGCGTTCGGACGCACTTTTTCACGTTCGCGGGGAAAAATGCTTTCGTCTGACTCTAGCCTTAGCTAGCATCTTCCATAGTTGCACTAGTCAGATTTTTTTTTTTTTAATACTGCCATTATAGCGCTTTATTTGGTCCCTGTGCCACGTTGTATTTAAGCTCCCTCTGTCCAGATCATGCATCATTCCTTTTATTATATTATTATTATTTTTTTCTTCAGTAATGTCATTTTACCAATTTTACTTCACCTTCCTATTCTTGATCTTGGGTTTCTTCTGCTTTTCGTTGCCCTGGGTTTTATGTTAAGCTGTAAGTAAGCACCCACTGGCAAACTGATTTAATTTTAAAACTGTTCTTTGTATTAACTTTATCAGGATAAATAGCAATTAATAGGCTTCACGGGAAGAAGATATCTTTGTAATGTATGAATTGGCAACTACTGAGGGTGAGAAGAGGTTACTGTGTCAGCAACTGTTCTCAATAAAGGATTCTGTGCCCAGAATAAGTTTTATGGTGGTATCGCCCTCTGCATATAACCGGATGAGCTATTGTGCAACCTACAATACTGTGCTTACGTTGTATTAGAGATGGATTATTGAGGTCAGGTGATGGTGTGGAGATTGAGCTGAAAAAGCGTATTTTCTTCCTATTGCCTCTTCCCTTTCAGAGAGCAGGAAAGTAAAAGGGTATATAAAAAGAATCGGCACTCCAGCAGTGGGTAACGTGGCACAGGTTATTAGATAATAAAGCTGCAGCGTTTCAGCTAGCACCGTATCCTTTATCAAGCTAGACAAAACGTTGCTGTTTTTTTTCACGTGATAAACCTGTGCTACATTATCCAGTTTTGAGGAGTGCCGATTGGTTTTCCTGTTTTGGTCTGGCCCTGCCATCCAGGCACATGTGAGCATCCTCTGTTATAGTGGTATAACATACAGGGTTATTCAGAGTGAGGTGAAAACCAGGAGAATGAACAATCTGGACCAAATAGCCGATTTGGAAAGTGAGATAAATGGGAGACTTTTTCTGGTTTAACTATTTTGACCTAAAATTTTCATTTTTTCCAGTCATTCTCCTGAGTTTCAACCCCTCTCTGAATAACCCTGATAGTGATTGCTGTGGGCATTTAAGGGCATAGTTCCCAATTCTCCTCTTGGAATATTGCGCAAGTAAAACCAGTTCTGATGGTTTTATTCTATTGCAGGCTGGTATAAGCATCTAAAGCCGCCTGCTTTTCATTGCAGCATTGAAGGAATAAGAATTGTAAGAAATCTATCACAGCAGGTGTTCGGCTGCACCAGTGGTTTATTACTCTGTTGGTATCTGCCAACTGTGTAGCACAGTCCTTCTACAAATACTAAAGGTGAAACTCGGGAGAATTGTCAGAAGAGAACAATCTACACCAGTGGTTCCGAACCGCGGTCCTCAAGTACCCCCAGCAGGTCAGGTTTTCCAGATATGTGAAGCACAGCACAGGTGATATGATTTGCTGCTCAGTGATTGAAGGATTCAGTCTGCATTTCCCTAAGGTGATCTGCAAAATCTGGCCTGTAAGGGGGACTTGAGGACAAGGTTGGGAACCACTGATCTAGACCAAGTTGCTGATTTGGAAAGTGAGATAACTGGGAGAGTTTTTCTGGTTTGGCTATTTGACCTGGAATTTTCTCTTCTCCGGAGTTTCACCTTTTTAGTTACTAGCCCTGTATGTGTACACTAGGGTACAAAAAGAATAAATGTGGAAAGTACCAAATACTTGTAGAAAAAGTGCCTTCCATGGATCTTGGGGTTCAAGGAGTAATGTTTTTGATATCTAGGTTTTGCTGTGGAGCATGCGTTCTTACACACTCATCCGGAAACTTGAGGGTCACCACAACAGCGTGGTTTCATGCGACTTCTCTCCAGATTCTGCTCTTCTGGTCACAGCCTCTTACGACACTACAATGATTATGTGGGACCCATACACTGGAGAGAAGCTTAGAGAGTTTCTGTAAGTTAATGATCAGAGGTAGGCTCATTTTATCACAGTATGTTATTAAAAAGTGTCTCAATGGCGACCAAAGGTGAATTTCTATCTTTATTTTTTTTAAAGGGAGGTTTAGAAACTTATACACCTTTTTGTTTTTTTTAGTCATATCTCGCTCTCGCCTGCTTTGGATTATAGTAGTACAGAGCCACAGCTCAGCTCTTTAAGGTCTGTCTGCTTTTCTCCGGAAGGGCTATATGTGGCCAGCCTTGCAGATGACAGGTAAGAACGGAATTTACGTTTATTATACAATTAATATCCAGTTAGTCTTGAACATGTGCTGCCACCTGCTGTTTGAAAACCTGTAGGACCATCCACGAATCAAAACTCTGCCGCACAATGTATGTCTCATGGACAAAACCTGCTACCCCCACCCACCCCTTGCCTCTGGCTTTAAGGAACAGGGGGAATATGTAACAATAAACCATTTTTCAGAACTGTCAAGGATGACGGTCTTCACATAACAGACTTTCACATCCATGAAAGAACAGTGCAGGTTACCACCACCAGAGTATGCTGTGCTGTTCACAGCGCAGGTTCCTGCCGATGTTTAGCATAAACTTCACTGTACTTTCTACAATTGATTCTACTCCATTAACATACACTGCTGAATACACTATAATGATTTTAAAATGTAACCGTGAATAGCCATAGTTTACTCAGATGCAAAACTGTGGCAGCGTTGCTTGATGCTCCTTTACATGCTGGAGTTGCATGGTCCTTCTGGATCACCAAAATCCAAAGTAGCTGCAATAAGGGACTCCCGGTGTTTAATGAATAACCCCTTGTGTAGGCTTTGCCACACAGGCCTAACATGCTGCTTACTGACATTGCTTGATATTTTGTAGTGATGTTCCTGTGTTATAGGAATATAAATCTAGCAATGTCTGTGCACTTTCAGGTTCCTACGAATATGGTCATTAGAAGATGATGATCCTGTATCGGTGGCTCCGGTTACAAATGGTCTGTGTTGCACATTTTTCTCACATGGGGGAATTCTTGCAACAGGGTGAGTACAGTCACTTTAACGGCATCATCCCCTTAAGCTTACTTTACAGTTTATTAAAAAAAGGTTTGACTAGGAATAGACCAAATATTTTTCTTTCTTCAGAGCAGATAGTCTGTGTTGCTTCTTCATAAATTTATATGTACAATTTCTTACGAAAACCTGACCCCATGCCATTCATTGAACATTGTTAATAAAACGCTAAACCTTGCAGCATATGAATTTCATTTACTCAGTTTAATAATGCCACCCCAAAATCTCAGCGCTTACTCTTTGCAATCAAAATAACCCTCTACCCCCAGAGCTTACATTCTTTATAACTTTATAAAATATATAGAACCTGTCTCTGCATTTTTAAAGTACCTACCCCCACAGAATAGATTAAACTTTTGTGTTTATATAAAGATGAATAAAGTAAAATTCTCATTTTGTATGGCCAGACAGCCCATTTACTCCCTGCACACACCTCATCTCAGATACATGTATCTGAGTGGGTATACATATATTTGCTTGCAACCCTCAGACCAGACGCTGGGTAAGCTGGCTGGATGCATTGACCCCTTAAGGACCAAGGGTCTTTAAAGTCAAGTGCATTTATGACAAACGTTACAGTCATTGGTTCTTTTAAGGGGTTAAAAGCATTTGGCCAGCGTTCCCCTACCTGCGGTCACAGAGCAGTAATGTGCTCCCGCGAGAACTCGGCTGGAGGCAGCTCCACAGCCCAGTGGCTGCTCCGTAACACGGCCGGCCTGGGGGGGAGGCGCGCTGGCCAAATGCTTTTAATGCATCTGGCCAGCTTCCTCAGCCCCGCAGATACCGGTGTGCTGGCTTCCGGTATCATGGCATTTGCACGAGCGCAAAGTAAGTGGACAATGGTGCTGCATTAAAATAAGTTTGTTTTGTATCATTTGGAAAAGCCAGAATTTGTGGTTAAAAGTCCCAGATTGGCAGAGCTGCCGCATCACAGCATTGGAAATATTGGCAGATGCCAAATTTTAGCTATTTACTGCATCGTCTTAATTTGTGCAATTCAGGTTTCTAGAGGTCCCCGTTCAAATCTCTGCACGATTACAACTTGTTCAGCTACTCTGCAGGGATACTCCTATCGCGACTTCTTTGCCTAACCAGGGGTGTTCAACCTTGACCCTCCTCATGTTTTGAAACTACATTCCCCTATGGCTGTTTCAAAACATCTGGAGGGCCAAGGTTGAACACACTTGGCATAAACCTTTCCTAATGAATGATTTAAATATTTCAAATGTTAATGCCAGTAAAGTGAAAACCTGCTTTTTTTTTTTTTTTTGTACACTCCAGAAACAGAGATGGACATGTGCAGTTCTGGACGTCACCGCGAGTCCTGTCCTCACTTAAACACTTGTGTCGCAAAGCGCTGCGCTGCTTCCTAACCACCTACCAAGTTCTTGCTCTACCTATTCCCTCCAAAATGAAGGATTTTCTCACATACAGGACTCATATTTAGCCTCTGAACCAGCATTGCAAAGAGGAGTCATTTGAAGCACTTGAACTTATAATATCGACCACCTTTTAAACTGCTGCAGAATCCACAAATTAAGCTCATTCGTTACTGAACGATACACCAGCTGGATTTTAGAAATGAAATGAAGATACAAGTCAAAGCACTGTCATGTAACGACAAACACAGAATTCCCCTAATGAAAACCGGCTGCAGATTTTTATAGAAACGAAACTTATCAAAGAATAGAAAACTATGAACAACTCAACCTGGTTCTCTATTGTATTACCTAACATTTACTGTACATATTTTCACAGGTCTGCAGTAACATACTTGCTTTTAGTAGTCTGTTTTAAACATTTCAGTGCTTGGGTCTGTGTGTCCTAAATGCAGATTGTGGCATCAAATGGGGGGGGGGGGCCTCGCCTCCTTGGGTATAAGATTCCTAAACCGTGCTCGTACAGAACACATGACTTCCTCAATCTGCTGTCTTATTCATTCCAAATTCCTTTTTAATGTGAATCGGTTTTACATTTATGTATGCTAACAGATTTGTCATGTTGCAATCATGAGGCAACAAGTCAGATGCTTCCTTGACACGAGTTCCATGTAATGTCTCCATCGCTCACAGAGCAGGCCTTTAACCTATTTATGCTTATTTCAGTGATTGCATTTAAGAATCAGCTGGGCATTCCCCCCCCTTAATTTTAGCTTCAGGACCATAATACTTAATATAGCGCTCTTCATTTAAAAGGACTGATTGAAGAGACATTATAGAAAGTTACTCCCCCAATGAGAACCAAGTGTGTATACAGGTACCAGCGACATGTAAAGGGGTACAGTGACATTTCAAACATTAAGAAAGGAAAAAAAAAACACCCCCAGCATGTTTATGGAAAAACAACTCTCCAGCGCAGACAGTGTTAAACTGAATACGTTGGAGACCATACACTTGTCATGCAGATGGCTCCTGCTCCTGGCTTAAAAGGGCTACTATTTATAAAAACTTTCCCACAGCATCTCTCAGAGCTGCAACTAACGATTATGTCCATAATCTACTAGTTGGTTGATTTAATCAGATGGGGGAAGAAAAAAATTTACCCTGTGCAAATTACATAACTTTTGTATGTACATTATGCAAATTGTGTATCTTCTCTACCTTGCTTACTCTTTGCATACAAGGTACACAAGCACCTGGTCAGAGTGATTGTGTGTGCACGCAGCTCTAGCCCATGTGCTTTCTCCCCAATTTAATGCTGCAATGAGCACTCACACAGCATGTCAGCATGTGGAACGAGGCACTTCACCCACCCTTGCCACTTTATGGGCCGTGACCTTGTTTAAAATAAATTCATAAACAAACGGAGTGGGGGGGGGGGTTTAGGCAAGGGACCAAATCAGTGAGAGATGCAGTTTGGGCAAATGGCCCAGACGGGAGAGAGGAGAATGGAGTGTAAGATGGTTGCATAGGACTCCAGCTCCAAGTAAGGTTAGAACACAAGCATGACAGCTCCTCCACCCAAACTGGATTATGTTTGACGGAACCCTAAAACAAAATCATACAATCAACTCCAATGTAGAGCCTGAGGTGATTGGCGTTTAACTCCGTCTGATTCTAAACAGTACCTATACCAATTAAACCAACAGCAGATCAATGAGAATAGTTGACGACTATTCATTAATTAGTTTCAGCTCTAATCTTGAATGACCTAGGTTCTGAAAACTTGGGGCACATTCTGGAGCTAATTTCCAAATGAGAATGAGTTTCACTTGCAGTAAACAAAATTTGTTTGCATCGTTCAAGAATACGCTAATTTACTTAAGCGGTTATGTTCACAATTTCCTGCAGCAGCCTAAGATTGAGTATGCTCAGGCACTAAGGTGGGAAAGGACAGCTTCCTCGTAAAGGAATTATTCATGTACTTTAATACACAAGATGTGTCAATACAGGAAAGATGAATGCTTCTGCATCAACTGCAAATACTGAATACAATTACCTAAAATATCCACCCATTCCTTACAGTCTGTCTTAATAAAGTACCCTTAAATGAGCGTCTA
The DNA here is from genome assembly GCA_009667805.1 of Leptobrachium leishanense. Lineage (NCBI taxonomy): Eukaryota > Metazoa > Chordata > Amphibia > Anura > Megophryidae > Leptobrachium > Leptobrachium leishanense. The sequence continues at coordinate 133,955,161 of CM019063.1, read as the reverse complement.
GTGCCGGTGTCAGTAACTCCATGATACAGAGCCACTTGCATTTTCGAAACATCTGGAGGGTGCCGACTAGTGTTTGATATAGTATAGCCAACCAATTAAACCAAATTAAGACCTAAAAGAAATGGGGGGGGGGGGGTGGAGGAGAGACAAAGCTCAAATCTTAAGGAAAAAGCATAAAATTGGCTTAACCCCTTCACTGCTGAACCATTTCACGTCTTAAAAAAAACCACGTTTTCCTTTTTTTCTTTAAACATGGTCATGTTTGGTATCTTTGGAAAGGCCATTCTCTGGCATTTCTAATGATATCAAACATGACCCTGCTAGCTGCCAACAGTTGGGAGATAGGGGGTTCATTTGAACCCCGATATCTCCACCCCCATCTTTCCTTAGTCAATGAGGACGTTCCCCACACGTCCTCAGCAGTGAAAGGGTTAATCTTCAAATGGTAAATACCAGTCACAGTCTCCCTGTTAACTGGTCGTGACACCTTGCAGCTAAATATTATAGAGCTAGTTTAAAACTGGACCAAAAATAAAATACAGATCACGATTGACTGCTGACATTTAATAATGCTATGAGTAGACTGGTCTTGTGTACATTCTTTTTATGGTGTTAGACTGTAACATTACTCAGCTTCGTGTAGCACAGGGCTGCATAGAGGCAGCCTCTGTAGTTACGTTTTCTGGCTCACATACACTAATGGCATTTTGATGTAGAGTTTATTGAAAAAACACCTGTTTTAACACTGCAACAAAAAAAAAAAAATAGCTGTTCCAAAGGTCCGTTCACACATTTTGATCAAGTGAAGCAGTTCATAGTTGTATCGAAATAAAATATTTTGGGAACTGCAGTTTGTTTCATCTTGTTACTCGGAATGAACTTTGCATGGAAAGGTCTTGCTCTGTTAAAAGCAATGTGGGAAATATGTGCTTAAGGTTTCAAGGACAGAGTTTATGCTTCAGCTACAATTATGTCTCGTGTGACTTGAAAAGCAGCTATCAGAGCGCTGAGCTGAAGCTTCTCACTGGTTCCAGAAGCCAATCTGTGTCTGCAAGAAACAATCAGGCTGGTTAAATTTGAAATGTTCTGACAGATTACTCAGACAAAACAGGCAAGTTCATGTGGGAGCATTGCTACAGCAGCAATCACGAGTGGTCAGGCCTTTGGCTAATGTGAAGATTGTATGCTAATGGAAGCCATAGTGCAACCAATGTTAGCGCAGGTAGATATTTATCTTATCCAAAGAATGTGAAAGGGTGAAGTTAGTTGCAAGAATTTAGACTAATGGTAACAAGTTGAGGCTAGTTCTTGAACTGGAAGGGGAAAGGCAAATACCATATGTAAAATCAGAACAGTTTCAGCTCCGCTTCCATAACTAAAACTACTCAACGTATTCTATTGTGAAAGGAGCTGATCACCTGAACACACCTGATGCTGCTGCAGCAACACTACATGCCAAGACTGACGGATTAGCAGGTCTGCTACTTACTCTATATCTGCCATCTTAATTAAAAGTTGCATTCGAACAGAAGATGGAAAGTCCACTGTAAGAAACAAGAATGTTATATACACTGCAGTCTGGTGTCATTAAATGCAATATTGCCCTGTAAACCATAGAAGGGTGACAAGTCTTACTTTGAAATGCGGAATGGAAGTATATACACACACACACACACACACACACACACACACACACACACACACACACACACACAGTGGTGAGACATTTAACTCTGGTCACTTCCCCTAAAATTACCAAATTTTCCTATTATATTGACGGAAAGTTTGGATTTTAATAAGGACTGAGGCGAGTATTTGCAATCCCTTTCTTTATTGCACCCACAGCAGTAAAGAACAGTGACAATAAAGAACAAAAAAAAAAACAAGAAAACCAAGCCCCCAATGTGGGGTACACTCCCAATCTGTAAGCCCCGCCCCCAAGTCTATAAATGGTCTGGGCTGGAGCAGTCACACCCTCTTTCTTCATGCGACTAACGGAAGGAGGCCCAGGAACTAAGTCCAGGGTGCCCGTCAAGTCCACACAAAGATCCACTCCATAGGAATTCAAATGGCTGTAAAAAACATAACACGAAGCCAAAGATTAAGAAGGGCGGACAGTAAAACACCGGTACCCAACCCCAGATATGAGGAACAAAATCAAATGAAAATCATGCGCTGCGCCCCTCCACAGCAATAACCCAGCCGGTCGAGAACACACCCCCCCAGGGCGGGAGAGGCGGGAAATACTCGCCTCCGAGTCCTTATTAAAATCCAAACTTTCCGTCAATATAATAGGAAAATTTGGTAATTTTAAGAAAGGACGTCGGAGGCTCCTATTTGCATGTTCAACGCATCAGTGCCCGTGACCAATGAGAGACCGGCTTAAAATAAAAGTACGAAAGGAAACAAAACAATATCGGCCATCTTGCCAACAATTGTCAGTGAGACAAGGACGGGTTGTCCTGGCCACGATCGCAGAAAAGCAACAACTCGGGATACATCCCTAGTAGAACGAAGATCTCGGAGCCGGGCCGAGAAAGACTAGCACCCACTATCAAAACCCAAACGACCGGCCGACCAACAGACGTGAATAGCGTGGAAAGCTAAACCTGACTCAAACAATGAGGACAAGAAATCCAACACTGAACCTAAAGGAGCAGAAGTGGAATCGTTTCCCCGGCGAAGGCACCCCCATGCCAAGCGGCCCATGCAAGATGTAACAACACATCAGTTCCTGACAAAATGTCAGAAGCCCTCAACGAGGACCGAAAACCAACCACGCCACCAGAGACAGGCGTCTCGCTGAGAACAGCAGATGTGGAAGGCCGTCCGGTCCTGTCAACAGCGCATTCGACTCCGGCAACGACCTGGGAGGTGCCACTGCATGTTTCCAAAATAGAGGGAACCACGGGTGGGACCGTCAGAGCGGTGTCACAAACACCAGTTCCACCTCCGTGACGCAGAGACGCCTCCTTATCGGAAAGGAAAGGTGGTGGTGGGGGTCATTCCTCCTCGGCCAACAGGCCATTATCTTGTGGAGCATAGATCTCTAGTGCTCCGCCATCCTCCCCGTGCTCGGGTTCCTCACTCGCCGAGTCAGTGGTCGTGGGGAGTCGGCCAGAACCCAGAAGGTTAGGCCTGATCTTAGAGACCGCTACTGAGGCCCCGCGGTCAGGGGCTCATTTACGCGAGGTCACCTCGCAAATCTCAGAGGGCAGAGTATCGGGGATGCCAGCCCCTCCAGGAGGATTATCCATGTGCTTTGCCATAGCACCTTTCTTGGAGCCCACTGGGTTAGTTCAGAGGGCATCGTGGGGTCCCATATGAGGGTTAGTGTCAGAGGTTAAGGCCACAGGTAGTGGATGCCAGCCCCTCTGGAAAGGTGTTGGGCCTTGCCATCTGACTTTATACCCGCGGCACATAGCAGGGGTGCATCTGGGGGCCTCACCGTGGTGAGTAACTTGCACGGGAAGCCATCCGCTCGTAGCGGCAATTCTGTGTTGGCATCCGCCATAATGGATGTAAAAATCAGATGAAGTTTCATGTTTCAATACACAAAGTGGAATTCTATGGTGAGGATACAAAATCCAGCATTTACCTTCATGGCTGAAAAGCAGCGTGTGAAGTGTGGGTCGTTCAGAGGAGCGGCTTCTGGTCTCATTATGAAGGACTCATCTTAACGAGAGGTTACCGTGGCAGATGAGCTTACACTTTAATGCCCATGCAAGAAATCCAAAACCTCAGAGTGGTTTATTTCACAAGTAATTCTATAGAAAGGAGCACAGGGACACCTTGTATCTCAAACTCCGTATTAGATACCGGGACATCCGTATATTTTATAATCCATATGTGACTCCTGGGACACCTGTTATATTTACCAGAATGAGATGTAGTGACATCTATATTATATCCGTATGTTATACAGGGACCTCCGTATATTTATCAGTTGTTATACAGGGACGTCCGTATATTTTATAATCCATATGTGACTCCTGGGACACCTTTATATTTACCAGTATGAGATGTAGTGACATCTTATATTATATCCGTATGTTATACAGGGACATCCGAATATTTTATCAGTATGTTATACAGGGACATCTGTATTTTTTATCAATATGATATATATAGGGACATCAGTACGTAATATAGGGAAATCTTATATCAGAATGTTATATATAGGGACATCTGTACGTTTTATTGGTACGTAATATAGGGACATCTTATATCAGTATGTTATACAGGAACATCTGTATACTTTATCATTATGTAATCTAGGGACATCTGTAGATTTTTCCAATATGTTATATATAGAGACAGCTTTATATTATCAGTACGTTAGTATAGGGACATCTTATATCAGTATGTTATACAGGGACATCTTATATTATATCCGTATGTAATATAGGGACATCTGTATATCAGTATGTAATACAGGGACATCAGTATATTTATCAGTATGTAATATAGGGACATCTGTATATCAGTATGTAATACAGGGACATCAGTATATTTATCAGAATGTAATATAGGGACATCAGTATATTTATCCGTATGTAATACAGGGACATCAGTATATTTATCAGTATGTAATACAGGGACATCAGTATATTTATCAGTATGTAATACAGGGACATCAGTATATTTATCAGTATGTAATACAGGGACATCAGTATATTTATCAGTATGTAATACAGGGACATCAGTATATTTATCAGTATGTAATACAGGGACATCAGTATATTTATCAGTATGTAATACAGGGACATCAGTATATTTATCAGTATGTAATACAGGGACATCAGTATATTTATCAGTATGTAATACAGGGACATCAGTATATTTATCAGTATGTAATATAGGGACATCAGTATATTTATCCGTATGTAATCTAGGGACATCTGTATATTTATCAGTATGTAATCTAGGGACATCAGTATATTTATCTGTATGTAATACAGGGACATCAGTATATTTATCAGTATATTTATCAGAATGTTTTATATAGGGACACCTTCATAGCAGAATGTTTTATATAGGGACACCTTCATAGCAGACAGTTACTCAGGCACTGCCTCTTTAAGAGATCCTTAAAATTAGTGGATAGGGCAGAAAACCAGCTGTTAAAGGGTTAAAAGGATCAGGCACACAAGCCAGAGGATTAACAGTCCGCTCATCAATCACCGGGAGGTGCAGGCGCTGTCTCTCTGTAATCAGAGCTCTCAGCGGGGGAGGCTGAACGTGAGGGAACTTCAAAGAGTGCAGCATCGTGCAGGGAAACATGATGACATGCGGCAAATGGCGCGAAAAATCAGCCCGCGAGCCGTGCCCCCCCCCCTTGCGAGTGGGAGCAGCGCACGAAGCCCAGGATAAACGGTGACCCCCCCCAGAGGAAGGAAAATAGACACTGAGAGTCAAATGCATGTGAGCATCAACGAAGCGCCACTGCCATCATCCCCCAGAGAGCGAAAAAACACGGGAGCACAGGGTCAGACACCGGGGAATCCTCCTCCGGGTCATAAACCTCCTAAGTGTCAGTACATGCCATTAGCAGCCAAAGCTCCCAGCAGAAAAACACACAATCGCCGCGGCTGAAGCCGGATGGTCCCAACCAAAACCTAATAAGTAACAGGAGAGAACAAACAAGGCAAGTAAAGGGCAGTAAAATCCCAGTGATCTGAAGACCAACCGGATTTTACCCCCAATCGGGTCAGCTGACCCCCGCGGTTAGAGCCGGGGAAAGTCAGTACCCTGCAGAGCAACTCAATCTATTATATATATATATACGTGAAAATAAAAACCAAGTATGTAAAATGGTGAAAAACTGAGATAAATCAATAAATAGCTACCAGAAAGTAAAAGGTTAGGGATACTTATCTGGTCTGTAGCAGGAGCAGTAAAGAAAGAGGGTGTGACTGCTCCAGCCCAGACCATTTATAGACTTGGGGGCGGGGCTTACAGATTGGGAGTGTACCCCACATTGGGGGCTTGGTTTTCTTGTTTTTTTTTTGTTCTTTATTGTCACTGTTCTTTACTGCTGTGGGTGCAATAAAGAAAGGGATTGCAAATAGGAGCCTCCGACGTCCTGCCTTAAAATCATACTATTGCATCAAGCATAAGAAAACTGACTATAGCTCCTAATAACCATTTTTTATTTGAAGTCATTCTTTTAAATCAAAGATTAAATATCACAATACTGTTCAGGAAGGACAGAAACTAGGCCAGCCATTAAAATTGTGTTGTGTCTGACAACCTTAACAGGCCTAGTTTCTCTGAATCCACCATGTATTACTTTCCTTCAGAATTATTAGGAAAAGAAATAAGTAGTACACTAAATAAAGTCCACAGTCCAACAACAGGGACAAAAAGCTTTAAGTCTATCATTCAATTTTACCAGTTTTATATCTCCAGTACAGGAGGACTCAAGGAAGGAGCAGGCCTGTGTAGGAGGGAACAGACAATGCAGCCGTGACATCCATATTTTTCTTAATATTAAATGGCTCCAAAACCAGAACAGTTAGTATAGATTATGATGATTTCTGGGGAAGTGACAGTTCCTCAATAGCCAAATTCTAATCAGCCGTATGGCCATATTTTTGGTCTTCCATCTAATACAAACTCTGCCATAAAGCTTCCGTGCAAAGAGATATTGCAGAAATAAGTCAAATTACATAATTATATACACACACAAGTCTGCAAATCCTTTTTATTGCCTCTAGTTTATGACACTGGAATTTTTAGAGACTGTATACACACATCTTGAGACACCACCTTTCATATTTATCCGTAACGAGAAATTGGGCAGCTTCTAGTGTTTTTTGAATAGAGCTGCTGTATAGGTCTCTGTCCTTGCATTGATCATGTTACAATTGGAGCACCTTTTTCATTGCACAATCCAATGGGGGGGGTGTAAATAAATCAATCGCAAATAACGAGGCACACACTAAATCGGCAAAGGCTTGTGTATCAGACTAAGCTCCCATGAGCAGGGCCCTCTACACCTCGTTTCCATTATATATTTATTTTGTTCCCTTTGGTTATTGTAAAGCACAGCAGAAACTGTTGGCGCTATATAAATTAGGACAATAATATTAGTGAGCAGCAGGCCATAGCCTGAACCTCCGTTACGATAATTGCTAAATGTTACCTTTCTACGAATCCAAGACTCTGGTTATTTTACAGAATTTAGCAGTCTAAAAAGATACAGGATGCCAAGCTCCCTCTACTGGACCAAAAATGCTTCTCAGCAGTTAATTAACATTACAGTTGCTGTAGGAACCCTTTAGATATGGGAAGGGAGGGTGGGAATCACCAGAGAAACGTACTACAAACAGATGGCACTTGATTCGATAAGGACTTGGTTCCCATTACACACTGCTGTCTTCAATATAGCACAACAACAAGAATATTCGGTATGCTTTTACTACATTCAAAGCCAGAGGGAGAGCAAAGACGTCATTCCTCACCCCAAGAGACAAAGTTAAAAAAAACAAAGCCAAAAATCCCTTCTCAACACCTGATGGTTTCACTTTAAAGTAGGCCATATCACAGAAGCACACAACAAAAGACAAAAAAAAAAAGTACTTTGTACAAAGAAGTTAATTACAGCAGTCTGATTATGCTCAACCCTTTATTTACCATGTTCTATTAGTTGGAAGAAGAAGAAAAAAAAAACACGTAACAGTTATTGGAAACATGGGCTGCTTAGTTAACATTTAACAGGGTTATCCAAAGAGGTGCTCTTCCGTTCCCTGCACTTCAGGGAGGAAAATTCCCCATACCTTGCGTAAATTCAGCATTCTCTGCAGGGTCCTTGAAGTGCAGGGAAAAGCCGCCACAAAACCTCCCGTTGAAAGAAAAAAAACTTAAAAGCGGTTTGCAAAACAACTACACATAAAAAGGTCCTATGAATAAACAAGTCTGTTCCAGAGAGAAGAAAAAAAAAAAAACAGAATTTTTTTGCTGTAAAAAGAATAAATGGTTTAATAAATGTTGAAAATGGGAATATTTTTTACATTGAAACCTATGGGATTCACCCAATTAAACCTGCAGAATGAAAACACCAAACATCGGGGCATTTCACCGACATGTATAGACCTGAATAGATTAACCATTGCTTCTCTATGGGGAGTTCACTGCCAAACAGGCACTGTATTTCAATGGCAATTCACCAATATTTGGCGAACTGCCAGCTCTGAATTTTAAGGCAGGCTCGGAGGCTTCATATTTGCAATCCCTTTCTTTATTGCACCCACAGCAGTAAAGAACAGTGACAATAAAGAACAAGAAAAAAACATAAAACAAGCCCCCAACGTGGGGTATACTCCCAGTCTGTAAGCCCCGCCCCCAAGTCTATAAATCGTCTGGGCTGGAGCAGTCACGCCCTCTTTCTTTACTGCTCCTGCTACAGACCAGATGAGTATCTCCCATTTTACCTTCTGGTTATATTTATTTTGTGATTTTATTATATATATGGTTACATTCCTTGATTGTGTGTATTTTCTCTATATTTACTCAGGGTACCGACTTTCCCCGGCTATAACCGCGGGGGTTGGCTACCCACCCGGCGGGTAAACTCTAGCGGGCTTTTCAGTCCGCTCGGAGTTTCCATCGGCTGCTGACTTAATTACCCTATAATAGGGAGAAAGTTTCTCTTACCGGCGTTGCGGTATCACTGGGGCTGGGCGCGCAGCGCGCGACTTCTTAGCTCCATGGAGGCTGGCTGGGTTCCCGCGAGATCGAACGGGATCCCCGGCCATCTTGGGATCACGTGACCGCATGCGGTTTCCGAGATTACACAGCGCTCGTTCTGTAAGTCGGAAACGATTGCTGTGCCATGGCCCATTCCGACCAATCTAGGGGTAGTGGGGCTTCACAATGAGGAATCTGACTCAGCTCTGGTTCCCGGCATTCCGATCGCTCGGATGCCTTTGCCTCCCCTCCTCCTCCTAAGAAGCGATCTAGATCGGCCTCTAGATTCGCGGCACTGGAGGCCTCACTCCAGGCCTCCATTTCCCGATCTCTATCCTCGGCTGTATCTACCTTGTCCCTATCCTTTCGCAGGACCATGGATGAAGCGGTGGCTTCAGTGCAGGGACTCCCCGCTGCCAAGGCAGTTCCGGTTTCCCCTCCAGGACTGGCTGCCCCTTCTGATGCAGGCCCGAGTGGCTCTAAGAGACGTGCTAAGACAAAGCACTTAGATGATCCTCCAAGAGGGGCTGGCATCCCCGACACTCTGCCTATTGAGATTAGCGAGGTGACCTCGCATAAGAGAACCCCTAGCCGCGAGGCGTTGGTGGTTGCTGTGGCTAAAGATAGGCCTCTACCCAAGGGTTCTGGCCGACTCCCCAGGATTTCTGACTCGGAGGGTGAGGAACCCGAGCAAGGGGAGGATGATGGAGTCATTGAAATATATGCTCCGCATGATATAGGCCTGATGGCCGAGGAGGTTGGTCCCCCACCACCATTGATATCTGATAAGGAGGTGGTTTGCGACCCTCAGGGCCGCCCAATGTTTTCCCCAGCGGGGGTGCTGCACCCAAGATCGACCGCATGGTCCCCTATGCCCCACGTGGAGTTGTGGGTTGATGCCCATATGCGTCTCCCTATGGACAAGGAGACTAGGGTCAATATGAGGGCTGAATGTCCTCGCCCTACCACCGCAGGCAAGACTTGTCTCACCCCGGTGGTTGACGAAGATTTCGTCAAATTTATGACTGCCAAGGGGTGGTGCCCTAAGAAGGGTATCGATATGGCGTTGAGAGTTTGTGAGGACAAGGTCCTCGATGTGGCCTCCCCATTAATCTACCTCCTTGATATGGTGGAGGATGCCCGGTTACACGATACCCCCTTGGATTTAGACGAGACCACGGGTTGGATTCAACGCTCGTTGTGCTTGTTGGGGGGCGCGAATGCAGCATTGGCCGCTGAACGGCGCAAGTCGATGATTCTGAGGATGGACCCTCACTTACAGCCATGGCCACTAGAGACAAGGGGGCATCGGCTAAAGGTATGCTTTTTGGTGACGGTTTCATCAAAAATATGGGTACCTACACCAGCGCCTTTACCGCCCTGGATAAGGTTGAAACGGCCATAAAAAAGGTGTTCCCCAGGAAGGTTTTCGACCGGGCTGGCAGAGGAAGGGGCCGCTCTGCCAGCCGAATCGGTTCTGTGGGCATTACCAGAGGCTCCTTCCGGGCCTCCGCTGCCGCTGATCCGGGTCCCACCGCCTACGGACCGAGCACAGGCCTGGAGAGGCCGTGGTTTCAGAGGTGGTCGAGGTGCCTTTCGTTCCCGGCGTCCGAATGGTGAGTCTTCCATTTCTTATTCCACATTCAAATGTTCAGGTGGGGGGCCGCATCGGTTGTTTTCTCAGGAATTGGGAGGTTTTAACATCAGATCCTTGGGTCCTCCATACTGTGGGGGGATTCGAAATAGAATTCGAGTCTACCCCTCCTTGTGGGGCGAAAAACCCCCAACCTCTACACCTTTCCGTAGACCAAGAACTCTTGGTTCAGGAAGAGGTCACGGCTCTGGCACTGAAAGGTGCTATCGAAGAGGTCGCTTGGGACTCCAAGTTCGTGAGCAATTTGTTCCTGGTGGCCAAGAAAGGGGGCGGCATGCGCCCGGTTATAAATCTCAGGAATCTCAATGTGTGGGTGACATATCGTCATTTTCAGATGGAGGGTTTTCATACGCTCAGGGATATGCTCTTCGTGAACGATTGGTTGGTCAAGCTGGATTTGAAGGACGCTTACCTTTCGGTCCCCATGGCTCCAGCGTCCAAAGACTTCCTTTGTTTCCCCTGGCGCGACCGTATGTGGCGCTTCACATGCCTACCGTTCGGCCTTTCATCCGCTCCGTGGTGCTTCACGAAGCTCATGAAACCTATCGTGGAATCTCTGCGTATACGGGGCGTACGCCTCGTCATTTATTTAGACGACATTCTATTAATGGCAGATTCCGCGGAATCTCTTCTCCTCCATTTGTCATGGACAATCTCGCTCTTACAGGATTTGGGTTTCCTGATAAACGAGGAGAAGTCTCTGTTAGTGCCCACTCGGGGCTTAGAGTTCCTAGGTTTTCGGCTGGACTCACACGACATGACACTCAGTGTTCCCCCTTCCAAGATCCGTTCCATTCGCAAGGAAGTTCGTTCACTCTTGCGGGACCCCTTACCTACGCTAAGGGAGCTGGCAAGGGTGATCGGTCTCCTGGCAGCAACCCGACTAGCGGTTCTCCCTGCTCCTCTTCATTACAGGGCCCTCCAGAGATTGAAGGCCCGTTCTCTCCGTTCGGTGACGGATTATTCCCGCAGGGTCCCCCTCTCCGACGATGCGAGGAGAGATCTGGAATGGTGGTTGACGGATTGGTCTCGTTGGAATGCTCGCCCAATCCGGCTTCCTCTACCGACGTTGACTATAGAATCCGACGCGAGCCGTTCGGGTTGGGGGGCGCGTTGCGGAGTGGTGGAGACAGGCGGTGGTTGGTCGATCCAGGAACAGGGTCTCCATATCAACGCTCTGGAGTTGCTCGCGGCGTTCTTCGCCCTCAGATGCTTTTCCAGGGGGACCGATCACCACTGTGTTCTCCTCAAACTGGACAACCTATCGGCGGTCAGATACATCAATGCTCTGGGGGGACCTCGATCACTGGCTCTGACGTCGGTGGCCACCGAATTGTGGAGCTTTTGCCTTCCTCGGGGTCTGTTTGTTGTGGCTCAGTACCTTCCAGGTCTCGCCAATACAGTGGCGGACTGGAATTCGCGTCACCTGACGGACTCGGGGGATTGGCGTCTGCAACCTTCGGTGTTCGCCACCATCGACGCGTTATGGGGTCCTCTCAGGATGGATCTGTTTGCTTCCAGGCTGAATCGTCAGTTGGCGGAGTTTTACAGTTGGCGTCCGGATCCGGAGGCATTAGGCACGGACGCCTTCGTTCAGAGTTGGCCGGAGGGTCGTCTCTTTGCCTTCCCTCCGTTTCAGCTGTTATTGCGAGTTTTGAGGCGTCTCTGCGACACGGGGTCGGAACTGGTGTTGGTGACACCGCTCTGGCGGACCCAACCGTGGTTCCCCCTGCTATTGGAACTAGCTCTGGCGCCTCCCAGGTTGATTCCACACTCGCCCTCCTGCTCCTGGGGCCGGACGGCCTTCCTCACCCGTTGTTACGGGAGGGGCGATTATCCCTCATGGTTTGGTTGATTTCAGGTTCTCTTGGCGGGCCACGGGCATTTCGGCTAGAACTGAGGAATTGCTGCAGCAAGCTTGGGCCCCAGGCACGAAAGGGGCCTATCGCTCTGCCTGGTCAGCTTGGCACAATTGGTGTCTGCGACGGGGTGAGGATTCCACTTCTGCCCCTCTAGGGTCAGTTTTGGATTTCTTGTCATCCCTTTTTGATTCGGGTTGGCGTTCCGGACCATCAACGTCTACCGTTCCGCATTGTCGGCTGGTCACCGGGGTTTCGATAGTTCCCCGCTAGGGCGACATCCGTTGGTGTGTCGTCTCCTTAAAGGGTGCGTTTATCTCGGCCTCCTGTTCCACGTTATTCCTCGACGTGGGATGTTTCCATTGTTTTGAATTTTCTTCGCACTTGGCCGGGTAATGCTTCTCTTTCCTTACGTCAGTTGTCGGCGAAGTTGCTGGTGTTACTGTGTTTGATCTCCTGTAAACGGGTTGGCGACGTTCGAGCGCTGGACTTTGGGGCACGATCTTTTCTCCCGGAAGGGGTTTGTTTTGATGTGTCCCGGCGGACTAAGACCGCAATACGTACGGTGTTTTTTCCGGCATACCCGGGGTCCCGGACTTATGCCCTGTACTTTGCCTTAGGGAATATGAGAGTCGCACTTTGGCTTTTCGTTCACTCCCGGTTTCTCCGCTGTTTATTTCCTTTTGTGCTCCGCATAAATCTGTTAGTTCACCTACGTTGGCGAGGTGGGCTCGCTGGTTGTTAGACCTTGCTGGGGTAGATGTTTTTCTCTTTTTGGTGCACATTCTATTCGCAGCGCAGCAGCTTCTAATGCTTTCCTAGCTGGCTGCCGCCTGGAGGACATTATGAAGTCTGCAGATTGGTCACGAGAGTCTACTTTTCGTACCTTCTATTTTAAACCGGTCTCGCATTGGTCTCAGGCACTGATGCGTTGAACGTGCAAATATGAAGCCTCCGAACCTGCCTTAAAATTACCAAATTTTCCTACTTCCTATGACGGAAAGTTTGGATTTTAATAAGGACTCGGAGGCGAGTATTTCCCGCCTCTCCCGCCCTGGGGGGGTGTTCTCGACCGGCTGGGGTTCTTGCTGTGGAGGGGCGCAGCGCATGATTTAGTTTGATTGTGTTCCTCATAGTGGGGATGGGTGTTGATGTTTTCCTGTCTGCTCTTATTAATCCTTGGCTTCGTGTTATGTGTTTTTTACAGCCATGTGAATTCCTATGGAGTGGACCTTCGTGTGGACTTAACGTGCGCCCTGGACTTGGTTCCCGTTTGTGTCTGGGCATCGTTCTGTTAGTCGCATGAAGAAAGAGGGCGTGACTGCTCCAGCCCAGACAATTTATAGACTTGGGGGCGGGGCTTACAGACTGGGAGTATACCCCACGTTGGGGGCTTGTTTTATGTTTTTTTCTTGTTCTTTATTGTCACTGTTCTTTACTGCTGTGGGTGCAATAAAGAAAGGGATTGCAAATACTCGCCTCCGAGTCCTTATTAAAATCCAAACTTTCCATCATAGGAAGTAGGAAAATTTGGTAATTACGGAAGCCCAGAAAGGCCATGCATTTTTAATTTAATTTTTTTTTGGTTTGTTTCATTAACTTTTTTTTTCCATACACTGGAAAAATAAAGGGTCAGGAAAACAAATGAAAACCATTTTGTTTTCCGGACTTTTTTTTTCATACACTGTTAGTTGGGAAGTGTCAGAGGAAGCACACACTGAAAGCAGCTACTTTGATCCGGATTCACAATACTGATCCAGGTAGATCTTGAGGAATGGATTTCCTTGCCTTGATCACTCTTAATTCTCTCACTTCACTAAAGTGCCTATGAAGTCTTCTTCCTCTACATATATGGAAGTACAAATAGTCAAAGATAGGAGTAGAGAAACACAACACAAAAAGATAGATCACGGAACCCAGAGTTTAGAGGACAGATAGCCAGTGAAGTGAGAGAATTAAGAGTAATCAAGGCAAGGAAATCTATTCCTCAAGATCTACCTGGATCAGTATTGTGAATCAGGATCAAAGTAGCTGCTTCCCAACTGAAAATGGCCTCTCTGGGCTTCCTAAACAGTGTATGAAAAAAAAAAAGTCAGGAAAACAAAGTAAAACAATCTTGTTTTCCTGACTTTTTCTTTTCAGTGTATGAACAAAAAAAATAATTAAAAATGCATGGCCTTTCTGGGCTTCCGTACTGAATAGCCAAATGGTTCCGAAATTGCACTGTATGGGGAAATTCACCATTTGGTGAAATTTCGGAGCCAATTTGGCTCGCTTTGAATAACACCTTAAATGTAAGGTGAAATATAACAATCTTTATGGAAGATGGCTAAGATTAATATTGTCAATTTCCTCTTAATTGTTAATGTATTAGTTTATCCAGTACAGAAATATTGTTTGAATGAAATATTGTAAACATTAGATGGTGTCCCTTATCTCACAGTGTCAAATACAGTAAACATAATGAAGATAATCAAATGGCCAGATCTCCTGCTTATGGGGATTTGTAGTGATTATAATGAGATTAATGCAGCATCTAAAAGAACACCAGTAAAATATCAAAATCTGTATGTGGCAAAATATCTGTGTATGGAAATCACAGTATCGGGACTCTACAGGGATTTTCAGCAATTTATTACCTTATCCCTGTACAGTAGTGAGTGACCCCAGAGCTCTCCCTGTATTCTGCCCTCTCCCTGGCTCTTGTAATGCAGCAGCAACGTTTGTGGAGCTTTTTATTACAGTGAGGGCAAGGGCTGTTCTGTAGCTTCTTTTACAGTAATACAGGGTGACACAGGAGTGACATCTCACTGGGAATTTTGTTTCTCAAAAGAGCGTACTAATGCATTTATAAAAAGGTGTGCACATGGGGGGGTTATTTGCAAAATTTACAGGGTTATTCAGAGAAAGGTGAAAACCAGGAGAACAATCTAGACCAAATAGCCAATTTGGAAAGTGAGAAATGGGACAATTTTTCTTGGTTTGGCTATTCTGACCAAGAATTTTCACTTCTCCAGTCATTCTCCTGAGTTTCACTTTTCTTTGAACATACCTGTAAGTTTTTCATTGCAATTCATACAAAATAGTGCATGTTGTACAACATCTTTGATAATCCATGAAATGTAGAGATTTTGCTGGGTGGAAAAACACAAAACCCAATCCTCCCTCCAGTGACTGCACAGTTAGTAGATGGCAGCTGACTACTAGGAGGGATCAGGTAACCCCTGCATGCTTGTGATATGCCCTCAGCTGAATTTATCTTGCCACGCTATGACCAAGGCCACCCCCCATTTCCATTACATCCTTACTGTATTTGAAAGATCTTTATTTTAGCATGTAGCTGTATTTCTGCATTGTATATATTTTTCCAGAAGTGCAGCATTGCATACATGCATAACCATATTCAAAAGAAGTCCTTACCTCGGTGCACATAAAGATGGATTTCGGTCAGGATGTCATGCAGGGCCAGGCCCTTCAGGGTCTTCAATTTCATTATGTCTGCAAGTGCCACATTAAGGAAGGTAACTGGATAAGACTGAGCCTTCACCAACTTGTCTTCGATGGAAAAAGACAGGCTTTTGCAGCCATCATAAAAAAAAAAAGGATACTTTTGTACGCAGAGGTGAAATCCTTGTTCAACATCCAGTCAAGAATGTTGGCTATGTCAGACCTCAGCGGGTGTCCTGTACAGGTATAGACTGTATCCTCAGTGACTTTTCCGTACGCCATATTTGTACTCTGCAAGATAGTGGATCAAATAAGGTCCATTGGTGCACTGGGACAATGAGGTATATTCCGGATTGTGTTCATTCGCCTCTAGTCATCGGCTTTATTTGCAAATCAGGAGTTATTCACTCGAGTGGGGATATTCAGCAATGGTTTATTAGAGGATATTACTGGAATGAATGTAGTATCAACATCTTTGAAACAACAATTAGGGGTGCCCAAAGAGCCGAATCTCATTGTTGGTTCATGGGGGTGTCAGCGGGAGGCCTAGGAATTTCCCCTTATTAGTGTCAATACAGGATAGCTTATATTTCTTTTTAATGGATTTCGCCCTGGGAGAGGTGAGACCTTGTAGGTTCCGTCCTCTTTTTACCTTCGTGATTTTTTGTGTGGCCAGCTCTGCCCTCTATCTTTCTTCGCCTTCCTCCCACCTTTTCTAAACTTACGATGTTCTTTTCGGGTTTGGGTCGAAATCCCTACAACCAGGTTCCCTAAGGCCAAAATCCCGACGGCCAACTTCCAGACAGAACAAGTGCCGGACCTACCAAGTTCTCTACACAGACAACTTCCAGACATCCAAAATCCCAGCGGCTAACCCAACCCCCTCCTCCATAAACCCAACCCCCTCCTCCATAAACCCAACCCCCTCCTCCATAAACCCAACCCCCTCCTCCATAAACCCAACCCCCTCCTCCATAAACCCAACCCCCTCCTCCATAACCCAACCCCCCCCTCTCCATAAACCCAACCCCCCCCTCTCAATAAACCCAACCCCCCCCTCCATAAACCAACCCCCCCCTCCATAACCCAACCCCCCCCTCCATAAACCCAACCCCCCCCTCCATAAACCCAACCCCCCCTCCATAAACCCAACCCCCCTCCATAAACCCAACCCCCTCTCCATAAACCCAACCCCCCCTCCATAAACCCAACCCCCCCCTCCATAAACCCAACCCCCCCCTCCATAAACCCAACCCCCCCCCCCCCTCATAAACCCAACCCCCCCCTCCATAAACCCAACCCCCCCTCCATAAACCCAACCCCCCCCTCCATAAACCCAACCCCCCCTCCATAAACCCAACCCCCCCCTCCATAAACCCAACCCCCCTTCCATAAAACCCAACCCCCCCCCCTCCATAAACCCAACCCCCCCCCCTCCATAAACCCAACCCCCCTCCATAAACCAACCCCCCCTCCATAAACCCAACCCCCCCTCCATAAACCCAACCCCCCTCCATAAACCCAACCCCCCCTCCATAAACCCAACCCCCCCTCCATAAACCCAACCCCCCCCTCCATAAACCCAACCCCCCCTCCATAAACCCAACCCCCCCTCCATAAACCCAACCCCCCCCTCCATAAACCCAACCCCTCCTCCATAAACCCAACCCCCTCCTCCATAAACCCAACCCACTCCATAAACCCAACCCCCTCCTCCATAAACCCAACCCCCTCCATAAACCCAACCCCCTCCATAAACCCAACCCCCCTCCATAAACCCAACCCCCCCTCCATAAACCCAACCCCCCCTCCATAAACCCAACCCCCCTCCATAAACCCAACCCCCCTCCATAAACCCAACCCCCCCCTCCATAAACCAACCCCCTCCTCCATAAACCCAACCCCCTCCTCCATAAACCCAACCCACTCCATAAACCCACCCCCTCCTCCATAAACCCAACCCTCCATAAACCCAACCCCCTCCATAAACCCAACCCCCTCCTCCATAAACCCAACCCTCCATAAACCCAACCCCCCAAACCTAGCCCAAACTCTCCCCTCCCCCCAAACCTAGCCCAAACTCTCCCCTCCCCCAAACCTAGCCCAAACTCTCCCCTCCCCCAAACCTAGCCCAAACTCTCCCCCTCCCCCCAAACCTAGCCAAACTCTCCCCCTCCCCCAAACCTAGCCCAAACTCTCCCCCTCCCCCCAAACCTAGCCCAAACTCTCCCCTCCCCCAAACCTAGCCCAAACTCTCCCCTCCCCCCAAACCTAGCCCAAACTCTCCCCCTCCCCCCAAACCTAGCCAAACTCTCCCCCTCCCCCAAACCTAGCCCAAACTCTCCCCCTCCCCCCAAACCTAGCCCAAACTCTCCCCCCAAACTCTCCCCCTCCCCCCAAACCTAGCCAAACTCTCCCCCCAAACTCTCCCTCCCCCCAAACCTAGCCCAAACTCTCCCCCCAAACTCTCCCCCTCCCCCCAAACCTAGCCCAAACTCTCTCCCCCCAAACTCTCCCCCTCCCCCCAAACCTAGCCCAAACTCTCCCCCTCCCCCAAACCTAGCCCAAACTCTCCCCTCCCCCCAAACCTAGCCCAAACTCTCCCCCTCCCCCCAAACCTAGCCCAAACTCTCCCCCTCCCCCCAAACCTAGCCCAAACTCTCCCCCTCCCCCCAAACCTAGCCCAAACTCTCCCCTCTCCCCCAAACCTAGCCCAAACTCTCCCTCCCCCTAAACCTAGCCCAAACTCTCCCCCTAAACCTAGCCTAAAGGTGGGTACTCGAGGACCGCGGTTGGGAACCACTGGCTTAAAGTCCTAACATGCCAGATTTTAAGGATCAGCTTGGGGAAATGCATACTGAATCCTGCAATCACTGAGCAGCAAATCATATCACCTGTGCTGTGCTTCAGATATCTGGAAAACCTGACCTGTTGGGGGTACTTGAGGACTGCGGTTGGGAACCACTGCTTTAAGCAATGGCTTGGTTCTGGTTTTTCTTCCATGATGGTCAGCTCTGAAGTGTACGGCTTAAAAGTATACTCTTATTTTTTCTAAGAGTTCCTTTTTTGTCCTTTAATTGGGCAGAGGATGCTGACCGCCTCTGCATCATTGTATATTTAGTTTTGGGGTTAATTTACTTACCTTTTGTCCCTCGCCGCACGCAGCTCCTCTTCAGCTCAGGGACTCCCAAACCCGGAAGTCCCTGAAGCTTTTCTAGGCAATTTGCACACCTACACAACCTTAACGTAGGAACCGCAAATTATGTAAAGGCGTTCCGTAAAACCTGCGCAGAGCGATGGATCGGAGCTGCGCACATGTGCAGATCTAGTCCATCGAATGCGTCTATGAGCCTGATCACTACAGGGATTGGTCTCAAATGCAGACATTGGCATGCTCTCTGATGTCAATAGTGATCGATCTGGTGACCAGCAGTCAGGAAATTCAAAAATCCCGGCTGCTGACGATGCTAGGCTGGTGGAGGAAGCTTCACCCAGCATTTCTGCCAGATCGGTGGAGCTGGGGGCCCACTCCTCATATCCTGTCCATTTTAAAATTATAAAGTGGACAGGATGAGTAGAGTGTCCCTTTAAAGTGGTCCTATGAACAGATACTCAAATATCCCCTGTGGCGATTTGCAGCTCTCTCAGGCCTATCTTTGTTGCCTGATTAATGTCCTCCTTTCCTGGTCTGTGAGTTCTGGTGGGTGGCCCTCTCTTGGCAGGTTTGTTGTAGTGCCATATTCTTTCCATTTAAAAAAAAAAAAATACAAAAAGATTTAAGGGTGGTCCACAGAATGTTCAAAGTTTCATTTTTGTCTTTTAAAACCCAACCCCGATCTGTACTTCAAGACTTTGTCCCTATAAGCTTTTTGGAGAGCTCCTATGTCTTCGGGGGCTCCGCTTTCCTCGTGGGTGTTACAGAACAGGTGGATATTTACTGAGATCATGTGACACTCAGATTGCACACAGGTGGAGTTTAATTATGTGACTTCTGAAGGTCATTGGTTGCACCATTTATTTAGTGGATTCATAGCAGAGGGGGTGAATACATATGCACACACAAAACTTTTCCATTTTGCATAGTTTTTAAACCAGTTATTTTCATTTCACCATTTGAGTAAATTCTAGGTTGTAATAAAACAAAATAGGAAAAATGTCAGAGTGGGGGGTGAATTATTTTGCAAGCCACTGTATGGGCAACAACGCAGCACTTTGTGAATGGAGCCCTAGGTGACACAAAGCACTATAGTTGGATTTGTTAGAACGGATGAAGCTAGGCCACAAAGGCTTTTGTGATTGCATTGTAACGGCTGGCTGAGGTCAGGGTATTGTGCAATATTCCAGGATGTACACATATTTCAATTTCCAGAACCAATCAACAACTAACCCCTTATCCTCCAGGGACGTTCTAGCAGTAAGTTGGTCCTAATAGCTGCAGGGGTGGCATAGCACGTCCTGCACGCTCTGGAGCTCTCCTTCTGCCCACCTCCTGTCCCAGCGGGCCAAGCACGTCATTGGCTGCTGCGGAACCACCCAAGTTCAGGCAGTACCGCAGCAGCTAAAGATGCGCTCGGCACACCTTCAGGGCAGGTAGGGTGTAGACGTCCATAGGGGGTGAGTGGGGCGTGCTATGCAGTCCTGTAGTGTTTAAATTAAACCTTACCTGCAATATATTCAACGCTCTACGCATGTCTCCATTGGACAGAGTCACCAGGGCCTTCATTCCGTCAGGGCTAATGTCCACACTACAGAGAAATAGGATTCAGAAAAACAAGTATATTGTACAAGTATTACAAGTAAAATAGTTCTCATTCGCAAAAAAACATCTTGCAAGGTTTAAAAAATGCCATATTCATGTATTTAAAAAAACAAACCCCCCCCTAAAATTTTAGTTACCGCATTAAGAGATATTTTAAGCTGGGAGTCCCTGTTCTATTATGAATATATGAATCAGAGTATCCTCTGGGTGCTTGTAGACGACCTCTCAGAACAACATCCTAATATATGGGAGACTAAAGCATAACAGATTTTTTTTCCGCTTTAGTTAGAAGTTTGCTCCCTTGAAGTCTAAAGCGGTTAAATATCTATAAAATGAAGAATATGTAGTGTAGAATAACCCGCCCCCCCCCCCAAAAAAAAAATCTGTATCCAAGCATGTGTCCCTTGGCTGTAAGACCGTTGCACTGACCCAGCCATGATTCGGTTTTTACCGAATAGATCGGAATGCTGTACCTTCAATATTATCTACCTCTTGTTGTACAATGAAAAGATTAATAATACTTCGTGTAGTTTGCACCAGAGAACATGTATGAAATGATAACGTAACAGTAGCTCGTCTAGAGCTCTACAAAAATCACCCACTGCGTCTTTTCAGAAATGTATTCTTGTTATGTGAACATATTGGTGTCACTTTTAAGTTAAGACATTTAGATGTTTATGCAGACCTCTCTTGTTCCACCACATACTCCAGCCTGGGTACCATCATCTCCGAGCTCAGTGGGCCAAAGCGGAACCTTGTACACCTGGACTGCAAAGCCGGGATGATTTTAGACAGGTAATTGCAGATCAGACAGAAGCGAGTATTCTCTGTGAACTTCTCAATCACTACAACAGAAAAGCCCAAATTATTGATATAAATAATCACAATTCTTCCATTACACCTTTTCTATGCCCAGTGATACATAGGTTTGGATATAAAATGTCTATGGTTACAAAATTATTAGAAAGGGAACAAAACTGTCACTATGGTTTCATAAACATATACAAAATTAACATGACAAAGCAATCCAAGGAATTAAAAAGGACACACTACACATTATAACCACTCAATACCCTCCGACTGGTCACACTGCTGTGAACGCCCTGCTCCCTCCTCTGAGGCACTAAGGATCTCACAGAGGGCTGATTCAGCCATCCAAATGCAGGGGCTTAGTCCCACCCAGACCCTCAACTCCGGTATCCTAGGCTTAGAGTATTTCAGATACCAAACCCAACCAATAGTATCAAAAGCTGTCCTGCATTGATCACTGGACTGGCTGTAGTGCACAGCCCTCGTGGTCACATGACATAGCTGGAAGCATGTCACATCCTGAAGGGCTCAGAGGTAGATCAGCTCTGGAATTAGGCGACTTTTTAAAGGAAACTAAAGGATTAAAACTGGAGAGGGGAGTGCAAAGGGGACCAGGAATGGTTTATGTTTAACCCCTCTGTTTCTTACCCCCCCCCTCCTGTTTTAACCCTATAGCATCCCTGTAACTGGCCATATTTCCTCAGTTTATAGCACTATACAGTTAGGACCATATACATTTGGACACAGCCACAATTGTCAATTTTAGTTTTTCCAATACTTTTTCCAGTATTTACCAAAACATATTCAAGCTATAGTTATATAATGGATATGGGCTGAAAGTGCACACTCTCATGTTTAATTTGAGGGTCTGTACATCCAAACTGGAAGGGTTTAGGAATTACAGCTCTTAAGAGTAGCCACCCCCCCCCCTTTTTTTCAAGGGACCAAACGTAACTGGCAAATTGAATCAAAAGCTGTTTCATGGGCAGGTGTGGTCTACTGCATTATTATTCATTCATTTTTAGAGAGATATACTGTCAGGCCAGATTCAGCCAAATGCCGCAAAGTTGATTGGACGGCGCTTCACAGTACAGATGGACAATGATCCAAAACACACTGCAAAAGCAACCCAGGAGTTCTTGAAGGAAAAGAAGTGGAATATTCTGCAATGGCCGAATCAATCACCTGAGGCGCGTTCAATACCTCAGCCGCTGCAAGTGCTAAGTTAGCAAATTGCCATTGAACGCCGTTCTGCCACTCAGCACTGCTAACTTAGCTACTCGCAGCATCTCCTCGGGTCGCTGCAAGTGCTAAGTGTGACGTAGTAAAGATGGCCGCCGCCATGAAGCAAGTAACAATTCCGTACGGCAATGTTAATTTTGAGGTTTTTTGTTCACCAAAGCACAAAATATTTATTATTTACCCCATGCACATAGACATATTACAGTTAAATTTATATTTTGTTTCAGAAGTAAACATAACGTTTATTCAATAAAAACTATCATTTGTGTGCATACAAAACGGAATTGTGCTGACTGCTTTTCTTTATCATATATACCTCAACTGTTGTCAGAGTCATACGAAAAACAATCTGAATCTTTCATTAAGAAATCGGCCATTTTGGATTCGAAATTCGCATCCAAAAGCGTTCAATGACACTGCTGCAGCAAACTGAATTGCTGCGCTGCAGCAATTCAGCAGCTGCTGAGGTATTAGGAAGTAAACTGAAGAAGAGGTCCTCCAAGGTAGTATTTTCTGAGATCCTACCTGTGCCACGTGCTACAGTGGAAAGGCAGCGGGAGATCAGGGAGGTCAATGCGTGGCTTAAAGCTTGGTGCAGGAAGGAGGGCTTTGGGTTTTTAGAGCACTGGGCTCATTTTGCACTGGGGTACAATCTGTATAGTCGTGATGGATTGCACCTGAATGGAAGAGGGTCTGCTGTGCTAGGGGAGAGGATGGTTAAAGGGTTGGAGGAGACTTTAAACTAGTGGAAGGGGGGGGGGGGGGAGAGGGATACAGTATCTTACAAAATGGAGACAGAGCAGATAGCGGAAGGGTTTCAGCTCAGACTAAGGGGGGTGGAGCCGGGGGGATGTGTAATGTCAGAACAGTGGAGGCATGTAATGTAAAGTCGCATTCAGCATGTGTGGGTAGAGACAACATTAAATGTATGCTTGCTAATGCAAGGAGCCTCAATAACAAGATGGGGGAACTAGAGGTAATTGCACACATATGCAATACGACATAATAGGAATAACAGAAACGTGGTGGGACGAAACGCATGACTGGGCTGTAAACTTAAACGGTTATACATTGTTTAGAAGGGATAGGAAACATAAGAAAGGGGGTGGAGTGTGTATATATGTAAATCAGGATTTAAAGCCTAATATTACACAACTGGAAAGCGATGAGGGAAATTTTCCTTATGGGTAAATATTTTGTTGGGGAATAAACAGGGAAGTCAACTATTGGTTGGCATAGGCTATAAACCACCTAATATAGATAATGATGAGGAAGAACAACTATTAGAGCAAATTAGGAAGGCTTAGGTAGCACTTTAATTATTGGAGATTTTAATTAATTAATTTTAATTACCCGGACATTAATTGGGATAGTGGGACTAGTAATCCAGCAAAGGGAATCCGGTTTCTGAACATTTTACATGATACTTTTATGTCACAACTGGTAGAAACACCAACTAGAGAGGATAACTGTCTGGACCTGGTTATAACAAATAATGTGGATCTTTTCTCAAATATTAATGTAAAGGAACAGTTGGGAAATAGTGACCATAATATGGTGACTTTTGAAATAAACTCAAAAAAACACATTCATAAGGGGCATGCTAAAACATATAATTTTAAAAAGGCCAACTTTATTAAAATAAAGGAAGCTCTCAATGTCATTGACTGGCAGAAACTCTTTCACGGGAAAAACACTGAGGATAAGTGGAATATCTTTAAACTAAAACTAGAAAAGTACACGTCACAATATATTCCACTGGTTAATAAATATAAAATATACAAGCTTAAACCTGTTTAGTTTAGAGAAACGGCGCCTTAGAGGGGATCTGATAACCTTATATAAATATATTACGGGCCATTATCAACCATTGTCTGATAACCTATTCATTTACAGGACTATACACAGGACAAGGGGTCATTTAGACTGGAAGAAAGAAAATTTAGCTTAAAGCATAGGAAGGGTTATTTTACAGTGAGAACAATAAAGCTGTGGAATTCTCTGCCTGTTGAGGTGGTTGGGTCAGAGTCTGTACAGACTTTTAAAAAACGACTGGATGACTTCCTGCAGACACAGAATATTAAGGGTTAGAATATTTAATATGTGGGTAAAAGCTTCTTGATCCAAGGAGAAATCTGACTGCCATTCTGGGGTCAAGAAGGAATTTTTTCCCAGTATGTTGCATATTGGCAAGCATTTCAGACTGGGGTTTTTGCCTTCTTTTGGATCAACAGCAGTAGGTTATGTGGGAGAGGCTGAACCCGATGGACGCATGTCTTTTTTCAGCCTATATAACTATGTAACTATGTATTGAACGGGGGCTCTGTGCTCAACCCAATTAAGCAGCATTTCACTTTCTGAAGGCAAAACTAAAGGCAGAAATAAACTGAAGACAGCTGCAGTTCGAGTCTGGCAAAGCATCAGAAAGGAGGAAACCAAGTCTTTGGTAATGTCCATGGGTTCCAGACTTCAGGCAGTCATTGCCAGTAAAGGATTAACAAAAAAACATTTTATATATGATTATATTTATTTGTCCAATTACATTTGAGCCCCTGAAAATGGGGGGAGGGGGGCTGTGTATAAAAATGGTTGCAGTATATACAATTGGTACTTGATATTTATGTTCAACCAACCCCTTGACCTAAAGTTGAAAGTCTGCACTTCAAATTCATTTGGATTGGTTTCTTTTAATTTTATTCTGGTGGCATACAGAGCCAAACATTGGGCCTGTGTCCAAATATATATGGACCTAACTGTAGTTTTATATGGAAGTTGCCAATTCCCAAGGTGGATTTGTAGAAGGTGATTACTGTATACCTCGGGGTAAGTCCAGTGGGAAATGCTGAAGCGCTTCTTTTACTTTCAGCTGAAATTTATGAAGTTCAATTAATCCTGAAGATCGATCCCCAAAAATCCAGTGATTTTCTTTACCTCTCCTATTGTGGGAAACTGGAAAATCTGTCTGCTCTACTCAAAGTTTGACCTGCCTTATTTGTTAAGACGATAAGGAAATGTCTGCCAAATACATAGACCTGCCAACCTGTTCCTTATGAAATATTGTGATACACCGAGTAACTCCGCTATCACAACAGAGCTGCATTTGTCTGCAGCAATGACGAACTTAAATACAGCCCACTGGCCATCTACAAAAGATGAATGGGACCAAGAGAAGTGTACAATTCCTCAATTCCTATGGACTACCGCGAGTATCACCAGATTAGCGCTTGGTTCTGGGGCCAGGTGCTAAATTAGAGAAAAGAAAAAATTTGAAATATGTATGCTCAACAAAAGCACAAACAAGGTGAAAAGGTCCAAAAACGCATCAGCAACTTGCGCCCTGGAAGTAGGAAAACCCCATCATCATATAGGGATAAATGTGAATAAACACAATCCATACGTAAACACACTAGAAGGCATTTTATTGCCCCATCAATATTTATGTAATTTGCATTTAGTGGTTAGCAAAACTGACATGAGAAATAAATATATAAATACAGCTTCTGTAACAAAGATTGCAGATTGTTATGTCTATCTCAAGATTAATGTAGACCTGGCAGTCCTGTAGCTTTGCAGGCATATGGCAGGGAAATTAAGCTCTCTTACCTCGTCTCAGGGCATTCTGAGCATCCTGCGTCATCGCATCAGCTTCATCCAAGATGACAAGCTTGAAACCTTTTCTGCAATAGTGAGACAGATGTTCAGGTGGGGACATTAGCATGCAGTATCAGCACCATTGGACATAAGACACGTATGTGTATGAGCCTTTAAAGCCAAAAAATTGCCTTGGCATTAGTAAATGAGTAGACATAGAAGCATTGTTGTTGCTGCCAAATACAGGAACAGCAGGCAACGAATGTGCTCAAATGGTTCACATAGCATAACAGCAGAAGGCAGGCTGTACAATACTAATGGTTTAACATTCCTTAACCACCCCTTCAATCATAGATCATTTAATTACATAAAATGTCCACATAAAAAGGCTATGCAATGTGTTTGCGTGCACACCGCTTTTTCAAGCACACAGCATTACAATACGCATGATGTTAGGCGTCATAAATGGTAAATTTTCAAGATGGAAATCAGTGGTAAGTGGTGTCCCTCAGGGGTCTGTTATAGGACCAATTCTATTCAATTTATCTATAAATGATCTTGAAAGTCATGTATCAGTGTTTGCAGATGACACAAAACTAGTAAACGTAATACAATGTGAGCAGGATGTTACTTCGCTGCAGAGGGATTTAGATAGATTGGGGGACTGGGCACTTAAAATTTAATGTAGATAAATGCAAAGTTATGCACTTTGGAATGAAGAACACACAAGCAACTTACACCCTGTATGGTACGGAGTTGGGGAAATCAAAGCAGAAGGATTTGGGATTTATTTTATAAAGGATTTTACCAGGAAGGATACATTGAGATTTCTCTCGTTTTCAAGTATGTCCTGGAATAATCACAGACTTCAAACTAAGTAACAATGTGCAATGTCAAACAGATGCCAAGGCCAGCAAGGTATTGGCATGCATTAAAAGGGGAATTCACTCTCGGGATGAAAACATAAATTTTATCCCATGACTCGGAGGCTCCTATTTTGCCATCTCTTTCTTTACTTTCTTCATAGCAGCAAAAGAGTTAACAATACGAAAAAACAAACTTCTCCCACAACAGGGGGTAAACACGCCCCACACCCTCTCCCAGTCTGGCAATTTAGGCCACTCCTCTTTCTTTGCTGCTCTTCAGACAAATAAGTTGCTTCTCATTATTTCTGCTCAAATTTCATGTTTATTTACGGTTTTCTGTGCTTTATGTGTTGAGATATGTACCCTCTGTTTGTACCTTGGGATGCTGCTACCCTCTGGTGTTAGCCGCGGGGGTCGGCACTCCACACCGGGCCTTACCGGGAGACCGACTAAGTCCCTGCGTCAGACCCGGCGTTCGTGTGCTATTTCGAACCCCGCTTGGACGTGCCCTCGTTCGTTCGGGACCGTTTGCCTGCTTCCAACTGCGTGCACCCACCACAGTTTTCGCGGGCTTCCCGCTCGAGGCGCGCTTCCTCTAGCGACGGCGTTAGACCACGCCCACTTCCCCTCGCGCTGGCCGCCATTTGACGATCGGATCCCACTCGAGGTACAGCGATGTCGGAATCCCAAAGCAGCGTGTCTCGCTCTCCCTCCCGGGGCTCCGGGTCAGAGAGTAGCTCCATGCATAGGGCGGCTGCCCCTGAGGGGAATACCCCTCCTTTACATAAAAAGCATAAGCGATCTAGCTCCCTCGGCCAAATTTGCGGCCGTCGAGGCCTCCGCTCCTCCATTACAGAGTCCATGTCTGCGGCTGTAGCAGATATGCACTACACCTTTAGACGCTCCATGGAGGAAGCAGTGACTGCACTTCAAGCGCGCCCCCCCCCCCCAAATAGCCTTTCCGCTTTCCTGCAAGGGAATGTGTCCCAGGCCTCAGAGCCTTCCCAACCCCGGGAACAATCGCAGGACGCCTCCCCTCAAAAGGGTTTTAGACCCCTCAGCCTTAGGGCATATTGATCCCCATATCTCACGTCCATCTGGTGCTTATGGAGGGGCTGGCAACCCCGCAACAATGCCTTTACTGATCCGCGAGTCTGATTCTCGCAAGAGAGCCCCTGACCGCGGGGCAACCAATGCAGCCGAGAGTACAAGACCCAAGGCGGCAGCCTGGAGTCTCGTCCCAAGAGGGACAAATTCAGGGAAAGGCGATCCTGAGGGCGATGACGGAGATGACTCCATTACACTATATGCCCCGGTCCATGATGAGGACCTTATGGTGGAGCCGCCCCCTATGCAGGTTGGGGATACGATTTACGACCCAGCGGGAAATCCCGTGTTTAATCCCCGTGAGATTTCCCACCCAAGCTCCATCGCTTGGACCCCCCAACCCCATATTGAGCGCTGGGTCAACAGCGTTATGCGATGCCCTCGACAAGGGAACCAGATTACACCTGCGGGTGGAATGCCCTCGGCCCACCACTACTGGCAAGACATTTATCACCCCCGAGGTGGATGAAGCCTTCCAGCAGTTCGTCGCCAACAAAGGTTGGTCAGCTAAGAAAGGCATAGGATTTCCCATAAAGGCCATAAAGACCTGTCAGGACAAATTGCTTGACATGGCTGGCCCTTTGGTAAAAGCCATGGGATATTGTTAATCACGCAAAATTATCAGAGACCCCGCTAGACCCCTCAGAGATTGAGGAATGGCTACAGCGCTCCATCTGTTTGCTAGGGAACGTGAACGCTGCATTAGCGTCGGAATGCAGGAAAACTATCCTGCTAAAAATGGATACTAACCTGACCCACATGGCCGCCAAGGCTGAAGGCCAACTCTTTGGCGAACCATTTGCAAAGAAGCTCAACACGTACGTGGGGTCTTTCTCCATGCTGGACAAGGCCGAGGCCACGATGAAGAGAGTATTCCCAGGGCGGGTCTCTCACAGGGCCGGCAGAGGCAGGGGTCGCTCTACCGGCCGTGCGGGTCACTCCCGTTCCTGTGGCTCCGTCTTTAACTCCACCCGTTATGCCGCCGACAACCCCAGTTCCGGCTCCCGTTTTTTTCCATCCAGAGCCAGACCCTGGCGCGGAGGCGCCTACAGAAGAGGCAGATCCTCCTATAGAAGACCCTCAGGTGAGCACCTTTCAGATTATCCCTTCATCAGGGGAGAAGGTCGGGGGTCAGCTGACCGACTTTGCGCACGCGTGGTCGCACCTCACTACCGATGCGTGGGTCCTGGCCACGGTACGGGGATTTTCCATAGACTTTGTGGACACGCCTACACAGACACAATCCCCGGGGGGGGGGGGGGTTGCAAATACTCTCACCCGCGGCACCTCTACCAGACCATCCTGCTGCACGCTGGATCTTTCTCCTTCACGCTGGGCCCCTTATCTTCCGGGCACAGCGTGACGGATAATCTCCGCCCCCTCATTCTACTCTCCAGGTCAGGTAAGCGGAGGGGGGGGGGGGTGGTGAAATAAACGGCAGGGGGTGAAATGGAGAGAAGAGATGAATTGGGGGGGGGAAGGCAAATGAAAGACGAATTGGGGGGAAATGAAAGATGAATTGGGGGGGAAATGGAAAGTAAGATGAATTGGGGGGGAAATGGAATATGAATTGGGGGGAGAAATGAAATGGAGGATGAATTGGGGGGAGAAATGGAGAGAGATTAAGGAAGAGGAGGAGATTAATGGGGAGAGAGAAATGAAAGAAATGGGGAGAGAGAAAATTGGGCAAAAGAAATTAAAGGGAGGGAGAAATGAATTCAAGTGGGGAGAGAAACTAATTAAAGGGGGCCCTTGGCAGAAAAAAGGTTCCCCACCCCTGGTGTAAACTGAGGGAAAGTACAAAGCTGCCAAGCTGTCAGCGCACTGGAAGTGACGCCAGAACCAGCGCCGCTACTACAGCTCCCGCTAGAGGCCATAATTGGTGAAATGGTGGGGTAGGCATTTGAGGTTATGCCAAATAAATCCTATTTATAAAGAAAGAGATGGGTGATACAGAAGGAGCAAAAAAAAAGAAAAAATGGGGATGGAAGTATCGCACACGAAAATTAATGGATTCATCTATATAAGCATCCAAGGGGGAAACCTGACTTTGGGGTCTTCTAACTTCTATTGATAACCTGGCATATGAATAATGTTAGTATTACGTTCCACTTGCTATATTGGATGCATAAACACCAAATTAATTTGGTCCTAAAAACTGTTGGAGAGGAGTCTGTACTTAATGGATGAAACTACTTGTCTGGGTCTGGTGCTTGGGTATACATGTGTCTGATGCCTGGGTATTAATGTTATTTATTTTGTAACTTTATTCTGAATAAAACCTTTAACAGTAATTTCATAAGATAATTTAAGAAGGCGTGTTTAGGGGCGGAGTTTAGGGCAGGATAGGTGGGGCAACTGGTGGCGAGTAACTCTTATGGTCTGGCTAGTAGTTTGGGACTTGAAATTTTGAGCCCTGCTGTAGACCATCGATTTACATAAAAATAAATTTTTGTAAAATAAAAATCAGGTGGACAGACGTTTATTGCGGGAGCTCCGTGTTTTGGACTCCCATCTGAGGACTTTTTGGCATTGCAGGCCATTTTTTTTACATCCTCCTGGGCTCCTTCAATTACGCAGGGGCATCAGGGCCAGATCCCAGTCCGGGGGAGGGGGGGGGGGGGGTTCGTTCCTGGAGGACTCTGGGATTGTTCCCTCCCAGCTCTGCCTGGTGCCCATTTTGGGGCCTACCTGGCAGTGGAGCTCTGCCTTAATGGCGCCCGAAAGTTGATGTCAGCTGCTGTTCGGCCTACAGTAACGACAATGGTGCGGTGGGGATCGTTTCCTAGGAAGATTGAGGGAGGGTCGCTCGCCACCTGATGGCTTGTTTGCATGGCTCAATTGGCACGGACCTCACCGGCATACCCGAACCTGTGACATTCTCGGAATCGCGGCCTGTCCCCATGCTGACACCGGACCCTGACTCGCTCCCACTTACGAGGGGAATGCTGGCAGAATTTATGAAGGAATTGTGAGAGATGTGGTGCACCACTGCATGAGAGGCTGGATGGCTACGTGGAGCAGATGCCACTTTGGTGGCCATGAAGGGCCCGAGATGGTGGCAGAGGGGGAGCGGCCCAGAGAGGACACAAGCAGTCCGAATGGATAGTTCCCTTCCTGGGCTGTACCTCTTGGTGGTGGGGGGGATTCGCAATTGTGTGTCCTACCTGAAGCCCCTATGGATGAGACCAGCGGCCTGCCGAGCCAGACTTCGTCAATCGGTATGCGGTGCTCCAGTCGATGCCCTCCGTTGGTGCTCCATAGCGGTCTGTCTCCTAGGATACTGCCAGATCGCTCTGCGACTGCTGGCTGAGGCGCGACTATATGGAAGTCTCCTTGGACGGATCTATTCAACCGCAGCAAGGGTTTGCCTGAGTGGCTTTCTTTTTGACTCGTGGTGCCTTCCTGTCACTTTACTGTGAGCTGTGGATCTCCCCCACCCCCATGTTCTTTGACATTGGCTGAAGCTCCCTTGACGTGCGCTGTGACCCCCCCCCCCCCCTCCTGTTTTTCTTTTTCGCTCCCTACTTCCATTTTAAGAGAGTTTCTGTCGACTTTTTGTTGACAATTGTTGCGGACTGGCAGGACTTGGCTCTTTGTGCAGCTGATAGGGTTTTGTGCCCTTCCCTTTTTTTTGTTTCTGTGCAGGAACATGGGTCAGCTACCATAGCTCTGTCCGCATGACTTTGCTCTGGGTCGTCTGGCCTCGTGGCCCCTAAAACGGCCTCTAGTTCCCTGTTGGAATGCCATACTCCTGGGCAGTTTCCCCACTCCTCTCTCATTTTTTCTGTTGGGGACCCGGCAACTCCACTTCTGTGGACTCCGCCAACCCTCATTCTATATACCCATGTCTGTGTGTGTATTGCCTTTCCCTGACGTCTTACATTTTGTTTTCTGTGATGCCTTTCTGCCTGCTCTGCTGACCTCATTTTATTATTTGTCTATTGTATGATGTATTTCTGCGTACTCTTCAGAAATAAGGAATTTGCAAAAAAAAAACGGAAAAAAAAAAAAACACTGCAGCAAATGAATACGTCCCAAATCACCATGAATTACCTACTTGAAAATAGTTCGGGTGCTGGAGAAACTAAGTATGGGTCCTCTGACGATGTCTATTCCTCTGTCATCAGAAGCATTCAACTGGGGGGGAAAAAAATGATCAAAACTGTAAATTTTGAGTACAGTTTATATTTTTAAATTGTATTACAGTAGAAGTAACACAAATAATTTGTTTTCGAACATCCAAGATACACGTCAGCGTGTGTAAAGTTTTACAAGCATTTATTTTTTTTGAGAAAGGATTTTACCAGGAAGGATACATTGAGATTTCTCTCGTTTTCAAGTATGTCCTGGGTGGCGAGAAGGTACCGTTAGGTGTCTTCCTAAGGACACTTACTGGAGAGGAGCTCTTGCCGGGATCGAACCCATGTCTCCACAGGCTCTCTCCATGAAGAGCAGTGATGTTACCTCTACTCCACCCAGCCGGTACATTTAGTAGTAACCCACTGCTTGAATGCACAGTTTTGGGCCATTTCCGATGAAGATCCATCACATCTTATGAAATTTAGCTCCAAAATATTTGGTTCACTGAAACTACTGATCCCGGCAACATGTAGGCTTTACAACTACCTGTGGCAGTAGGACACCCTGGGCCCTAAACCAACGTTTGTGCTACCTTAACCAGAGCTGTTGTAAACTTACCAGAGCCATTATAGTCTATGGAGTTTCTAGGTTTACAGCTCTGGTTAAATTAGCACCAACTTTGGAATATATTGAAACACACCTTAGTATTGATTGTAACATAGCTCTGCCCACAACAATAATATAGTTTAGGTGTCCTCCCTCGTCTTACAAAGGCTTCACAGAAAGTGCAGATCTCTGAAACTAATCGTTCTTAGGACTCTACAATGTCACAGTGCCGCCTCGCCTGCATCGCTTAACTAGAATAGAGGAGCAGAACGGACCCCTGTCAAAGTTCAAAACATAAATTATCTCTTAGAATGCTTTGGTGATGCAGTGTGATTTAATTTATTTATAAAAAATGTATATATCTGTAAAATAAACCAGACCTGGAGGAAATGTGTGCTGGCATCATGGAAAAATGTTTTGGGCTGCCGATCAGTCGTGTGCTATTTGGGATCAGCTGACGATACACAGTAATGATCGAAAACTGCACATCCATAGTTGTACATGCAGCTCTGTCGTGTGAGTGAGTCCCGGGGCCTCAGCATTCACATACCGCCTCTTCCCTGTCTGTTAAGCTTGCAATTGAATGCAGAGGCACCACGAGACTCTTCCCTGCCTCCACCATGACCAAGCAGGCAGGGAAGACGCTGAAAGTCACTGACAGGCTCTGGGACTCCAGCTGGAGTGACAGAGAATCTCAATGCCTGGCCCATCCCTGACTTGGGGATAGGCTTGAAAACGTTGATCCCCGAAAAATGCTGTTACGGAGTCCTGATACTGATGCTAGGGATCGGATAGAAACAGCTCTAGTTCTAATAAATTCTGGTTTGCAGATGCACAGAAATGTATTTGCTGCAGAGTTTGGCGTATCAATAAATGACCTGTCAGATACCTCTAAAACCATGGAGTTGAATGCTTTGTCTTTGTAAAGTTGCTTAGCACAAGCAAGGATAGTGGAGGTCTTGCCAGTACCAGGAGGTCCGTACAGCAGGAGGTGAGGCAGTTGGTCTTCACTGATAAACCTCTGAACTGAAGGGAGAGAACAATATTCAGGAGGTCAGATTCATAGCAAGAAAATATTAAGTCAGAAGTTGTACAAAGATCAATAAATATAACGGTGCTTCAGGAGAGCACTGACACCTCAACTGACTTTAAATACATAAGCAGATAACACGGTTTACTTCACAGTAAAACTTCAAGCTGGTTTTTGGAGCTCGGTTTTGTGACATGTCAGTGATTTTTCATGGCGCGGTACCGGTAAATTCTAACAGTATTTGCACCAGCAGCGCTTCGTGAATAATCCTTATAGGTTCTATGGCTGAGGGCACCATGCAACACCAAACCAGTCACGTCAAGCAGCTGTAACTTGGCCTTGTCTCAAGCATGATGGAATAAATCTCACATTAAAACAATGATTCTTGGATTCACTGTGACTGAGCATCCATTTACCTGGTTAATTTTTTTTTTTCTAACTTCAGGCATGAACCCCCTCCAAACGAAGAGAAACAACAAATTTTTCTGGGGATTATTTAGTAACACTAACCACGACCTGTCTGTAAGGATCGTGAGCGGATCATACCACTTCCATGGAAATCCCTGAGAACTTACTTGTGCTCAAGATGTCTTGATGAGAAATCAGATCATTGAGCGTCTGTGGTCGATATTTTTCCACCCTGTGGGGATTACATGGTGTAAAATCAACAACAAAAAGCACCAATGTTTCATTGTATAACTCACAACAGGTGTAAAACAGTACGACAGATTAATAGGAATAGCTTTTGCCTAGCTACAAATATTGTTAATCGCCAAGTCAGGTGCTCCAACGTTTGGAAGTCATTGCGGTACACAACTAACGAGATATATATATATTATACACACACACACATACACCCTCACGCTTCCTGCCGTCCAGGTTGAACTGCATACAACCAACAAGATATTCACGGCTGCACTCCAGGTCTTCATATCAAATAACGTTTATTTAATCCATAAAAATGGAGGTCAATGTTTCAGCTCCTATCCGGAGCTTTCCTCAGGACACATGTGATCCTGATGAAAGTTTGTGGATAACAAACGGAAATGATATATACAGTCAGGTCCAGAAATATTGGGACATCAACACAATTCTAACATCTTTGGCTCTATACGCCACCACAATGGAGTTGGAATGAAACAAACACAATGTGCTTTAACTGCAGACAGTCAGCTTTAATTTGAGGGTATGTACATCCAACTCAGGTGAACGGTGTAGGACTTACAGCAGTTTGCAGATGTGCCTCCCACTTGTTAAGGGACCAAAGGTAATGGGACAATTGGCTTCTCAGCTGTTCCATGGCCAGGTGTGTGATATTCCCTCATTACACCAATTACAATGTGCAGATAAAAGGCCCAGTGTTCATTTCAAGTGTGCTATTTGCATTTGGAATCTGTTGCTGTCAACTCTCAAGATTAGATCCAAAGAGCTGTCACTGTCAGTGAAGCAAGCCATCATTAGGCTGAAGAAACAAAACAAACCCATCAGAGAGATAGCAAGAACATTAGGCGCGGCCAAAACAACTGTCTGGAACATTCTCAAAAAGAAGGAACACACCCTTGAGCTCAGCAACACCAAAAGACCCGGGAGACCACGGAAAACAACTGCAGTGGATGACCGAAGAATTCCTTCCCTGGTGAAGAAAACACCCTTCACAACAGTTGGCCAGATCAAGAACACTCTCCAGGAGGTAGGTGTATGTGTGTCAAAGTCAACAATCAAGAGAAGACTTCACCAGAGTGAATACAGAGGGTTCACCACAAGATGTAAACCATTGGTGAGCCTCAAAAACAGGAAGGCCAGATTAGAGTTTGCCAAACAACACCTAACAAAGCCTTCCCAGTTCTGGAACAAGTGCCTATGGACAGATGAGACCAAGATCAACTTGTAACAGAGTGATGGAAAGAGAAGAGTATGGAGAAGGAAAGGAACTGCTCATGATCCTAAGCATACCACCTCATCAGTGAAGCATGGTGGTGGTAGTGTCATGGCGTGGGCATGTATGGCTGCCAATGGAACTGGTTCTCTTGTATTTATTGATGTGACTGCTGACAAAAGCAGCAGGATGAATTCTGAAGTGTTTCGGCAATATTATCTGCTCAAATTCAGCCAAATGCTGCAGAACTCATTGGACGGCGCTTCACAGTGCAGATGGACAATGACCCAAAGCATACTGCAAAAGCAACCAAAGAGTTTTTGAAGGGACAGAAGTGGAATGTTATGCAATGGCCAAGTCAATCACCTGACCTGAATCCCATTGAGCATGCATTTCACTTGCTGAAGACAAAAACTGAAGGGAAAATGCCCCAAGAACAAGCAGGAACTGAAGACAGTTGCAGTAGAGGCCTGGCAGAGCATCACCAGGGATGAAACCCAGCGTCTGGTGATGTCTATGCGTTCCAGACTTCAGGCTGTGATTGACTGCAAAGGATTTGCAACCAAGTATTAAGAAGGGAAAGTTTGATTTATGATTATTATTCTGTCCCATTACTTTTGGTCCCTTAAGAAGTGGGAGGCACATCTGCAAACTGCTGTAAGTCCTACACCGTTCACCGGAGTTGGATGTACATACCCTCAAATTAAAGCTGACAGTCTGCAGTTAATGCACATTGTGTTTGTTTCATTCCAACTCCATTGTGGTGGTGTATAGAGCCAAAGAGGTTAGAATTGGGTCGATAGAAAGATAGATATATCAGGAAACAAGCGGCACTCTGGGTATATCAATAGTCTAGCGCAGCACCGGGCAAGAACTGGAGAGATCCAGGAGTGCCAGATTGGAACAAATTTTTATATATTAATTAAATAAAAAGGCTTTTTGCTGCGGATTAAATAAAAATAAATTGAATACAACCTAAAAAAAAAAAAAAGTGTATATTTTTTCATTTAATCCTATGGGCTTTGCAAACGGCGGTTTTCCTATACAATCTATTTTTTCACGTTTCCCCTACACACGCCGGTTATACTATACAGTGTATCTTTTACAGGTTTCCCCGATGCACGGATGTTTAATCATACAATTCATCCTTTTCATGTAAACTTGTACCAGATCGACCAAGTCCCATCAAAATTGTAAGAATCGCTATTCTGTTGTAATCACACAAAATCGTTGAAATTGTCCATCGGTGGTCGGATGCAGTGGAAAAGGGCTCATTCACAGCATGTTGTAGGGTTGGTTGGACGACTTCAGGCGATATTATTGGATGGTCGCACAATTACGCTGCCAGTGGGAGGCCAGCTTAACTCTTTAATTTCCTTTAAAAACTCCTCAATCCAGAGCCGGCCTCCCTCTGATCTCTGCAGGAATTGACATGTCATGTGACCTGCAGAGTAGCTGATGTCATGCCACCAAAAGGGTCGTGACCCCCCCCCCCATTCTGATCTATGGACCTGGCAGACTCACTTGCTACCTGTTTGGAGTCAATAGCTTTTTAACCCCTTAAGGGCCCCTGACGTACCCTGTACGTCCTGTCCACAGGTCTCCCTTAGACCCGCGGACGTACAGGGTACGTCAGCGGCGCCAAATCCCACTCCCGCCCGATACTCACCTCCCTCGCTGGATCCCTCGGTGATCTGGCAGGGAGGAAGCCTGCCCATGTGATTTACATGGGCAGGCGAGGCTGATGACGTCGCCACGCTGCGTGGTGACGTCATCAGCAGGTGCCCCCATTCAAATCAATGGAGGGGAGGGGGGGCTCCTTCGGAGCCCTCTATCTCCCCAACCATTGAAGCTGGGGAGATGCTTTTTGCACCGCTGAAAAGGGGAGAGTCTCCCCTTTTCAGCGGTGTACAGCATTAACCG
Source organism: Leptobrachium leishanense (assembly GCA_009667805.1). NCBI lineage: Eukaryota > Metazoa > Chordata > Amphibia > Anura > Megophryidae > Leptobrachium > Leptobrachium leishanense. The sequence continues at coordinate 133,917,617 of CM019063.1, read as the reverse complement.
TTTCGCTGCCGGAAAACACGATTCGAACCTGGAGGGGGGCTGACATCTTGGATGTCAGCCTAGCCTCCAGGTCCCCCCCACCCACTGACAACCTCACCATATGTGTGAGGATGTCAGTGGGCCAGTTAACCATCTAGCTGCCATGTAGAGATAAGGGGATCCTAAGGATCCCTTTATCTCCCGATCCGTGGCAGCTAGATGCAGTTCCCAAAATATTTTATTTCGATACAACTATGAACTGCTTCACTTGATCAAAATGTGTGAACGGACCTTTGGAACAGCTATTTTTTTTTTTTGTTCCAGTGTTAAAACAGGTGTTTTTTCAATAAACTCTACATCAAAATGCCATTAGTGTATGTGAGCCAGAAAACGTAACTACGGAGGCTGCCTCTATGCAGCCCTGTGCTACACGAAGCTGAGTAATGTTACAGTCTAACACCATAAAAAGAATGTACACAAGACCAGTCTACTCATTAGCATTATTAAATGTCAGCAGTCAATCGTGATCTGTATTTTATTTTTGGTCCAGTTTTAAACTAGCTCTATAATATTTAGCTGCAAGGTGTCACGACCAGTTAACAGGGAGACTGTGACTGGTATTTACCATTTGAAGATTAACCCTTTCACTGCTGAGGACGTGTGGGGAACGTCCTCATTGACTAAGGAAAGATGGGGGTGGAGATATCGGGGTTCAAATGAACCCCCTATCTCCCAACTGTTGGCAGCTAGCAGGGTCATGTTTGACATCATTTGAAAGGCCTGATCATGGCCTTTCGAATGATACCAAACATGACCAGGTTTAATTAAATAGGACCTAGGCTGTCATCTCAAAATAATTAGCACAAAATAATCAGAATGAGCGCAGCGCACATAGGTGAACTGGCTCAGCATTGAAAGGGTTAAAAGGCAAAAACATGTAAAAATTTAGTATTTCTATTCTCGGGATAAAATTTTGAAACTATTTAGCCGGGGTCTTTATTGGTGGTTGTAGCTTTTGGGGATTAAATTACGAAAAAGTGTGTTTTTACCATTTTTTTTTTATAGTAAATTATTCAATATGATGGAAATAATGGTATTTCTAGAAAGTCCGTTTAATGGCGGGAAAAAGGGTGTACAATATGTGTGGGTTGAATAAACGAGTAAGAGGAAAATTTCACCTAAACACTAACAGCGCAGAAACGTAAAAACAGCAGCGGTCACTAAAGGACGGATTTGTGTAAAACCGCCCGGTCACTAAGGGGTTAAAGGAAATCCCAGGGATGCACCGGAATTTCGGCCACTGATAAGATTCTGCCAGAAAGCAAAACACCAGCCGAAAATTGATGATCCCAGCTGACACTGAGCGAGCACTCTTTCAATGCTGCTTAGCTGGAGAGAATTGTAATTGGAAAGAGGCAGGAGCTGCTACACATTTAGATCTGCACACAAAGTTTTAACTGCATGATCCACACTATCAGTAACCTCGGGCCTCTCAGTGACAAGGAACAAGTGATTTATCACTGACCTCCTGCCAGCGGTGACTGCTCGGAGGACAAGAAGGGGGGGGGGGGTTAATGTGGGAGCTTACATCCATGCCTCCAAAAAGTTAATGGGACATATACACATTAATTTTGCAATCGTTTGTCTTTTCCTGAGCCATTAAAAGATATATATCTACTTATTTAAGTTGTGTTGGAGGGCAAAAAATTTTGATTAAAAGCCTCTACACAAGAAATTAACTATAAACTTTGAGTTCTCTGAATTTCTGGGATGTGTAAATGTCTTCTGCAACTATAAAAAGTGTGTGTGAATATTTTACACATGAGTGTAAGCACTAGATGCAAAATAACTCCACCAAAATAGGACAAAAATATCTTAAAGATTTTAATGTGGATTAATTTAAATTCATGATATTACTTTAATAAAGTCTAGTATTGATTCAATTATACAAAAAAAAAAAACTCTTAAAATAAATTGATGGGGAAAAAGTCATTTTCGGTTTCGTTCCAAAATTTTCATTTCGGAGCATCACATATATATATATATATATATATATTACACACACCAGACATGTACTGTATACAGAGTATGTGTATATATTGTCATATATAGAAAGTCATTTTCGGTATCGGACCCAAATTTTCATTTCAGTGCATCCCTAGAAATCAAGCCCCTCTCTAGTCGCTGTGTCATGGAGTTTCAGTTTAGGTGTTAGAAGCTGGAGCACAGGCAGCAGCAGCTCCAATCCGTTTAACCTGCCTTACCACCTCTTAGCCTTGCCCTACCTAGATCCTGTTCCTTCTGTACTTCATCTGTGCACCAAGATCCTGCTCTCCTACTGTCGCGAGTGCTGCTAATCCGTCCTGTACTGCATAGCCCACTATCCCAGCTGGTGTACCAGAGATCTCACCTGCACAGCATATCTGGCCACAGGTTATCCTGCCATCAAGCGCCTGCACTACCTGTTCCACCATCTGTAGATGCAAGGGATCGTGAGAACACGGACACTGCGTGTCTCGCCATCCACAGACTGTTACCTGCTACGGCCAACCCCAGCGCTTGAACTTAGGCTCCCACCTTTCTGTATTCCAGGTGCCACCCTGACAGCGGGGTGCTCCAGCCAATCCAGAGGCTCCGTGCAGGGAGGCTTTCATACCATTGGATAAGGCTCTTAGTTCCCAAAGGTTTCCTGAAACAAAACCTGAGTGAATTGACAGGTCCAAGTCCCTGCAACTGGATGGCTGAATCGGCTCTCCATGGCCTAATCCTCCGAGGAAAGCAAGCAGCGAGCGCACAGCATTATAGCCACTTGGGTCAGATTGAGCGGTCACACAGTGTACAGATCACTCCCTCAGGTCAGGTTTTGGGGCGGTTGCTGTCAGTATGCGGCATAGCGTGACATCTCATCTAATGAAATCAATCGCGTTTGTAAATAAGGTCATTAGAGATTAATCGGTTTAAGAAATAAATCTAGAGTCACGTTGTTCATACAGACGGAGATCGGGCTGTAGACTTCTTAACTACATATCCCATGATCCTCTGCTGGACAGGAGGCTCTGTACCACATGGGAGGAGGACACGGATTGGCTGAAATCCCTCCCAGGCACACAGGGGGCCCTGCAGACACACACACACACGGCCAGGCTCACCGTGCGCCCCCTGGACCCGCCACCTGCTGCTGAGAAGCACTTTCCCAGCGCTATGCGTGGAGGAGTCCTGTGTGTCTGGCAGCGCCACATGCCCACACAGCGCCGGGCGTGCCCTCCCAGAGCGCGCAGTTGGCGTCATACCATGGCAGGTTCCTGCTCTGGCCGGGCTGCACCTTGGCCTCGGGTGCCATGCTGCCTTCGCCGCCCGCCGGGGGAAGGGAGGGAAAGGGCATCAATGCCGCTGGTCCCGCAGCCCCA